>MU853403.1:776760-798694 GCA_033297235.1 Trichocladium antarcticum
AACCCCTTAAAACTCTAGTAGCTTCCTATACCTCTACTCTATAACGAGCTTGCTACCGTCTCTCTTCCCTTTCGACTATAACTTAGCCTCCCGGCTAAGCGGTTATCCCTTTGTTCTAACGGCAGGCTATCTTCTCACCCACGAATTGTCTAGTTGCTAAGCTAGTTCGTAGGGGTAGGGGGGTACCGTAGCAGTCAGGGGGGGCTATACCAGTCAGGGGCGGAGGCGCCGTACCTGTTAGGGGGCGGAGGCGCCGTACCTGTTAGGGGGCGGGGGTCCTGGCGGCTAAGGATAGCTAGCGACGGGGGGACCGGGGAGGGCGCCGGGGAGACCGTAAATCGTCCCTGGGTAGCGGTTCGACAGCGGTAGCCGGGTGTTCTAACGGCGGCGTAAGACTGGTCAACTCTTCTAAAGAGTCGGGGCGCGGGGGGAGTAGGAAAAAAAATGTTGATAAAAGGGGGCCGAGTTTAGCGTCAGGGGCTCTTTAAGGCTTCTTGTCGATCTTCTGATTGTATGTAGGGGTAAGTAGATGTATTTAGGGCAACGAACTAATATCGTCCCCCTATTCTAATAGAGGGCTTAGTATATATCTAAGATACTAATGTTTCCGCTGAGGCTAGTGTATTTCCAGAGGTCCGA
The DNA here is from genome assembly GCA_033297235.1 of Trichocladium antarcticum. Classification (NCBI taxonomy): domain Eukaryota; kingdom Fungi; phylum Ascomycota; class Sordariomycetes; order Sordariales; family Chaetomiaceae; genus Trichocladium; species Trichocladium antarcticum. The sequence goes on from MU853403.1 coordinate 777,400, forward strand.
ATCTAAGATACTAATGTTCTAATAAAGCTGGCGTATTTCCAAGACTCTGATCTAATTCCTTTTTCCAAATGCACCTGCCCTAATAATAGCTACGGTAGTAAAGGCGAATGTCCTTGTCAAATCTAATATATATAACCCCCTGTTCCTACGAAGCCTAGGCGCTTATAGCAAACAGGGGGAGTCTAGCGTCCTTAGGGGCCGAGATCTTATTTTCTAATAGTATCGTATATCCCTAGTATCGTATTCTAATAAAGCCCTGGCGTATTTCCAGAGACTTAACCCCTTCCGAGTATACTTCTCAAACGATATAGGATCCTAATAGAGTAAGTAAATATATCTAGGGCAACGAACTGTGTTTTGTCCCCCTCTGTTCTAATAGAGGGCTTAGTATATATCTAAGATTCAAATCCTTCTAAGTGTGCTTTTCGAATAATATAGTTAGCGTACCGGAGTAGGCCGGCTACCTATGTCCACGTCCGGACTAGTATAAATACGTCTGATAATAATGGCCGTAGCGGCAAAACGAATGCTTCTAATTAACTATGTTAAATCCAATGTGTGTGACCCCCTGTTCTTACAAAGCCTAGGCGCTTGTAGCAAACAGGAGGAGCCTTGCGCCCTCGGAGGCCGAGGTCTTATTTCCGATAATGTCATATACCCCTAGTATTTCCAAGCAGGTCGCTAAGGATCTATAGACATAGGAACCCTCCAATTCGACAACGGGTTACGTTGCCGCGATCGTCGCTAGCTGAACAGGCAGTGAGGGTATGTTAGTTGCTTAGCGCGTGTATAGATCTCCTACGCCCCTGATTTTTATATTGTTTTAGTAGTAGATTCTGTTCCGATGTAAGAGCAGTGCCCGGATCTTTAAGTCTAGTTTAGACACGAAGCAGAGCTTCTCCCCGATTAAGCCCCTATTTAAACTAGAGCAAACTATAAACTAACCTACTCTATAGTAGTAGGCAAGACTATAGTAGGGATAGACAAGTCAGCAAGCGTCCAAGGTTACCGACGTATCTTCGGACTTCAATTGTGACCGATCCGATTAAGATATCGCCCTCCGGACATATGTCTCCCCCTGTTCAGAGGAAGGCGAACAATTTGTCACTACAAAACATGTACCTAGAGGCAAGGGAAGGCTTAGAGCTAAAAGTGTTAAATTTAGGGGGGGATTTTGATGTCCTAGGAGTGTTGTCGTCTGCCCAAGTAGGCGGACTAACTGGCTATATATATGACCACAAAACAACGCATGGCGCTGCAAGCAGTCAAAAAACGAAAAATCCACTACGAATGCCCCCCTGTTCTGGCCAAGAGCTGGCTGCCCCAGTTCAATACTATTAAAGACTCGGCTCTATATCTATATCGGAGGGGTGTAGTAACTACTAGATTATAGTCCTTCTTAGAAGAACAGGCGGGTATGCTCTAAAACCTACACGCTATACTCCTAGTTCTTAGCTTAGACTACCCCACGGGTATACAGGAGTGCCTTAACATTGTCAGGGAAGAGACTGGACTTATAGATCCAGGCGATAACCTTCCGCTAGTACTAGGATATGTTTGTCGGTAGCTTTAGCAAGTCGAAATAGAATACCTAACTACAGGCTTAGTTGTAAATTGTCAGGACCTAGTAACTATAGTTAAGGGTGCCTATAATAACCTAGAATCTCTTTAACGCTATCCTCTTCTAAGTATCTCTATTAGATTCTACTAGTTAGGCCGATTTACTGTCGTTAATCCAAGTGTTATAGACGTAAACTTGGTCCTTATATCCACTTAGGAAGTAACATAGGGCGATAATAAGGTCGTAGCCTTAGATCCATTCCTTATTGTCTATTATACCCTCGAGATCGTAGAGTGTATATACGACGGTCGGCCAGGTGGTCGTAAAGAAGTTGCTACCCTCTGTTCTAGGGTAGGTAAGTCTAGGGAAGAGACTTACTACAATTCTTTCTTCCTTAAGGGTTCTAGCGGCCTATAGCTAGTATAGCTATCTACTCTAAACCTAAAGAGGGAAACGCACTCTCCTATCGACAGGGTTCTAGAACTCTACTCCGTAAATGCCTAGCCCGTTCTAGCCTGTAAATACGCCTATTCTCTAAGAGTCAAGCGACTAGCGATAATCGGCGGCGCCGCCTAACGGGACAGGGGAGTTGACCGATATATTAAGAAAGAGGCTAGGAAAATCCGGTTAATAATGTAGAAAGGGTACCGAAAAACTAGGTAGTTATACGTTATCTTAAGGAGAATAGAGGGAGGGATAGTAGGTTAAGGTCGATGTTATTTAAAGGAGAGAGGAAGATACGAAAAAAAGGGCTAGCGAGGAAGACTTTATAGGCGAGAAGGCAGCCGCAAAGTTGAAAATTTCCTATATAACTAAACAAAGGGAGGAATTAGCAGGGCGGCAGTATCGGAAGGGGGGGCTAGCAACTTAACTTAGGATAAACTAGCTAGGGCGGTATCGTTAGAAGGAGGGTTCGGCCGCTTACTCGCTTGCTTATAGTTTTCTCTTCCCTTTCGAATTTAACTATACTCCTACGTGCGAATTCGCAACACCGTAGCTCCTTCTAGCGCTTCCGTATAACTCGAGGAAAAGAGGCCGTATAATTAGAGTAAGATTGGCCGTCTGACTAGAGTAAGGGGGGGCCCCTATAGCTCTTTCTATTATACTAGCGGCTCGACTTAGGATAAACTAGCCCTCTGTTCTAGGGTAGTAGTATAAGAAGGGGGGGTTAGTCGCCTGTTTGCTTACGGTTTCTCTTCCCTTTTGAATTCGACTACGCTTCTATACTTCGAATTTGCACTACTATAGCTCCCTCCTAGCAGGATCTCAAGCTCTCCTAGGCGGATGTCTAGGTTAATACCTCTCTCCTTCCTCTGCTTCCTTGGATTATAAGCCAACCGGTAGATTTAACGCTATCCTCGGACAGGAGATTCGTTACACCCTATTAGTTTGTCTAGGTAGTCCAACCTACTTATAGTAATAACCAGGCTTGTCCTTCCGACTCTATATAACCTGTTACTCTTCTAGTCTTCTAGTTCTTAGTCGTCTAATTACTCTAGGTCTCGAAGGTGCTAGACGCGAACAAAGGGGAGATACCGTTCCTCTAGTAGCGATTGCCAAGTAATTAGCGGGCCCTATCTAAGCTTTAGGGGCAGATTTAGCTTAACGATAGGTATTAGGCGCTCTTTAAACAAAGGGGATTCTTTAGGCGACTCCGGCCGGTATTTGTCGAATAGTATAATAGTCTATATCTTAGGCGCTAGCTCTTCGACTTTAGCAGTCGGCCGAATCGCTACAAGGGGTTCTTCGTCCAGTTCTTTAGGTACAAGTGAGTAACTCTCCCTCTATTCTAGTTAAGCTAGTACTAATCCTAGATATAGCAATTCGATTCCGTATCGCTACTATCAAGAGGCGTACCAACGTACCGTAACGATCGGTCCATATCCTAGAACTAGCGAGCAAGTAGAGTTCCAGACGGTATAGCCCTTCTTTAGCTACGTGTCGGTGCCCGAAGTCCTTAATAGCAAGTGTAGCAACTGTCTATAGTCTAGGAAAGGGTGTAGCTAGGAATCTATTAACGCGGGCCATCCGGCTTATCCCCTTAAGGCTAGTGTTACTAAGAAGCTAACTCCCTGTTCTCTAGCGAAATATCAAGTTAGGGAAATCTTAGAGCTTAATCTTAAGGCTATAGTCCGTTAACAATAGAGGGCGTACTAGAACGGAGATCGTCTTGTAGCAATAGGCTACCGTTCTTGACGGATAGCGTTATATCCTTAAAATAGGGTAGGAGAGATAGGAAAATAGGCGGTAGGGGAGGGACTCGATAGAATATAGGGAGACGCGAAGATTTTTCAAGGAAACAAGGATATAGGGGGAGTATATAAGAAAAGAACAAGAAGAAAAAAAAAGGGGGGTAAATGTAAGGACTTTAATAAAATAGGAAAGGATACCTAAACTTCTTAAAACCCTGGTGGTTTTCTACGCTTTAACTCTATAACGAGTATATTATTGTCTTTCTTCCCTTTCGACTATAACCTAGTCTCTGGCCGAGCAGTCGCCTCCCTGTTTATACGGCGAGTCGTTTCTTCCGCGATAGGATTTTCCTCTATCTCTTCGACTTCGGTTATATATGAATCGCTAGGCTACGGGACTAGTTCCTATACCGGGTCCGCTTCGAGGTAGACGCCTTTGAACTTAATGAACTTCTTAATGCGGTTTGCTATAAAGGGTGTCCGAATAGGGACGCTATTAAGCGTACTTAGGAAGTAGGAGTAGCGATCGGGAATCTTCCAGACGATATAGGGACCGTCCTATTAGAATTGTAGCTTACGTACCGCGCTTATATCGATCTAGCGGACTATATTATACACAAGGACAAGGTCGTCTACGGCGATAACTATATCTTCCGTATAGAGCTTATATCGAATAGCGTAGTTCTAGCGTTTGGCTATCTTCTCTCGAGCAATAGCTACTTTTTCTACAGCAACCTCCCTATTGTTTTTAGTATCCTAAAGAAGGTTAATCCTAAGCTATAGTAAGCGTTCTCGGGCCTCGCGATTATCTCCTCCGTTAGTTCTAGCGGCGATAGCGGATTCCTAGTTAATAATACGCTAGGAGAGGACCTCTTTCTCGACAGGGGTAATTGGCTTATAGTTATAAGCGAAGAAGAAGGGGGAGTATCTAGATGCTTAACGGACAGCTGTCTAGTCCGCGAAGAGGACGTAGGGGAGCAAGGACTTCTATTTCCTCCCTGTTCTATAGATCGCCTTGGCTAACGAGGCGACGATAGGGAAATAGCCCTACTCGTTAACCCTATTTACTTGCGAGTTATATAGAGAGATAACTATACGACTAATATTAAGGCGATTTAGGATCTCTTTAGCCTCGCTTTTGAACTTAGAGCCACCGTCTACAACGACTTTAACCAGATAGCCCTAACGGAGGAGGATATCCCTACGGATAAACCCCTCTACTATAGCCGCGGTCTTGTTCTTAAGGATCGCCGCTTTAGGGTAACCTATTAGATTATCCTAGGCCTTAAGCAAGTAGTAGGTCTTACTACCGTCTGAGCTAGGTATATACTAAATGTCCAAGTACTACTTAGCGAACGGAATAGGGGTAGGAATAGTAAAGGAAGCCGATTCCTTAAAACGGCGGGGGTCCTACCGCTAATAATCTTTACAAGACTTAATCTATTTGTTAACGGTAGTATATATACCCTTCTAATAATAGTAGTTGGTTACGCAGCGGTACGTTCCTTCCTGGCTATAATAACCTATTTTACTATAGTATACCTCGAAAACTTAGCGCTGTTCCTCCTCTATGTCCAACACTCTTCTTGGCTACTATAAGGGGGTTATAGGCTGTAAGAACAGGTAGCCGCTTTTAACAAAGTGCTTAAGGGCGTTTAACTTGAAGGCGCGGCGCTTCTAAATCGGGGTGATATTAAGAGGTTCCGCTAGGGTCGCAAGGTACCTTACAATACGCTACGACTAAGCTAAGTACCTAGGATAAAGCTTATCCGCCTATTTAGGCGGAGGCGAGGCTAGTTCTAGTAAGAGTTCTTCGATTTCCTGGTTGTAAATTTGTACGTTAACCTAATCATTAAGGTTACCTTTAACCTCCTTTTTAGCCAAGTCCGACGGACTAGGCGGCTTCTACGAGAAGGCGTCGGCTACTACGTTCTTAGAACCAGGAATATACCTGATCTCGAAGTTAAAGAGCTGGATCTACGCGATCTACTGTATAATCAGGGCGCTAGGGACGTCGCTAGTAGCTCTATAGAGCTAGTGGACTAGGACTTAGGTATCGGTCTCGACTACGAACTTTACCCTAAATAAGTAGCGGTAGAAGCGTTTAAGTAGGAAGACGAGACCTTTTAATTCTCTCTTAGTAGTATCGTAATAGCGTTTAGCGTTTAACTAGATACTACTCTCGAAGCGACAGGGGTACCGTCTGCCGTTAGGACCTATTTACTCGATGACTCTGCCCTAGCTATTAAGGCTAGCGTCTGTTATAAAGAAAACTATACTGTACCTTGGGTTATTGTAGATTAGGGGGGCGAGGATAGGGGCATTAGTAATCTAGTACTAGAGATACTTAATGTACTATTGCTATACCTTAGTCCACTCCTACTTAGCATCCTTCTTCATTAACTTATAGAGCGGCTAGGCAATAATAGCGAAGTAACGAATCTAGATCTAGTAGTAGCCTACAAGGCTAAGGAAAGAGCGTATGTCTTTAAGTTCGTAGTATAGGCCCTATTCGACGATTTTCTTGATCTTTGTGTCGTCTAGGTAGTGGCTATTAGGGGTATAGAGGTACCTAAGCAGTGTAGCCTCGATCTAGCACTATTGCGATTTAACTACCGCGATAGTTACTCCGGCTAATTCCGCTTGCAATAGGACCTGGTTAATGTTATAAAGGTAGTCAGCGACAAACTAGCGTACTCCTAGGTAGAATAGGCGGCTATCGAGGTCGCTATATAGTCCTTTAATGTAGATATTGTCTAAGTAGGGCCGGCAGACGTAAGGGATAAGGTCCTAGAAAATACAGGTTATAGCGCGCTAGAATTGTACTACCGAGTTAGTGCCTCCTATAGGGAGCGTGTATATCCGAAAGAGGCCGATAGGGGTCTAGAAGGTAGTAATATCCTAGCTCTTCTTATTAAGGCTGATCTAGTTGTATCCTAAGAACAAGTCGAGGAGGGAGATTATTTTGTATCCGCCGAAGTCTTCGCTGAATTCCTCCGCGGTAGGGGGGATGAAGGTATCGCGTAGCGTAATAGCGTTGTACTTCTACGTATCGTTGATCAGGCGGAGACTACTGTCCTTTTTAAGGACTAGGAACTAGTTGTTACGGTAGCTACTATAACTCTCCTCGATAATGTCTCGCTATAGGCGCTCCTTAAGTAGGTTAATAACCTTTAGGACTATTAGCTTTAGGATTAGGATACTCTTCCCCTACTATACTTTATAAGGTACTGTCTTAATATATTAGGGGGGGAATACCTTAGGGTCGATCCTACTATACTCTATAAAATCCTACGCTAGGGCCGCTTCCCGGTTTAAGAGGATCTTAACGAAGATCGCTACCTCCTGTTCAGTAAGAGTTGTCTCGACCTTGCTAATTATAGCCTCTAATCGCTCTACTATTAGTCTCGCCCCTTTTGCTAACTCTATAAACCGTAGCGTAATAAGGTTGCCTAATCTAGTCCCTACCTGTATTTTCTCTTTAGCCTTGCTCTTCCGCTTCTCGAGCTAATGTAGGTTACCTTCTAGGACTAAACTATCGGATAGGGCGTTGTCTATAGGGCATACCTTATTAGCTACGGTCTTCCTTAATGTAAAGGTAGCTACTTGCTCCTTTAGACGTCCAAACGTATCCTTCTACTTTCTATTAATATAAGAGATCCTTCTTCGTGACGACTAGGGTAATCCTAACAAGCTAGTATTCCTCGTCTCGCTTATATAAACAGGGGGAGGGGGTAGTATAAATAGTATAGGGGGGTCTATAGTGTCCGAAGCCAAAGTAAACAAGGTATTAAGAAGGGGTAAAGAAGATAAACGTAAAACAAAATTGAAAATCTTATCACCTAGATCCCAATCTAGGTAACCTAGTAGCATCTCTCCCTCTACAAGATCCACCTAATTAGGGACTGTCTCCTCCTATTCTTGCTACACTAGTCTATAGAATATAGACGCGCTCTCGCGGAGTTAATTCGCTACCTCCTCGCTACTTAGCTTAGGGCGCTTCGCCAGCTCTTTAGAGACTATATAGGCCTTGATAATAAGACTATCCATTATAACATTCGTAGTAACCAGGCGGCTATCCTTAAAGTCAAATGTTAGGTTAGTATCCTTAAAGAATAGTATACTAAGGAGTATATCGTATCCTCCTATATTATCCAAAAGTATAAAGAAATAGACTAGAACGCTCCTTCCTACTAAGAATATATAGGCCTAGGTCTCTCCCTTAAATCTTTTAGACTAATAGAGACCTTTAGAGACTACATTAGTATCTTGGACAGCTAGGCTATATTTCTATACTATCTGAAGCGACAGAGCGTTACACTTAGAGCTAGAATCCAACAACGCGAATTCCTTATCCAAGAGCCTATTCTCGAAATTACAGTATAACGAAGGCAGGGTATACGTTCGTGTAACAACCCTAAGTTCTACCTTTTGCTTTAGCGATAGCAGGTAGATAGGCGTCTTTATTAACTCGACTGCCTGTTCTTACAGAGGAGCAGGTAGCTTATTAAGAAGGAGGCGTTCCTAGAACCTACTAGTAGCAACACTATACTCCCTATCGCTAGTAACTCCGAATATAGCGGGGATAGTCTTACACCCTTTGTTCTAAGAGCCTAGGACTATATTAAGATTTGTACGAACGGAACGAGGAGCGGCGTTACCTTCCTTAGGCGCGGTATAAGCTATGTCTTTGCTTAGGGTACTAGATCCTTTATAGTCGATAACATCTAGGCTACTAGTTAGCTAGGTAATATAGGCGACAAGGGCTTTACGGTACTTAGGGGAGACGCGAACGAGGTCCTCTATAGTAATAGGGGCTTTAACGCCTATAGATTTCTCAATAAGGTAGTAGAGTTCCGAGACAGTAGTATCCTCTAACTTAGGCTCCAGGGTCTTTGGATCGCTTAAAGGCTTCTAAGGGGCGGTAACCTTGGAGGTCTAGGGTACCGCGGCCGTCTGTTCAGGGGAGGGTCTCTTTAGGAGGGTCGGCTAGAGGATATAACGGTCGTCCGGGCGAGGTACGAAGCCACTACTTATAGCCTAGTTACTGTCTTTAATAGGTTATTCTGCCTTAAAGCGGACGCGCTTTCCAAGCACTTCCTAGGCGAGTATAGAGGTAGCTTCCTTATTGGCTATCTATTCAGGGGTCTTCCGAGATAGACGCTAAACGTAACTCTCTATATTACGTCGGTCCGTAAAGAAGTTAAGATCCCTAGCCTTAGTATAGTTGTATACCGACCGCTTAGTATCCGCGGTCCGGACGCTAAGACGATTAATAGAAGTATATATAGTCTCGTTCTAGTATTAACTAAAGATAGAGACGTCCTTAATCAAGCTAAGGTTAGGCTCGTAAGTCGCGCCGGCACGCTACTTGTAGGCGCGGGCCTAGTTAAGGTACGCCTCGTAACACTTATAGCCTAGTATTATAGAGGCGTAAGCGCGGATCAAGTTACCTATCCGGCCGGTATTCTAAGCTACAACTAGATCCAATCGACCAATAGTGAAGTAAGGGGGGGGACTCTCCTTACAGCCTATATACTATTTATTCTTAACCCGCTAGAACAGGCTAGCTTAGTAGTCTATCTTGTTAGAAGGATAGTCGAATAATATGTAGCTATCGCGCTAGCCGTAGTAGTAACACTACAAGAAGTTGTTCGGGTTGCTACAGGCGTCCTTATCGAAGGTAACACAACTAGGGTTACTACTATAGCCGCAGCGCTAGCCGCCAGCGTTACTAAAGCTATTAGCGCTATAGGTCTAGAGGTAAGTATAAACCTCCTCGAGCTCCTAGGAGTTCAAGCGTACGGAACGACCTAACTTAAGGCTCTTAAACTTCTAGCGGATAGGCTTACAAAGAGCCTACTTCTTGATCGTAAGCTCGGCCATCTATTTAATAAGGTCGGAGAGGTCCTCTATAGTCTCCTTACCGTCGTCTTAGTTAGTGTCCCTATCCTCGTCGTCGTAGATAATCTTATTATTGTAAATAGCAACGATGTTAGAAGCCTTAGCCTTCTAGACCTTACTATAGATAACGAAGCCCTCCTTACAGATAGAGAGGAGCTACTTACGGAAGTCGTCGTACGCTATGTTCTTAGCGAGGACCTTCTTGAACTACCGGCACTAAAGTTTAACCTAGAGCGGCTTAGGAAACTTACCCTAGAAGTTATAGGGGGCGGTATCCTAGTAGGACTTATAGTTAGTAGCTAGGAGGCGGGTAATAAGGTACTCTATATAGCTAAAGGCCTCTAGGATAGCGACTACGGTACACTCGATCTTATTATAGTAGAAGTTCTGTAACTCTATCTTAACAGTCTTATCCTAGCGGGGGTTAAGATACTTCCACTACTTGTAACACTTCTTCTAGAAGGCGTCCTAAGACTTACAGTCACTGGCTAGGAAGCTCTTGATAATCTAGCGGGTAGGGTTATTGCACTAACGCTAGAAGCGACGGATTCGGTCATCGATAACAGTAACGTCTTCCTTAAGGCAAGTATTGTAGAAGGCCTTAGTATAGAGGGAGATATTACGTCCTATAAAGGTACTAGGGAGGCCAAAGTCCTTAGGACCTAGGAAGGGGACGTATCTTCTAGTAGCTATCTTAAGTAAAGGTTCGACGATAGTCTCCGTATGTTCTAACGGAGGCGTAAGGCTAGCTAAGGTGTCTAAGGATATATCGGGGTATAGAGAGGTTAGAAAAGATAATAACGAAAGGGTAGATAGTAATGTTAGAGGCTTTTTAAGATTTCTCGAGCATTTGCTAGACATTGGTTCTTCGTACTGTTTTTCTAATTGTATAAGCGGATGTATCTAGGGTAATAAACTGACTTTCTTCCCCCTATGTTCGGATAAAGCCCTGGCTATTTTCTAGGCTCTAATTCCTTTCGAGTACGCTATCCGAACGCTAAGGTAGGTAGCCCCGATCCTATCGGCTACCCTTACTTACGTCTAGACTACTTCCAAATGCACCCGCCCTAATAATAGCTATAGTAGTGAAGGCAAATGTTCTAATAAACTATATTAAATCAATATTAGTAACCCCCTGTTCCTACAAAGCCTAGGCGCTTGCAGTAAACAGGGGGAGTCTAGCACCTATAGAGGCTAAGATCTTATTTTCTAATAGTATCGTATATTCCTAGTATATCTAAGCAGGTTGCTAATAACCCTTACCCTTGTTCCGATAAAGCCCTAGCATATATCCAGGTATACCTACCCTAATAATAGCCGTAGCAGTAAAGACCAATGTTATAACCCCCTATTCCTACGAAGCCTAGGCGCTTATAGCAAACAGGGGGAGTCTCACGTCCAGGGAGATCTTATTTCCTAATATATTATATATCCCTAGTATAGGTAAGCAAATCACAAGGGAACCTACATAGCTAAACGCAGGAGCCCTCCGGTTCGACGGCAAGGCCGTAATAACCGCCGCTGTCTAAACAGGCGGTAAGGAGGGTTCGTTGTCTGTCGGATAGCGCGTACTAACGATGTAAGGACCTTTTATACTTCTGATTCTATAATGTCTTAGCGGTAGGTATCGTGTTCCTATATATATAAGAGCAGTGCTCGGATCTTTAAGTCTAGTTTAGACACAAAGCAGAGCTTCTCCCCGATTAAGCCCCTATTTAAACTGGAGCAAACTACAAACCAACCTACTCTATAGTAGTAGGCAAGACTATAGTAGGGATAGACAAGTCGGTAAGCGTCTAAGGTTACCGACGTATCTTCGGACTTTAATTGTAACCGATCCGATTAAGATATTGCCCTCCGGACATATATCTCCCCCTGTTTAGAGGAAGGCGAACAAGATCACTATAAAAACATATGCCTAGAGGCAGCGGGAAGGCTTAGAGCCAAAAGTGTCAAATTTAGGGGGGGAGTTTTATATCCTAAGATTGTTGTCTCGTCCCCAAGTAGGTGCTCTTACTAGCTATATATGTGACTATAAAACAACGCGTCGCGCTGCAGGCAGTTAAAAAACGAAAAATCCACCACGCGCGTACCCCTGTTCTGGCCAAGAACTGTCTGCCCCGGTTCAACATATAGCCGTATGGCCATTGCGGGCCGTATAGCCATTGTAGAGCGGTTGTGCGATGTAGGGCCTGTAGAGCCTGTAGCATGTGGAGCCCGCCGCAGGGCATATCCCCGGCGGGCCACACCCACGATCTTGAGTTCCTCGTACAACCACATCGAATATATACGTACCCTAACATTGGGCATTTACCACCCGTGATAGTACTACTAGCGACTGTTCGCCGCCTTGCTAAACCCTACGATCCTCTCGAACCTTTACTTTACTACGTCTTCGCCTTCGTTAGTCCGTGTAACTACGCGCCTACGGTTAGCGCTTATATCGTCGTTAGCCCTCTCTTAGCTAGCTAGCCCCTTGCCTAGGTAGCGCCTTACTCTTAAGACGTAGAACGTAGGGAAGATCGTTATATTCGCTAGGAGCTTTAGAGTTACTACGTATAACGAGGCCTTTATAACCTCGAACGGGCCCTCCTACTATAGCGCGAGCTTTATAGTCGGCCTACTAGTCTTATAGTTCTATATATCGAGCATCGCCCTATCGCTAACGCGGTACTATAGCGTATCCTCCCTATAGTAGTTCGCGTTCTGTTTATAGTGGTCCTATAACTGCTTTGCTAGCGCTGTAACCTTCCTAAGGATCGCCCTAAAGTAGTCTATAAGCTCTAATACCCGGAAAAACTCCCGCTTCTACTACTCTAAGATGTTTAGTAGGTATAGCTTTGACGGCTCTACGCCTATCCTAGGGTTAAAGCTATAATTCGCGAAGAACGGTAACACGCCCGTTGTCTTAGAGACTATATTACTCCCTATAAACTCCGCTAGGGGGAGCTAGTTAACCTAGTTATCCTACGCCTAGTCGATATATAGCTATAGGTACTACTTAAGTTCTATATTAATCCGCTCTATCTAGCTATTTGTCTAGGGGTAGAACGCTAATAAGGGTTTTAGGGTAATTGTAAGGCGCGCCGATAGCGCCCTCTAGAACCCTAAAACAAACTACGTACCTCTATCCAATACAATCGTCTCTAGTACGCTATAGAGCAAGTATACGCGCTTAATAAACTAGTTAGCTAGCTCGTTAGCCTCTAGTGTCGCCGTCGTAATAAAGTGGCGTATCTTCGTAAGCTAGTTAACTACTACTACTACGTACCTAAACTCCTACCTCCTTCGTTTATATAGTAGGAGTAGCGTAATATAGTCTACTAATATATCTCGCTATAGCGCTAACGGTAGCGGGAGTAGCTTAAGGAACCCTATAGGCTTCGAGCGGGGGTTCTTCGTCTTAAAGCATAGTATATAGGCTCCTACGAACGTCCTTACTAATACGCTTATCCCTAGCTACTAGTAGACCCTATTTATTAGGTTAAGCGTCTTTGTCCTCCCTAGGTACCTGCTAGGCCCTAACGCGTATATCCGGTAGATAAGCTATAAATAGAGCTCTATATTGCCCGGGTCGATTATTAGCCTACTATAGTAGAACGCCCTACCCGAGACTAACTTGTACTTAGCGAACGGCACTCTTAGCTCCTGCTTGATCTTGCTTAGCTAGGCACGTACCTCCTAGTCGCTAAGCGCCTCTACTACGTCTACTATAAACAGCGAGGTTATATAGCTCTTCGCAATAAGGTTATTAGCGTAGCGCGAAACGTTAAGGCTAAAGAGCTCTAGTATCTTACCTAGTAGCTTAGTATCGTATTTACTACTAAAGGTCTCTAGGTTAAACTTGCTTAGGTCGATTAGAGGGCGCCGCCTATTCCGTAGTCTATTATCTTTAACGTCTTTTAGTATAAACTCTAGCTTCCTACTAAGCGCGTTAGGGCGGCCGTTCGCTATACCCGGGCGGTAGATAATCTAGAAGTCAAAGCGTAATAAGAACTCTAACTAGCGTATATAGCGTAGCGACAGCTGCTTCGTTATACCGAAGGTCTATAGGTTCTTATAATCCGTAATAATATCGAACCTCTTAGCTGTACCTTCGAGCTTAGGGCGCTATTCCTCGAGCGCTTTAACGATCGTAAGGAGCTCCTTATTATAGATGTTATAGTTATACTCGGCCGCGGTATACTTCGCTAAGAAGTAAGTAACTAGATATAACTCGCCGTTATCCCCTTCCTATAGTAGCGCTCTACCCGCCGACTAGTCTAACGTATTAACTTCTACTACCGCTCGCTTCTCCTAGTTATATATCCGTAGTACCGGTACTATAATAAAGCATACCTTTAGGCGCTAGAAAGCTACCTTATACTACTTGGACTACTCCTAGTCTACTATCTTCTTTGTAAGCTTATATAGCGGCTGTACGTAGCTCGAAAAACCTCGTATAAATTAGCGGTAGAAGTTTACGAACCCTAAGAACTGCTAGAGGTACCTCCTTGTCTCTAGAGCCTCCTAATTACGTACTGCTTCGACCTTGTCTAGGTCTATCTTAATGCCCCTAGGTATAATAATAAGCCCTAGGTACTTCGTCCGCTTCGTGTAGAATTTGTACTTGTCGATATCTACCTATAGGCCTACGTCGATTATATACTTTAGTACCTCCCTAACTTACTTAATATTCTCCTCGAGCGTACTAGAGTAGACTAGGATATCGTCTAGGTACGCCGTTACGTAGTTATCTAGAGCGTTATAAAGGATATCGTTTACGTAATACTAGAAGGTAGCGGGCGCGCCCTATAGGCCGAACGGCGTAACTAGCGTCTTATATAGGCCGAATCTTGTAATAAACGCTATAAGCTACTTGTAGCCCGGCGCTACACGCACTCGGTTAAACGCCACGATTACGTTAAGCTTTATAAAGATCTTCGCCTTATAGATAGAGTCTAGGGTCTCCTAGATTAACAGGATAGGGTACCGGCTCTTTAGCGTCGCGTTGTTAATGCTACAGTAGTCGACGTAGATCCTAATACCTCCGCCTAGCTTCTAGGCTATAAGGATAGGTAACGAGGCGCTCGAGCGTAAAGGCCGGATAAACCCCTTCGCAAGGTTGTTATCGAGCTAGCGCTTTAGTACGCGCAGCTCTATCGGCAATATCGGGCGATTCCTTAAGTATAGGACTATACTCCCTAGGAGCAGCTCGATCCTATAGTTATATATATAGTAGGGGGGTAAGATATTAGCGTCCTATAGGACGAAGGTAGCTACTAGGTCTTAGTATTCCTTCGGTAAGCACGCCTTAATCTCGTCTAAAGTAGGCGCTAGTCTATCCACCTTATCAAAGAACTTCTTAGAATCCTCCTCTATAATCTTATTAAGCTTCTTATCCCCTTTAGCGAGCGCGTCGATAAAGCTATAGAACCTTACTAGGAGCATCGACTTCGTATACTCTAGTATACTCTCTTAACTTAGTAGGTCCTTAAAAAACTACTTAGGTAGAACTAGTATATAGTCTCTCTTCTTAGCCTCTACTACCCTCTCTAGCTTACCTATTATAGTCTATATAACTACTACGCCCTTCTATTAGTATACCGCTAGGAAGCTTGCTCCGTTTAGGATCTTCGTATTATCCTAGCGGATCTTCCCCTATACTTAACTAAGCAGGGGCAAGGCGTAGGGGGGGGAACAGGGTCTAGGGGGTAGTCTCCTAGCGCCGGCTACTGCCTTTACCGGCCTTAGTAATGTAGAGGGCGGCGCTTCGACCGGCACGCCTATCGCTCCTAGCGGTACGAGCGTCCCCTACAGGTCGGCCTACGCGCCTCCCTAGGACGTAGATCTCTACCGTCTATAGGCCCGTCTCCGCCTATCGGACCGCCTAGCTCTCTTGTAGTTAGAGAGCTTGCTTATAGCAATAGCGACCTCGTCGTTGTTACTAGAGGTACTATAGTCGTTATCTTCGGGTACGTCCTCTACCGTTATATAGTACCGCTTGCTATTCCTAGAGGGTAGGGGTACCTCTAGCTAGCCTACCTACCGAGCGACCTAGCTCCTAATATACTCTAGTAGGTACCTCCTACGGTAGTATTCTATAAATTCGAGCTATAGGGTCTCCTAGTCGATCCGTAGGTTATACTTCTGTAGCTACAGGAGGCCTAAGATTACTAGGGTCTCCTTTACGAGCGTTGTAACGAAGCATACCAGGGTCTCCTAGTAGTCGCTAACGACTAGCGTAAGCGCCGCTAAGTGCTCGATCTAGCGTAAGAACCCTCCGTCGGCTATAAATAGTAGCTACTATACCGCTAGCCTCTCTAGTAGTAGCCTATTTGTAACTATAAAGCTAAAATCCACGAACGCTAGACCTGTATAACCCGAGTCTATAAGTGCTACGTACTTTACATTGCGCCTACTAACCGCTAGGTACAATAATAAGAGAATAGATTTAGCGCTACTACCTATAGTACTAATAACTAAACTATCTCCCTATCCCTCCTATAGCTAGCGGTACCCCTCCTATAAGCGATAGTTTATAGGAGCTCCTTGTTTCCCTAGTTATTATATAAGAAGCCGAAACTAGGGGGTTGCTCTATACTCTAGTAAGCGTCGTAGTCCTCCTACTTGTCTACCTCCCTAATGACAAAACCGCTCTAGTTAGGGGGCGTCCGTAAAACGTATAGCGAGCCCGTCTTAACCCCTCTAATAGGCCCTAGCGTAGCCGCTTACGCCGCTACGAGCTAGGAGGCCCCTAGAGGGGGCTTGACCAAAGCCTTACTAAGTAGGCTACTACTATCCCTAAGGCTGCTACTATCTCTATACGCCGCTATAGCCCTACGCTCCGCCGTAGCCCTACGCTCCGCCGTAGCCCTACGCCCTGCTATAGCCTTGCGCGCCGCTATAGCCCTATACCCCGCTATAGCCCTACGCGCTGCCATAGCCCTACGCGCCTCCGCGCTACGGCTAGCCGCCGCGGCTACTATAGCCTCCTTGGCCGGCCCGGTAATACCTTGAGATATAGTCGCTGGCGCCGTACTTAAAGCACAGGCCGCTAGCCCTACGGCGCTCCTTTTCTTATAGTATAAGCGCGGCTAGGGTAACGGCGTCGATCTCTATAGCGTCGGGATCCTAGGCTCTCCCGGTACCCCTGCTACCGCTGCTATAATATATAGCGAGCGCGCCGTTACCGCTACAGATCTTCTTCCTAAAGTCCTCTATATCTAAGTTTGTAGATAGGGTCTAGGCTATTTCGGCCTACGCGTCGAAGTCGTCCGACGCTAGTAGCCTAACCTACAACGTAAACGTAGCCGAGAGGTAGGCTAAGATCCGTTCTCTAAATATATAGACCTACGTTGCGCTCTCGATATTAGCGGTATCGGCTAGGTTCGAGAACTCCGTTAGGAAGTCGTTGAAGTTCGCGAACTTGTTCTCCTAGACAAGTATATAGAGCTAGTTCGCAGCCGCTATAGCGACGTTATAGGTTATATACCGCTTCTTAAGGTCGTTTAGGAACTTAGTCCTAGTCTTCTAGTACTAGCGCCTATTGTCGTCTAGGTAGTTCTTAATCGTCTAGAGCTTCGACTTAACCACGCGGCTCGCGTTGCTACCAAGTATCGCCTTAGTGTATAGGATCTTCGTACGCTCGGTTAAGAACTCGCAAGGGCGTATTCTCTAGCGCCTCCGGACCTTATCCGACTAGTTGTTGAACAAGGTAGTCCGCTTAATAGTATCCTTCTCCTCCCCTATTATCACGGGTAGTAAATGCCTAATGTTAGGGTACGTATATATTCGATGTGGTTGTACGAGGAACTCAAGATAGTGGGTGTGGCCCGCCGGGGATATGCCCTGCGGCGGGCTCTATATACGCTGCAGGCTCTGCAGGCCCTATATCGTACAACCGCTCTACAATGGCCATACGGCCCGCAATGGCCATACGGCCATATGTCACGGCTAGACCCGTGACACTACCCTCCCTTAAAACAAGCCTCCTCCTCTTCAAATCAAGCCTACGGCTCGAACGCTCGAATCGTAGCTTTAGTTCCTTCTCGGCACCTACGCTAGGGGCCCTAGCTTGTTTAGGTTAGTATCGTAGAACTTCTAAATAGCATTATCGTAGCTACGTAGATCCGTTACTAGCTACTAAGTTAGCTAGGCGTAGCCCTCCTACTTGACTAGGTATTACTACCTCCTGTTCTCTACCTTCCTAAAGTCTTGAATCTCTTCAAATCTCTATTTAACTACTTCGACGCCGTCGTCCTAGCGCCTTACTTCTTTACTACGGTTCGCCCTTATATCTCTCTACACGTTAGCTTACCCTAGGATTCCCTGCTCGCCCTGCTATAGCCGAACTAGTAATACGTAGAACGTGTCGAATATCTTTATATTCGCTAGAAGGCGTAGCGTTACTGTGTATAATGCCGCTTTAGTAACTTCAAATGGTCCCTCCTAGCGTGGTTCGAGCTTCTTCGTTAGGCGCTGTCACGGGTCTAGCCGTGACATATGGCCGTATGGCCATTGTGGAGCGGTTGTGCGATGTAGGGCCTGCAGAGCCTGTAGCGCGTATATGGAGCCCGCTACAGGGTATATCCCCGGCGGGCCACACCTACTATCTTAAGTTCCTCGTATAACTATATCGAATATATACGTACCCTAACATTGGGCATTTACCACCTATAATAGTTAGTTGTACCTTCTGTTCGTATACGTAGACCTTTGTCGATTGATTACGACGAATTTACGTTACACGAGCTAACCGAAATCACAATTCGACCGCCCCGAACCTAAGAAACTAACAAGATAGTCGGTCCTAAAACGATAAGACAGTCCGATACCTAAGCTTAAGAACCTAAACCTAAGAAACCGAACCCCCGAACCTAAGAAACCGAACCCCTGAACCTAAGAACCTAAACCTAAGAAACCTAAATAGAGAAGATAACAAGTACTATAGACGTTAACGCAAGCTCTATAGCCTAAGTGCCTATTCCTATTAAGGATATACGTAGCGAGGCCGCCGCGGCCCTAAAGGAAGAGGTATACCCGAAACTAAAGGGTTATTTCGAAGGATACTACAGGCCGTTTATAGGTAACGACCTCCTACTTAAAGCGCTTAAGAGAGCTAGAAAGGACAATATAATAGAGAGGATA
Organism: Trichocladium antarcticum; assembly: GCA_033297235.1. Classification (NCBI taxonomy): domain Eukaryota; kingdom Fungi; phylum Ascomycota; class Sordariomycetes; order Sordariales; family Chaetomiaceae; genus Trichocladium; species Trichocladium antarcticum. Next base: position 796,186 of record MU853403.1, read on the forward strand.
ATAGCAAACCTTACTAAATATATCCTTAGGGGCGCGACCAAGGAAATCTAGAGATAGATAGTTAGGGCGAACAAGGCAAACGAGAAGGCTATAGTACTACAAGTAGAGAATAACGTTTTAACAAGGCTAATCGAGTCTAGGAAGCTAGGTAGTAGCGGCGGCGCTAGGGAGGGTAGTATACTATATGCCTCTATGTTCTTGGGCTCTAAGTAGGACTTAGCGAAGCGAACTATACAATTCAGAATGTAGAAAACGCTGATTATAGCGCGATAGGCTATACGGCCGCTGGAATATATAACCGAGAAAGCGAAGATCCTTTACGTAGCTTTGCTACTAGAGGGAATTGTAGCTATAGGAATTAGCAACTATATCGATACTATTATTGCAAATCTAGGCGATAAGCAAGCCTAGGTATAGACAACTACTAACGAGTTCATTAAGTTCCTTTCTAAGAAGTACGTAACGATAGATCTAGTAGCTAACGCTAAGAACAAGCTATATAAGATAGCGTAGAAGGATAAGTACACAAAGTTCATAGACTTTATTATAGAGTTCTTAAACCTCTATAACCTAAGTAACTAGGATAACGCTACCCACGTACACACACTAAGAGAGAAGCTTTCGAAGCTAATATAGGACCTGATCCTACTATAGACGAACCTCCTAGCCTAGGATAACTTCTAGGGATAGGTTACTATAGCCTAAGCCTAGGCTAATAACCTTAAAATAGAGGAACACTTAAAGAAGGCTAATAAGCCAAACTACTATAACAGCTACAATACTAAGAAGGAAGGTAAGGACCTAAACGCTATAGACGTTGACCGGGTAACTACTACCAAGGACAAGGCGACTATATTACAACTCTCTGACTTAGAGAGGGAGTAGTATATAGCTATAGGTCTCTATTTCCTCTATAGCACAAGGGGCTATATCGTAGTGAAATATATAGAGAAAGGCAAGCAAGCCTAGAACAACCTAGGCGCTAGAGGTAGAGGGTAGCGAGGCGGCTGTAGTAACTATAGCGGATTCGGTAATAACGGTAGATTCGGTAACAACGGTGGATTTAGTAACAACGGCGGATTCGGTAATAACGGCGGATTTAGCAACAATAGTAGCCCGAACTAGAATAATAATAGCGGCCCGAACTAGAATAATAACAATAGCGGATTCGGAGGCGGCGGAGGCTGTAGCGGCGGTAGATACCTATATCGACAGAACAATAACAACTAGAACTTTAGTAATAATAACTAGAACTTTGGCAATAATAGTAGAGGCGGCCGTAGCGCGTACCGCGTACGATTCATGGACTAAGGCCGCGTTCTAGGAGAAGTTGGTTACGACGATACTAAGTACTATAAACCCGAATAGAGCATAGAAGACCTAGAATAGTAACAATAGTACTAGGGAAATACCTAGCCTCTACGCGAAGACGTACGTAGGGGTACGGAGGCTATTATAAGGGAGGTAGTAGCGATTTAGTTATTAGCGCTATTAGTTAGATAGCTAATTCAATCTTATTATCCTCCTATATTGTAATAAGTAAGCGTAAGATAGCGTATATAGCGCTTGTAGATTTAGGCTATATAGGTCTTGCCTTTATAGACTTTAGTTTCGTAGTACGTAACGATATACTACTAAGTAGACTAGAAACGAGGAAGCTACTCTACTTAGCTAATAGTGTACTAAAGTTATAGATCGAATAGAGTATAGTGCTAGAACTAAGGATCGGCTAGTATAAGGAGAAGCTTCGGTTCTTTATTACTATACTAACGAAAGATAATCCGATTATTCTAGGCCTCCTATAGCTAAGAAGATACGACCTAACAATTAACTAGGCGGACCTAAAGCTTACGTTTAAGGAGCGTTACTAAGAGCAATGTTACTTACTAGAATATATAACTAAGCTAATAGTACTATAAGTAAAGCCTATAACTATAGAACCTACAGCCGCAGAACCTATAACTATAAAAAACATAGCGAAATACTAAGTATCGGTTAAGGAAGTCCTAAATAAGGGAGAACTAAAGGATAGAGAGTATAACTAGGGTCTAGAGAACCTACTAAAGAAGAGGAAGAGGAGGTTATCCCTATTATAACGCTATTAGAGAGCGCTTAAGAACGGACCGCGGTAGACCTTATCCCTACTAGGATCAAGAGTAGTAGTTATTCCGAATAAGCTTATAAGAAGGCTATAACTAGCGAAGAAAGTGAACGGGCGTAGGTACCTATAGGCGCCGCTACTACCGAAACGACTCCCGAAGCTACTACTATATAACAAGGCGATTAATAAAAACGATATTAAGATACTAAACGTACTAAACTTTATACTTTTCTACTACTAGAAGGGCGTAACGGTAATATATATAACGGTCGACTAACTAGAATAAGTAATACTAAATAAGAAGAAGGATAAGGAGAGGGCCGCGCTTTACGCCCTACTAGACGACTTTTACAAGCGGATATTAAACCGCGAAGGCTCGCTAAAGGACTATATTTCGGTACTCCTAGA
>MU853403.1:803789-824488 GCA_033297235.1 Trichocladium antarcticum
ACCTAGTTAAGTAGGAGGGCTACGCCTAGCCGACTTAGTAGCTAGTAACGGATCTACGTAGCTACGATAATACTATTTAGAAGTTCTATAATGCTAATCCGAACAAGCTAGGGCCCCTAGCGTAGGTGCCAAGAAGGAACTGAAGCTACGATTCGAGCGTTCGAACCGTAGGCTTGATTTAAAGAGGAGGAGGCTTGTTTTGAGGGAGGGTAGTGTCACGGGTCTAGCCGTGACATATGGCCGTATGGCCATTGTGGAGCGGTTGTGCGATGTAGGGCCTGCAGAGCCTGCAGCGCGTATGTAGAGCCCGCCGTAGGGTATATCCCTGGCGGGCTACACCTACTATCTTGAGTTCCTCGTACAACCATATCGAATATATACGTACCCTAACATTGGGCATTTACCACCCGTGATAGGCGCCCTGTCTTGTAATGCCGTATATTAAGCATTACCTTATCGCCGATTCTATAGACTAGGGCGTCGCTACGTTTAGCGTTCGCGTTAATCTCGTAACGGTCCTGCGCTTACCTCGCTAGTGCCTTCGCTATATCTAGTACTGCTTTAAAGTGTATAGATATCTCTATCGCCTAGAAAAACTCCCTCTTCTAAGCTTCCGAGAGTTCTAGTAGGTATAGTCTGCTCGGTTCTACGCCTATACGTAGGTAGAAACCGTAGTTTGTAAAGAAGGGTAATACTCCCGTTGTCTCTAACGATATATTATTCCCTACGAACTTTACAAGCGGTACCTAATCCGCCTAGTTATCCTATACCTAGTTAACGAAAAGGCGTAAATACTGCTCTAACTCTACGTTAATCCGTTTAGTCTAGCTGTTCGTTTGTAGGTAGAACGCTAATAATAGTTTTAGAGTTACCACTAATCTCGACGATAGTATTCTCTAGAACGTTGAAACGAACTATATACCTTTGTCTAATATAATCGTCTCGGGCAGGCTATATAGGCTATAGACCCGTTCTACAAAGCGGTCCGTTAACTTATCTACTTCTAAGGTCTTTGTTAGGATAAAGTAGCGTATTTTCGTTAGTCGGTCCACTACTACTACGATATAGTTAAAGGTTTAGTTTCTCCTTATATATAGCGGTAGTAGTATAATATAATCTACCGATATATCCCGCTATAGCGAGAGTAGTACTAGCAGCGGCTTTAGAAAGCCCGTCGGTAGCGCCCTTAGCGTTTTCGTCTTGTTATATAGTAAGCAGGCGTTATAGTAATCGCGAATAGTACTAGTTATCCCGGTCTACTAGTATTTCCGATTTATTAGGTTAATAGTCTTGGTTCTTCCTAGGTAGCCTCTAGGTCCTAATACGTAGGTTTAGTAAATTAGTTATAGTTATATCTCGTCATTGTCTAGGTCGATGAGTATTCTCCTATAGTAATATACCTTGCCTGTAATAGTATAGTACTCTACGTATAGCACTTTGAGCCTCGTTTTAATGTCCTTTGGCCAAGCTCTAGTCCTAGGGTCTGCTAGCGCCCTAAGCGTTACCTTTAGTAAATCTAAGCTTGTATATATTTCGTTTAGTAGATCGTCGATATATCTTAATAGGTCTAACTAGTTGACTGTAATCGCCTTGTTATATAGTCTTAGTAGTTCAAATATCTCTAGATCGAACTAGTCGGGGTCGATTAGTAGCCTCTTACGGTTCTAGAGTCGGTTATCCTCTACGCCCTATAGTATATGTTCTAGCTTGTAGCTTAGCGTATCTAGCATCGCGTTTGCCGATCCTGGCTAGTAGATAATACGGAAGTTAAATCGTAATAGGAATTTAGACTACTATATATGCCTTAGGGACAGTTACTTCGTCGTCGCGAAGGTCTGAAGGTTCTTATAGTCTATAATAATGTTAAACCGGCCGTTTGCTCCCTCTAGTTCTAGTCGCTATTCCTCTAGTGCTTTAATTACCGCTAATAGCTCCTTGTTATAGATGTTGTAATTGCATTCCTATACTAAGTGCTTTACGCTAAAGTAGGCTACTAGGTGCTAGTCGCCGTTATCGTCTTATTGTAGTAGCGTTCCGCCTACTAACTAGTCTAAAGCGTTAGTTTCGATAACTATAGGCTTGTCCTAGTTGTAGATCCTTAGCGCTAGTGCTATCGAGAAGTACGTTTTTAGTTATTCGAAAGCTAGATAGTATAGTCTGCTCTATTCCTAGCTTATTGTCTTCTTCGTAAGGTTATAAAGTAGCTATACTACTCCTAAGAAGTTCTTAATAAATCGTTAGTAGAAGTTCGCAAAGCCTAAGAACCGTTGTAGCTACCGCCTTATTATTAGCGGTTCCTAGGATACAATAGCTACTACCTTCTCTTTGTCTATATCGATGCCACCTAGCGTAATAATCAGGCCTAGGTATTTCGTTCTTATAGTATAGAACTTGCACTTGTTAATATCGACCTAGAGCCCTACCTAGTATAGTCTCTTTAGCACCTCCTTTACCTACTTAATATAGTCTGCTATATTCGTAGAGTAGATTAGTATATTATCTAGGTACACTGTAGCGTATACGTCTAGTATATTATATAGCGTGTTATTAATATAGTGCTAAAACGTAGCGGGCGCTCCCTATAGCCCGAATAGTATAACTAGCGATTTGTAGAGGCCGAATTGTATTATAAACGCTATTAACTATTCGTAGCCTTCCGTTACTTAGACTCTATTAAACGCTACGATAACGTCTAGCTTCGTAAAGATCCGCGCTCTATAGATAGAATCGAGTGTTTCCTTAATTAGTAGTATTGGATATTAACTCTTTATCGAAACGTTATTTAGACCTTAGAAGTTAGCGCAAATCCGTACTCCGCCTCCTAGCTTCTAGGCAAGTAGTAGAGGCGCTCCTATGCTTGATTTTAATAGTTAGATAAAGCCTTTTGTTAGGTGATTATCTAGCTAGCGCTTAACTATATATAGTTCTATTAGTAAGAACGGTCTGTTCTTTAAGAACGGTAGCTTACTTCCTAGTATTAGCTCGATTTTATAGTTGTATAATCTATATAGTAGTAGCGTATCCGCCTTCTAGGGAAGAAAAGTCTCGAACGTATTGCGATACTCTACTAGTAGGCGTTTTAAGATATCCGCTACTATTAGCTAGGGTTTGTTACTCTTCTTGAAGAATTTCCAAGCGTCCTCCTCTATAATCCTATAAATCGTCTCTACGTTACTCTAGAGGGCGTTTACGAACTTATAGTACCGTTCTAGGAGTACCGAAGTATAGTCCTCTAGCGAGCCTTTGCGGTTTAATATCCGCTTGTAAAAGTTATCTAGTAGGGCGTAGAGCGCGGCCCTTTCCTTATCCTTCTTCTTATTTAGTATTGCTTGTTCTAGTTAGTTAACTATTATACGTATTACCGTTACGCCCTTCTAGCGGTAGAAAAGTATAAAGTTTAGCGTGTTTAGTATCTTAATATCGTTTTTATTAATCGCCTTATTATATAGTAGTAGCTTCGGGAGTCGTTTCGGTAGTAACGGCGCCTATAGGTACCTACGCCCGTTTACCTTCTTCGCTAGTTATAGCCTCCTTATAAGCTTATTTAGAATAACTACTGCTCTTAATCCTAGTAGGGATAAAGTCTACTACGGTCCGTTCTCGAGCGCTCTCTAATAACGTTATAATAGGGATAACCTCCTCTTCCTCTTCTTTTATAGGTTCTCTAGACCCTAGTTATACTCCCTATCCTCTAGTTCTCCCTTATCTAGGACTTCCTTGACCGCTACTTAGTATTTCGCTATGTTTTTTATAGTTGTAGGTTCCGCGGTTATAGGTTCTATAGTTATAGGCTTCGCTTATAGTGCCGTTAGCTCGGTTGTATATTCTAGTAAGTAACGTTGCTTTTAGCAACGCTCCCTAAATGTAAGCTTTAGGTCCGCCTAGTTAATTGTTAGGTTATATCTTCTTAGCTATAGGAGGCCTAGAATAATCGGATTGTCTTTCGCTAGTATAGTAATAAAGAACCGAAGCTTCTCCCTATACTAGCCGATCCTTAGTTCTAGTACTATACTCTATTTAATCTATAACTTTAGTATACTATTAGCTAAGTAAAGTAGCTTCCTTGTTTCTAGTCTACTTAGTAGTATATCGTTATATACTACGAAACTAAAGTCTATAAATGCAAGACCTATATAGCCTGAATCTACAAGCGCTATATACGCTATCTTGCGCTTGCTTATTACAATGTAGGAGGATAATAGGATTAAATTAGCTATCTAACTAATAGCGCTAATAACTAAATCGCTACTACCTCCCCTATAATAGCCTCTATACCCCTACGTACGTCTTTATATAGAGGCTAGGCATTTCCCTAGTACTGTTATTACTATTCTAGGTCTTCTATACTCTATTTAGGTTTATAGTACTTAGTATCGTTATAACCGACTTCTCCTAGAACGTAGCCTTAGTCTATAAATCGTACGCGGTACGCGCTATAGCCTCCGCCGTTATTACTGAAGTTCTAGTTGTTATTGCTAAAGTTCTAGTTGTTGTTGTTCTATTAATATAGGTATCCGCCGCCGCTACAGCCTCCGCTACCTCTAAATCCGCCGTTGTTGTTGTTCTAGTTTAGGCTACTATTGTTATTCTAGTTCGGGCCGCTATTATTGTTAAATCCGCCGTTATTGCCGAATCCGCCGTTGTTGCCGAATCCGCCGTTATTGCTAAATCCGCTATAGTTGCCGTAGCCGCCCTACTACCCTCTACCTCTAGCGCCTAGGTTGTTCTAGGCTTACTTACCTTTCTCTATATATTTCGCTACGATATAGCCCCTTATACTATAGAGGAAACAGAGACCTATAGCTATATGCTGCTCCCTCTCTAAGTTAGAGAGTCGTAAGATAGTCGCCTTATCCTTAGTAGTAGTTACCCAGTTAACGTCTATAGCGTTTAGGTCCTTGCTTTCCTTCTTAGTATTGTAGCTATTATAGTAGTTTAGCTCGTTAGCCTTCTTTAAGTGTTCCTCTATTTTAAGGTTATTAGCCTAGGCCTAGGCTATAGTAACCTATCCCTAGAAGTTATTCTAGGCTAGGAGGTTTGTCTACGGTAGGATTAGGTCCCGCATTAGCTTCGAAAGCTTCTCTCTTAGCGCGCGTACGCGGGTAGCGTTATCCTAGTTGCTTAGGTTATAAAGGTTCGAGAACTCCGTAATAAAGTCTATAAACTTCGCGTACTTGTCCTTCTACGCTATCTTACGTAGCTTGTTCTCTACGTTAGCTACTAGATCTATCGTTATATACTTCTTAGAAAGGAACTTAATAAACTTGTCGGTAGTTGTCTATACCTAGGCTTGCTTATCGCCTAGATTCGCGACAATAGTATCGATGTAGTTGCTAATTCCTATAGCTACAATTCCCTCTAGTAGCGAAGCTACATAGAGGATCTTCGCTTTCTTGGTCGTATATTCTAGTAGCCTTATAGCCTATCGCGCTATAATCAGCGTCTTCTACATTCTAAATTATATAGTTCGCTTCGCTAAGTCCTGCTTAGAGCCCGAAAACGCAGATACGTACGGTATACTACCTTCTCTAGTACCGCCGCCGCCGCCGCCTAGCTTCCTAGACTCGATTAGCCTTATTAACACGTTGTTCTTTGCTTGTAGTACTATAGCCTTCTTGTTCGCCTTGTTCGCCCTAACTATCTATCTCTAGATTTCCTTGGTCGTACCCCTAAGGATATGTTCGGCCAGGTTCGCTATTATCCTCTCTATCGTATTATCCTTTCTAGCTCTCTTAAGCGCTTTAAGTAGGAGGTTGTTACCTATAAACGGCCTATAGTATCCTTCGAAATAACCCTTTAGCTTCAGGTATACCTCTTCCTTTAGGACCACGGCAGCCTCGCTATATATATCCTTAATAGGAATAGGCACTTAGGCTATAGAGCTTGCGTTAACGTCTATAGTGCTTGTTCTTCTTTGTTTAGGTTTCTTAGGTTCGGAGGTCTCGTTCTTCTTTGTTTAGGTTTCTTAGGTTTAGGGGTTCGGTTTCTTAGGTTCAGGGGTTTAGTTTCTTAGGTTTAGGTTCTTAGGACTATCTTATTGTCTCTAGACCGACTATCTTGTCGGTTTCTTAGGTTCGAGGCGGTCGAATTATGATTTTAGTTAGTTTACGTAACGTAAATTCGTCGTAATTAATCGACGAAGGTCTACGCATACGAATAGAAGGTACAACCAACTATCACAGGTAGTAAATGCCTAATGTTAGGGTACGTATATATTCGATATAGTTGTACGAGGAACTTAAGATGGTAGGTGTAGCCCGCTGGGGATATGCCCTGCAGCGGGCTCTATATACGCTGCAGGCTCTGCAGGCCCTACATCGCACAACCGCTCCACAATGGCCATACGGCCCGCAATAGCCATACGGCCATATGTCACGTCTAGACCCGTGACACCTATAAACAGTATTAGGTAAAGGAGGGACATCGCGGCTAGGTCGTCCTTGTTATAGGGCTAGTATAACGGCTAGCTACTACCTCTACCGCCTCTAGCTAGCGCGGCGCTCGTCGCCTCGAGCGCCTATAGGGTTATTAGTCTCTACTCCTTAAGTATCTTCGAGATCACTACGTTCGTATACTTCTACGCCTCGAGCTGTTCGTAGAGCGCCTTGCCCTTAGTAACTGCGTTATTAGCTATCGCCTAGGTGTTAGCAAGTATAGCAAGTGTTACCTTCTGCTCCGCTAGCGCGGCTCTTAGCTACTTGTATATAATAGCGGCACGCGACGGGCTAGCTTACTCTAGCGCCTATATCGGTATGTTATTGCTATCTTCTACCCTGTCTATTATCCTAGTTCGTTAGGGTAGTTCTATAGGGGGTAGTCCTATATGTTGGATATCCTGTACGTCGGACTGTGAATAGGGGTAGGGTGCTCGTTTTAACTTGTACTATATAGTCGAGGTTAAACAAAGTCTAGTATATTGGAAAAAAGAAGCGTTCTAGCTAGTCTAAGGTGTTCGATCTGCCTCTAACGGTCTGACTAGCTACACGCGCGAGTTAAAGGTACAACCTACTATAACGGTCGTATATAACAAGGTTACACAATAGTGTAACCTTCGAAGGAGCTTGCGAGGGCTGAAGGCTCTGCGCGGCGAGCTCCACCTAGTGTAGAGCCACGCTCCTCTAGCTACAGAGTGCTCAGCCAACCATATAGCATGGCACATGACATGGCACATGACACAGGCTGTGCCTGTGACATTTGTGGATTTTAGCTTTGTAGTTACAAATAGACTACTACTAGAGAGGCTAGCGGTATAGCGGCTGCTATTTCTAGCTAATAGAGGGTTCTTACGCTAGATCGAGCACTTAGCGGTGCTTACGCTAGTTATTAGCAACTACTAGGAGACCCTAGCGTACTTTGTTACAACGCTCGCGAAGGAGACCCTAGTAATCTTAGGCCTCCTGTAGCTATAGAAGTATAACCTACGGATCGACTAGGAGACCCTATAGCTCGAATTTACAGAGTACTACTATAGGAGGTACCTACTAGATTATATTAGGAGCTAGATCGCTCGGTAGGTAGGCTAGCTAGAGGTACCCCTACCCCTAGGGAATAGCGAGCGGTACTACATAACGGTAGAGGATATACCTAAAGACGACGACTATAGCACCTCTAGCAACGACGACAAGGTTGCTATCGCTACAAGCAAGCTCTCTAACTATAAGAGAGCCAGGCGGTCCAATAGGCGGAGACAGGCCTATAGACAGTAGAGATCTACGTCCTAGGGAGGCGCGTAGGCTAGCCTGTAGGGGACGCTCGTACCGCTAGGAGCGGGAACGCTCGTACTACTAGGAGCAATAGGCGTACCGGTTAAAGCGCCGCCCCCTATATCACCAAGGCTAGTAGAGGTAGTAGCCGGTACTAGGAGACTACTACCTAGACCCTGTTCCCCCCCCTATATCCCGCCCCTACTTAGTTAAACGCAGGGGAAGATCTACTAGGAGGACGCGAAGATCCTAAACGGAGCGAGCTTCCTAGCGGTATACTAACAGAAGGGCGTAGTAGTTATACAGACTATAATAGGCGAACTAGAGAGAGTAGTAGAAGCTAAGAAGAGAGACTATATACTAGTTCTTCCTAAGTAGTTCTTTAAGGACCTACTAAGTCAAGAGAGTATACTAGAGTACGCGAAGTCAATGCTCCTAGTAAAGTTCTATAGCTTTATCGACGCGCTTGCTAAAAGGGATAAGAAGCTTAATAAGATTATAGAGGAGGATTCTAAGGCGTTCTTCGACAAGGCGGATAAACTAGCGCCTACTCTAGACGAGATTAAGGCGCGCCTACCGAAGGAATACTAAGACTTAGTAGCCGCCTTCGTCCTATAGGACGCTAATATCTTACCCCCTTACTATATATATAACTATAGGATCGAGCTCCTCCTAGGGAGTATAGTCCTATACTTAAGGAACTACCCGATATTACTAATAGAGCTATATATACTAAAGCGCTAGCTTAACAATAACCTTACGAAGGGGTTTATCTAGCCTTTACAATCGAGCGCCTTATCGCCTATCCTAATAGCGTAGAAGCCAGGCGGAGGTATTAGAATCTGCGTTAACTACTATAGCATTAACAACGCGACGCTAAAGAGCTAGTACCCTATCCTACTAATCTAGGAAACCCTAGACTCTATAAGGCGAAGATCTTTACGAAGCTCGACGTAATTATAGCGTTTAACCAAGTACATATAGCGCCAGGCTATAAATAGCTTATAGCGTTTATTACGAGATTCGGCCTATATAAGACGCTAGTTATACTATTCGGCCTATAGGGCGTACCCGCTACCTTCTAGCATTACGTTAACGATATCCTCTACAACGCTCTAGATAACTACGTAACGGCGTACCTAGACGATATCCTAGTCTACTTAGGTACGCTCGAGGAGTATATTAAGTAGGTTAGGGAGGTGCTAAAGCGTATAATTAATATAGGTCTATAGGTAGATATCGACAAGTGCGAATTCTATACGAAGCGGACAAAGTACCTAGGGCTTATTATTACGCCTAGGGGCATCGAGATAGACCTAGATAAGGTCGAAGCGGTATGCAATTAGGAGGCTCTAGAGATAAGGAGGTACCTCTAGCGGTTCTTAGGGTTCGTAAACTTCTACCGCCGATTTATACGAGGTTTTTCGAGCTATATATAGCCGCTATATAAGCTTACGAAGAAGATAGTAGACTAGGAGTAGTCCGAGTAGTATAAGGCGGCTTTCTAGCGCCTAAAGGTATACTTTATTATAGTACTAGTACTATAGATATATAACTAGGAGAAGCACACTATAGTAGAAGTTAATACGTTAGACTAGTTAGCGGGTAGAGCGCTACTATAGGAACGGGATAATAGCGAGTTACATCCGGTTACTTATTTCTTAGCGAAGTATACTATAGCTAAGTATAACTATAATATCTATAACAAGGAGCTTCTTATAATCGTTAAGGCGCTTAAAGAATAGCGCCCTAAGCTTAAAGGCGCGGCTAAAAGGTTCGATATTATTATAGACTATAAGAACCTATAGACCTTTAGGATAACGAAGCAGCTATTGCTACGCTATATACGCTAGTCGGAGTTCTTATTACGTTTTAACTTCTAGATTATCTACCGCCTAGGTATAGTAAACGGCCGCCCCGACGCGCTAAGCAGGAAGCTAGAGTTTATACCGAAGGACGTTAAAGATAATAGGCTACGGAATAGGCGGCGCCCCCTAATTAACCCGAGCAAGTTCAACCTAGAGACCTTTAGTAGCAAGTATAACTCTAAGCTACTAGGCAAGATACTAGAGCCCTTTAGCCTTAACGTTTCGCGCTATACTAACGACCTTATTATATTTATTTATTTATTCGTACTCCGATATGCCTTATAGCGCGCCGGTCCTGCTACTGGTTTATATACAAAGGAAACCGTACCCCCTAAACAGGGGGCCGGGTAAAAACCCCTACCTACGCTTCTACTTCAACGCTTTAAATCCATCAAACTACATATAAAAGATAGCCCCTGTCTCCCTTAGCGGCTCGATTCGGCACTTCCTACGCCCTCTCCGCTACTCTTAGCCGCTTTTACAGCCTTTGTAGCTTCTAGTTATAGCCTACAAGCTACGCTATACTCCGTTAGGCGCCCCGAATCTATTAACTAGCTAATAACTACCTTTACCAAGCTCTTATATAGCTATATAGCTCGTCGTAAGACAAGCTACAGATCCTATTGTAACTGTATTTGTAACTCTTCCTAGGTTCTATACTTTAGTAGATCTTTACACTATACTACTAGGTGTTCGATCGTTTCTTTGCCCTTACTATACTCGTAGTATAGCGTAGTAATCTCTAGGACGTTTACCCTATTTAGGTACTCCTAGAGGCTAATGTCCCTACTACGCGCCTAGGCAAGCAGGGAGCTCTAAGCCTTGCTTAGACCCTTATATCTCTTAAAGGTAAGGTCTATAAATAGTTATATCGGGGGGTCCTTATCTACTAAGCGGTATATAGGTCTTCTTGCTCTCGTTATAAGCGTAGCGCGCCCTTCCTAGGCCGCTATCTCGCGCTCCTACTAGGCAAGTTCCACTACTCCGTCCGTATTACGGGTCTTGTTCTTTAGCTTCCTTATTTTCTACTTTTACTTAGCCTACTCGTTTACTATAGCTACTACTCTCTTAACTACTATTAGCCCCTATAGGCCTAGCCTAGGCTTCCTCCCTTACGTCCTCCTACTCCTCTTCTAAAACCTCCTAAATAGCTTAGTATATACCTCCTAGATTAAGCTTACTACTATAACTAAGGGGCGCCCTAGTCCCTCCCCTAACTAGAGGAGTAGTTCGTATATCCTAGCTTCGAAGTTAGCTAGCCGCTTATTTAGGTAGAGGTCTACTAGTAGGACCTAGGCCTCTATCTCTAGGTACTTAATTAGCGTAGTTCTATAGCCTCCTGCTACTATACGGAGGTCCCTACTCTAGTCCTTCGCTAGCTTCTCGGCTATCCCCTTTAGCTCGCTCTCCTTACTAACTATAGTTAGGATATAGTAGCTCGCTACTCTATATACTACTACGCTCCTTATACACTTTGTATATACCTCCTGGGCCTTCGTAAGGCTCGGGCCCTACGTCTTCGCCGCGATCCTCGTTAGCGCGAACTCCTAGGTAGCGAGCTTCTTCTTGACCGTACCGTAGTACGCTTGCTATAAGAGCTTCTAGTCTAGCTAGACCCTAAGGAACCTAGCGGACTTAACTAGTTTAATATCTATATACTTACCTCTATCTAGGAGGGCAAGCTTAGTTAGGTCTAGCTACTACCTTCGGTTCTTATTAAAGTGGATTAGTTTGTACTTCTATACTACGAACGCTATTCCCTACGTTCCCGCCTACTTTAGGTAGGTTCCCTACGCTCGCTCGAGTTAGCGGACGTTTACCTCGGCTAACTTTCTAAATACTAGTAGGTTCGTATCGTTAGCGAAGCCCGCTATACTAAGGTATAGGTACTCTCTCCTTAGGTCCTTATATAGTAATATAATATATAAAATAAATAGGATAGGTAATAGGGGGGACCCCTAGGGCACCCTCGCTATAACTAGGATATCGTCTATTGCCTTCTTGTCGAAGTAGAGGATCGTAACCTTATCTGTTAGCTATTCCTACACCTAGGGTACTATCTACTTCAGGTAGCCAAGCTCCTAGAGCGTAGCTAATAGTCTAACGTAGTTAACTATATCAAAGGCTCTAGTAATATCTAGTTATAGAAGGGATACTAAGGTGCCTTAGCGCTATACCTCCTAGACCTAGGCTATAACTAGTCGGACCACTAGCTCGGTCGATCTACTCGCCTAGTTACCTATCTACTTAGTAGGGAGCAGCCTATGGACCTCTACCGCCGCTATAATCCTTCTCGCCACCACTGCCTCGATCACCTTCCCTATAGTCGGGAGCAGCGCAATAGGGCGGTAACCTCCTAGGGTACGGTATATATCGGGTGTCTTTCCTAGCTTCCGCAGGACTACCGTCTTAGCTCTCTTAAACGCGGCTAGGAACTACGCTAGCTACAGGCACCTTGTAGTTAGGGCCGCGAGGATCTGGCTTAGCGGTTGGCTATATGCCTTCAGGAATCCTATCGGGAGTATATTCTCCCCTAGGGCCTTCTACGGGCTCGCTTTATCCTATACCGCTTCTATCGCTAGGAAGCTTACAAGCTCCTGGACCTCGAACCCCTGTTCCTACTCCTCCTTGAGGTCCGGGTCCTGGATATCGCTAAGGTCCGCCCCTGGGCTTAGGAAGAACTTCTTCGCGAGCGCTTCCGCCTTGTTCTAGTGCGTCGTTAGATCTAGGCCGCCGTCACGACCTTATTATAGAGAGCTACGCGAGCTCGCTATTTATAGTAGACGTAGTAGAGGCGCTTAGCAACTAAGAGGTACGCGCCTAGCTAAGTAAGATCAAGCAGGAGCTAAGAGTACCGTTTGCCGAGTGTAAGTTAGTCTCAGGTAGGGTGTTCTACTATAGTAGGCTAATAATCGACCTAGGCGATATAGAGCTCTATTTGTAGCTTATCTACTAGATATACGCGTTAGGGCCTAGCAGGTACCTAGGGAGGACAAAGATGCTTAACCTAATAAATAAGGTCTACTAGTAGCTAAGGATAAGTATATTAGTAAAGACGTTCGTTAAAGCCTATATTCTATACTTTAAGACGAAGAACCCCTACTCGAAGCCTATAGGGTTCCTTAAGCCGCTCCTACTACTATTAGCACTATAGCGAGATATATTAGTAGACTATATTACGCTACTCCCGCTATATAACTAGAGGGGGTAGGAGTTTAGGTATATAGTAGTAGTAGTTAACTAGCTTATAAAGATACGCTACTTTATTGCAATAGCGACACTAGAGGCTAACGAGCTAGCTAACTGGTTTATTAAGCGTATATACTTACTCTATAGTATACTAGAGACGATCGTATCGGATAAAGGTATATAGTTCGTTTTAAGGTTCTAGAGGGCGCTATCGGCGCGCCTTGCGATTACCTTAAAACCCTTGTTATCGTTCTACCCCTAGATAAATAGCTAGATAGAGCGGATTAACGCGGAACTAGAGTAGTACCTATAACTATATATCGACTAGGCGTAGGATAACTAGGTTAACTAGCTCCTCCTAGCGGAGTTTATAGGGAATAATATAGTCTCTAAGATAATAGGTGTATTACTATTCTTTATAAATTATAGCTTTAACCTAAGGATAGGCGTAGAGCTGTCGAAGCTATACCTACCGAATATCTTAGAGTAGTAGAAACAGGAGTTTTTCTAGGTATTAGAGCTTACGGACCGCTTCGGGGCGATCCTTAGGAAGGTTATAGCGCTAGTAAAGCAGTTATAGGACCGCTATAAGCAGAACGTAAACCGCTATAGGGAGGACGCGCTATAGTACCGCGTTAGCGATATAGTAATACTCGATATATAGAACTATAAGACTAGTAGGCTAACTACAAAGCTCGCGCTATAGTAGGAGGGCCCGTTCAAGGTTATAAAGGCCTTGTTATACGCGGTAACTCTAAAGCTCCTAGCGAATATAACAATCTTCTCTACGTTCTATATCTTAAGAGTAAGGCGCTACCTAGGGTAGGGGCTAGCTAGCTAAGAGAGGGTTAACGATAACGTAAGCGCTAACCGCGGGCGTATAGTTACACGGACTAACAAGGGCGAAGACGTAGTAAAGTAGAGGTTTAAGAAGATCGTAGGGTTTAGCAAGGCGGCGAACGGCCGCTAGTAGTACTAAGTTAAGTAGGAAGGTTACAACAACCCGACTTAGCAACCTGTAACGGATCTATATGGCTGTAATAACGCTATCTAGGAGTTCTACGACGCGTACCCTAAGCTCCTAGGGCTACTATTGTAGACGCGAAGAAGGAGGGCGTAGCGGTAGGGGGTAAGGCGCTAAGCAAAAGGAACGGGCTATAGATATAAGTATCTAAAATCGAGCGTGTAGAATAGGATAGGCTCTAGATATAAGCATCTAAAATCGGGTGTTTTAGGGAGCGTTTGAGATAGCTCTAGATACAAGTATCTAGAATTAAACGGTTAGGATAGCTCTAGATACAAGCATCTAAAATAGGGGCTATTTTTATATAGAGGGGCTTGTTTAGAGAGGGAGGATAGTGTTACAGGCATAGCCTATATCATATGCTATGTTATATACTATGCTATGTGGTTGGCTAAGCACCCTGTAGCTAGAGGAGCGTGGCTCTACACTAGGTGGAGCTCGCCGCGCAGAGCCTTTAGCCCTCGCGAGCTCCTACGAAGGTTGCACTATTGTGCAACCTTGTTGTATACGACCGTTACAAAATGCGAGCATCTAGCTAAATGCGAGTATCTAGGATAAGGGGCTATTTTTATATAGGGGGGCTTGTTTAGAGAGGGAGGGTAGTGTTATAGGTATAGCCTATATTATATACTATATTATATACTATGCTATATGGTTGGCTAAGTACCCTGTAGCTAGAGGAGCGTAGCTCTATACTAGGTGGAGCTCGCCGCGTAGAGCCTTCAGCCCTCGCGAGCTCCTACGAAGGTTGCACTATTGTGCAACCTTATTGTATACGACCGTTACACTAGGCCGTTGTCTCGCCTCTAGGCGAATTGCCTATCGTCTAGGCTATCGTCTCGCCTTCGAGGCGAATTAAGCGACTTTGTCGTTTTCGTTGTTAGCCTTCTAGGCCCTATCCTGATACTTTCCCCGCCTCTCTTCCTAATAATATAGTCCTAACTTAGGATGCTCGAGTGGCCGAAGTTCTTAGGCCGCGATAGAGCATTTACAGCGAACCATATCGAAGAAATCAACCTTTACGACAACCTTCTAGAGGTTAATTACGACTATGCTATTAAGATTGCCCGGGTGAAGTTTCAGGTAGGGTTAACTAGCGATGCTAGGGACTAGTAGGAATACGAATATAAGGGGGACTATATAAACCTCTAGGAGATATATTCGGCGTTCTACATTAAGTACCTCTACCTACGCTCAAAGGTCGCTAACGTTATCCCCTTCTCGCTTGTAACGGTCGTATACAACAAGGTTGCACAACAGTGCAACCTTCGTAGGAGCTCGCGAGGGCTGAAGGCTCTACGCGGCGAGCTCCACCTAGTATAGAGCTACGCTCCTCTAGCTACAGGGTACTTAGCCAACCATATAGCATAGCATATAACATAGCATATAACATAGGCTGTGCCTATAACACTACCCTCCCTCTCTAAACAAGCCCCCTATACAAAAATAGCCCCCTATCCTAGGTACTTGCATTTGGAGTTAGAGATATCTTACTGCCTACCCTAGCGCTACGCCTTCCTTCTCTACGTCTACAATAGCGGGCCTAGAAGCTTAGGGTATATATTATAGAACTCCTAGATAGCGTTATTATAGCTACGTAGATCCGTTATAGGTTACTAAGTCGGGTTATTATAACCTTCCTACTTAACTTGGTACTACTAGCGACTATTCGCCACCTTGCTAAACCCTACAATCCTCTTGAACCTCTACTCTACTACGTCTTCGCCTTCGTTAGTCCGTGTAACTATATACCTATAGTTAGCGCTTATATTGTTATTAACCCTCTCTTAGCTAGCTAGCCCCTACCCTAGGTAGCGCCTTACTTTTAAGACGTAGAACGTAGGGAAGATTGTTATATTTACTAGGAGCTTTAGAGTTACTACGTATAACGAGGCCTTTATAACCTCGAACAGGCCCTCCTACCGTAGCGTAAGCTTTATAGTTAGTCTACTAGTTTTATAGTTCTATATATTAAGTATCGCCCTATCGCTAACGTAGTACTATAGCGTATCCTCCCTATAGCGGTTTACGTTCTGTTCGTAGCGGTCCTATAACTGCTTTACTAGCGCTATAACCTTCCTAAGGATCGCCCTAAAGCAGTCCGCGAGCTTAGATACCTAGAAAAACTCCCGCTTTTACTACTCCGAGATATTCGGTAGGTATAGCTTCAATAGCTCTACGCCTATCCTAGAGTTAAAGCTATAATTCGCGAAGAACGGTAATACGCCCGTTGTCTTAGAGACTATATTATTCCCTATAAACTCCGCTAGAGGGAGCTAGTTAACCTAGTTATCCTACGCCTAGTCGATATATAGCTATAGGTACTACTCTAGTTCCGCGTTAATCCGCTCTGTCTAGCCGTTTATCTAGGGGTAGAACGCTAATAAGGGTTTTAGAGTAATTATAAGGCGCGCCGACAGCGCCCTCTAGAACCCTAAAACGAACTACGTACCTCTATCTAGTACGATCGTCTCTAATACGCTATAGAGCGAGTATACGCGCTTAATAAACTAGTTAGCTAGCTCGTTAGCCTCTAGTGTCGCCGTTACAATAAAGTAGTATATCTTCGTAAGCTAGTTAACTACTACTACTATATACCTAAACTCCTACCCCCTCCGTTTATATAGTAGGAGCGGCGTAATATAGTCTACTAATATATCTCGCTATAGTACTAACAGTAGTAGGAGCGGCTTAAGGAACCCTATAGGCTTCGAGCGGGGGTTCTTCGTCTTAAAGTATAGCGTATAGGCTCCTATAAACGTCCTTACTAATACGCTTATCCCTAGCTACTAGTAGACCCTATTTATTAGATCGAGCGTCTTCGTCCTCCCTAAGTACCTACTAGGCCCTAACGCGTATATCTAATAGATAAGCTATAAATAGAGCTCCGTATTACCTAGGTCGATTATTAGCCTACTATAGTAGAACGCCCTACCTAAGACTAACTTATACTTAGCGAACGGTACTCTTAGCTCCCGCTTGATCTTACTTAGCTAGGCACGTACCTCCTAGTTACTAAGCGCCTCTACTACGTCTACTATAAACAGTAAGGTCACGTAGCTCTCTATAATAAGGTCGTTAGTATAGCGCGAAACGTTAAGGCTAAAGAGCTCTAGTATCTTACCTAGTAGCTTAGCGTTATATTTACTACTAAAGGTCTCTAAGTCGAACTTGCTTAGGTCGATCAGGGGGCGCCGCCTGTTCTATAGCCTATTATCTTTAACGTCCTTTAGTATAAACTCTAGCTTCCTACTTAGCGCGTTAGGGCGGCCGTTTGCCGTACCTAGGTAGTAGATAATCTAGAAGTTAAAACGTAATAAGAACTCTAACTAGCGTATATAGCGTAGCGATAGCTACTTCGTTATACTAAAGGTCTATAGGTTCTTATAGTCTATAATAATATCGAACCTCTTAGCTACGCCTTCGAGCTTAGGGCGCTATTCTTCAAGCGCTTTAACGATTGTAAGGAGCTCCTTGTTATAGATATTATAGTTACACTTAGCCGTAGTATACTTCGCTAAGAAATAAGTAACTAGATGTAACTTGCTATTATCCCCTTCCGACAATAGCGCTCTACCTACCGACTAGTCTAACGTATTAACTTCCACTATAGCGTGCTTCTCCTAGTTATATATCCGTAATGCTAGTGCTATAACAAAGTACACCTTTAGGCGCTAGAAAGCCGCTTTGTACTACTCGGACTACTCCTAGTCTACTATCTTCTTCGTAAGCTCGTATAGCAGCTATACGTAGCTCGAAAAACCTTGTATAAATCGGCGGTAGAAGTTCGCGAACCCTAAGAACCGCTAGAGGTACCTCCTTATCTCTAGAGCCTCCTAATTACGTACCGCTTCGACCTTATCTAGGTCTATCTCGATACCCCTAGGCGTAATAATAAGCCCTAGGTACTTTGTCTACTTCGTATAGAATTCGCACTTGTCGATATCTACCTATAGACCTACGTCGATTATACGCTTTAGCACCTCCCTAACCTACTTAATATACTCCTCGAGCGTACCTAAGTAGACTAGGATATTGTCTAGGTACGCTGTTATATAGTTATCTAGAGCGTCGTAGAGGATGTTGTTAATATAATACTAGAAGGTAGCGGGCGCGCCCTATAGGCCGAACGGCGTAACTAGCGTTTCGTATAGGCCGAATCTTATAATAAACGCTATAAGCTACTTATAGCCTAGCGCTATACGTACTTAGTTAAACGCTACAATTACATCGAGCTTTATAAAGATCTTTGCCTTATAGATAGAGTCTAGGGTCTCCTGGATTAGTAGGATAGGGTACTAGCTTTTTAGCGTTACGTTATTAATATTATTTATTTATTCGTACTCCGATATGCCTTACGGCGCGCCGGTCCTGCTACTGGTTTATATACAAAGGAAACTGTACCCCCTGAACAGAGGGCCGGGTAAAAACCCCTGCCTACGCTTCTGCTTTAGCGCTTTGAATCCATTATGCTACGTGTAAAAGGTAGCCTCTATCTCCCTTAGCGGCTCGATTCGGCACTTCCTATACCCTCTCTGCTACTCTTAGCCGCTTTTGCGGCTATCGTAGCTTCTAGTTGTAGCCTATAAGCTACGCTATACTCCGTCAGGCGCCTCGAATCTATTAACTAGCTAATAACTACCTTTGCTAAGCTCTTATATAGCTATATAGCTCGTTATAAGACAAGCTATAGATCCTGTTGTAACTATATTTGTAACTCTTCCTAGGTTCTATACTTCGGTAGATCTTTATACTATACTACTAGGTGTTCGATCGTTTCTTTGCCCTCGCTGCACTTGCAGTATAGCGTAGTAATCTCTAGGACGTTCACCCTGTTCAGGTACTCCCGGAGGCCGATATCCCCGCTACGCGCCTAGGCAAGCAAGGAGCTTTAAGCCTTGCTTAGACCCTTATGTCTCTTAAGGGCAAGGTCTATAAATAGTTATATTAGGGGGTCCTTGTCTGCCGAGCGGTACGTAGGTCTTCTTGCTCTTGTTACAAGCGCGGCGCGCCTCTCCTAGGCCGCTATCTTACGCTCCTGCTAGGCGAGTTCCACTACTTTATCTATATCGAGGGTCTTGTTCTTTAGCTTCATTATCTTCTACTTTTACTTAGCCTACTTGTTTACTATAGCTACTGCTCTTTCAACTACTATTAGCCTCTATAGGCCTAGCCTAGGCTTCCTTCCTTACGTCCTCCTACTCCTCTTCTAGAACCTCCTAAATAGCTTAGTATACACCTTCTAGATTAAGCTCGCTACTATAACTAGGGGGCGCCCTAGTCCCTCCCCTAACTAAAGGAGTGGTTTATATATCCTAGCTTCGAAGTTAGCTAGCCGCTTGTTTAGGTAGAGGTCTACCAGTAGGACCTAGGCCTCCATCTCTAGGTACCTAATTAGCATAGTTCTATAGCCTCCTACTACTACACGGAGGCCCCTACTCTAGTCCTTCGCTAGCTTCTTAGCTATCCCCTTTAGCTCGCTCCCTTTACCGACTGTAGTTAGGATATAGTAGCTCGCCGCTCTATATACTACTACGCTCCTTATACACTTTGTATATACCTTCTAGGCCTTCGTAAGGCTCGGGCCCTACGTCTTCGCCGCGATCCTCGTTAGCGCGAACTCCTAGGTAGCGAGCTTCTTCTTAACCGCGCCACAGTACGCTTGCTATAAGAGCTTCTAGTCTAGCTAGACCCTAAGGAACCTAGTAGACTTAACTAGTCTAATATCTATATACCTACCTCTATCTAGGAGGGCGAGCTTAGCTAGGTCTAGCTACTACCTTCGGTTCTTATTAAAGTAGATTAGTTTATACTTCTATACTACGAACGCTATTCCCTACGTTCCCGCCTACTTTAAGCAGGTTCCCTATACTCGCTCGAGTTAGTGGATATTTACCTCGGCCGACTTTCTAAACACTAGTAGGTTCGTGTTGTTAGCAAAGCCCGCTATACTAAGGTGTAGGTACTCTCTCCTTAGGTCCTTATATAGTAATACAATATATAAGATAAACAGGACAGGTAATAGGGGGGACCCCTAGGGTACCCTCGCTATAACTAGGATGTTATCTATTACCTTCCTGTTAAAGTAGAGGATTGTAACCCTGTCCGTTAGCTATTCCTATACCTAAAGTACTATCTACTTTAGGTAGCTAAGCTCCTAGAGCGTAGCTAGTAGTCTGACGTAGTTAACTATATCGAAGGCTCTAGCAATATCTAGTTACAAGAGGGATGCTAAGGCGCCTTAGCGCTATACCTCCTAGACCTAGGCTATAACTAGTCGGACCGCTAGCTCGGTCGATCTACTTGCCTAGTTACCTATCTACTTAGTAGGGAGTAGCCTATAGACCTCCGCCGCTACTATAATCCTTCTCGCTACTACTGCCTCGATTACCTTCTCTATAGTCGGGAGTAGCGTAATAGGGTAGTAACCTCCTAGGGTATAGTATATATCGAGTGTCTTTCCTAGCTTCTACAGGACCACTGTCTTAGCTCTTTTAAACGTAGCTAGGGACTATACTAGCTACAGGTACCTTATAGTCAGGGCCGCGAGGATCTAGCTTAGCGGTCGGCCATACGCCTTCAGGAATCCTATCGGGAGTATATCCTCCCCTAGGGCCTTTTATAGGCTCGCTTTATCCTATACCGCTTCTATCGCTAAGAAGCTTATAAGCTCCTAGACCTCGAACCCCTGTTCCTACTTCTCCTTAAGGTCTAGGTCCTAGATATCGCTAAAGTCCGCCCCTAGGCTTAGGAAGAACTTCTTCGCAAGCGCCTCCGCCTTATTCTAGTACGTTGTTAGATCTAGGCCGCTATCTAGGCCCTTTAGGGCTAGGAGTTTCGGTAGCTCGGGGGGGAGGAAGCTCCTAAGCCTTACCTAACGCTCGAGCTACTATAGGGTCTCCTCCCTAGCTTCCT
>MU853403.1:826553-839453 GCA_033297235.1 Trichocladium antarcticum
AAGGTTAGCTAGTAGGCCGTTGCCTTAGACAAGGATTTCCTTAGTGATCCTTCGGGGGATCGCCTTTACAGGTTGCGCTTAAGGCGCTAGGGCTCCTGCTACGATCGTTGCCTAGGAGCGGTTAGGACCCTGTCCTACGCTCGTAGTAGCTAGGGCGCTTATAAGCGCAGCCCGTACTTCCTTAGTAACGATCTTCCTTATAGTCGTATAGTTTAGGCCTTCCGGGCCTCCTTTAGCGCTCTATAGCTAGTTAATAGCGCTCTATACCTAGGCTAGGATCTCTCTCGCTATTCCCTAGACAATGTTCTTCTTGTTTAGGCTAACTAGGGCGACTATACTATCGAGTATAGCCTTGATATCGCCTAATCCGCGTTGTTCCTAGCAGGGGGGGGGTTAGTGCTACTACTGTTAGTATTAACAGGGGGGTTAGCAGTAGGTCTACTAGTAGTTACAGGGGCCGCTTAGGGGCGCTCTATAGGGGGGTTCGGGTCCGTTGTACCGAGACTCGGATAGGCCTCTCGGGGTAGGTAGGGTGCTCCTAGTAGCGGGGGTAGGGGGGGGGAGGTCGCTATCGACCTCTATACTAGGTCCGGTGTAGGCCATCGGGGCTAGCGCCGGGTAGATCCGTTGTAGATCTAGGTTGTAGGTCTGGGCGGTATAGAAGAAGATTTCTAGGAGCTATACGCAGCTCGTTTTCCCTATTTTCCTACGCCTGTAGTACCTACGCAGCGTCTCGCGCGCAGATGCACCCGGTATAGTTAGATAGAGCTCGTCGGGAGCTTTCTAGCGATGTAGGTTTCGTCCGTTTTGGCGCGCTGCTGTACCAGTTGGTGCGGGCCTGTTTGCGAAGAAAGTTTTTTACGTTATTAATACTATAGTAGTTAACGCAGATTCTAATGCCTTTACCTAGCTTCTACACTATTAGGATAGGTAATAAGGCGCTTGATTATAAGGGCTAGATAAACCCCTTCGCGAGGGTATTGTTAAGCTAGCGCTTTAGTATATATAGCTCTATTAGCGATATCGGGCGATTCCTCGAATATAGGACTACGTTCCCTAGGAGCAGCTCGATCCTATAGTTATACATACAGTAGGGGGGTAAGATATTAGCGTCTTATAGGACGAAAGCAGCTACTAAGTCTTGGTATTCCTTTAGTAGGCGCGCCTTAATCTCGTCTAGGGTAAGCGCTAGTCTATCCACTTTATTAAAGAACTTCTTAGAATCCTCCTCTATAATCTTATTAAGCTTCTTATCCCCTTTGGCAAGCGCGTCGATAAAGCTATAGAACCTTACTAGGAGCATTGACTTTATATACTCTAGTATATTCTTTTAACTTAGTAGGTCCTTAAAGAACTACTTAGGTAGAACTAGTATATAGTCTCTCTTCTTAGCTTCTACCGCTCTTTCTAGTTTACCTATTATAGTCTATATAACTACTACGCCCTTCTATTAGTATACTACTAAGAAGCTCGCTCCGTTTAGGATCTTCGCGTTATCCTAGCGGATCTTCCCCTATACTTAACTAAGTAGGGGCGGGGCAGCAGGGGGGGGGGACTAGGGTCTAGAGGGTAGTCTCCTAGCGCCCGCTACTACCTCTACTAGCCTTAGTAATATAGGGGGCGGCGCTTCGACTAGAACGCCTATCGCTCCTAGTAGTACGAGCGTCCCCTGCGGGTTAGCCTATACGTCTCCCCGGGACACGGATCTCTACTATCTATAGGCCCGTCTCCGCCTATTAGACCGCCTAGCCCTCTTATAGTCGGACAGCTTGCTTATAGCAATAGCAACCTCGTTGTTATTACCGGAGGTACTAGAGTCGTTGTCTTTAGGTACGTCCTCTACTGTTACATAGTACCGCCCGCTACTCTCTAGGGGTAGGGGTACCGCCTCTAGCTAGCCTACCTACCAAGCGACCTAGCTTCTAATATACTCTAGAAGGCACCTCCCGCGGCAGTGCTCTGTAAATTCAAGCTATAGGGTCTCTATCACGGGTGGTAAATGCCCAATGTTAGGGTACGTATATATTCGATGTGGTTGTACGAGGAACTCAAGATGGTGGGTGTGGCCCGCCGGGGATAAACCCTGCGCAGCGCGCCACACACGCTGCAGGCTCTACAGGCCCCACATCGCACAACCGCTCCACAATGGCTATCACGGGTGGTAAATGCCCAATGTTGGGGTACGTATATATTCGATGTGGTTGTACGAGGAACTCAAGATGGTGGGTGTGGCCCGCCGGGGATATACCCTGCGGCGGGCTCCACATACGCTGCAGGCTCTACAGGCCCCACATCGCACAACCGCTCCACAATGGCCATACGGCTATATGTCACGGCTAGACCCGTGACACTACCCTCCCTTAAAACAAGCCTCCTTTAAATCAAGCCTACGGTTCGAACGCTCGAATCGTAGCTTTAGTTCCTTCTTGGCACCTACGCTAGGGGCTCTAGCTTGTTCGGATTAGTATCGTAGAACTTCCAAATAGCATTATCGCAGCTACGTAGATCCGTTACTAGCTACTAAGTCGGCTAGGTATAGCCCTCCTACTTAACTAGGTATTACTACCTCCCGTTCTTTACTTTCCTAAAGTCTCGAATCTCTTTAAACTTCCATTTAACTACTTTAACGCCGTTATCTTAGCGCCTTACCTCCCTGCTACAGTTCGCTCGTATATCTCTCTACGCGTTAGCTTGCCTAGGGATCCCTTACTTGCCTTACTATAGTCGAACCAGTAACACGTAGAACGTATCGAATATCTTTATATTCGCTAGTAGGCGTAACGTCACTACGTATAACGCCGCCTTAGTAACCTCGAATAGCCCCTCCTAGCGCGGTTCG
Source organism: Trichocladium antarcticum (assembly GCA_033297235.1). Lineage (NCBI taxonomy): Eukaryota > Fungi > Ascomycota > Sordariomycetes > Sordariales > Chaetomiaceae > Trichocladium > Trichocladium antarcticum. The sequence continues at coordinate 829,393 of MU853403.1, forward strand.
AGCTTCTTCGTTAGGCGCCCTGTTTTATAATACTATATATTAAGTATTACCTTATCGCCGATCCTATAGACTAGGGTATCGCTACGTTTAGCGTTTACGTTGACCTTGTAACGGTCCTACGCTTGCCTCGCTAGTGCCTTCGCTATATCTAGTATTGCTTTAAAGCGTATAGATATCTCTATCGCCTAGAAAAACTCCCTCTTCTAAGCTTCCGAGAGTTCTAGTAGATATAGCCTGCTCGGTTCTACGCCTATATGTAGGTAGAAACTATAGTTCGCGAAGAAGGGCGATACTTGTAACGGTCGTATACAACAAGGTTGCACAACAGTGCAACCTTCGTGGGAGCTCGCGAGGGCTGAAGGCTCTGCGCGGCGAGCTCCACCTAGTGTGGAGCCACGCTCCTCTAGCTACAGGGTGCTCAGCCAACCACATGGCATGGCACATGACATGGCACATAACACAGGCTATGCCTGTGACACTACCCTCCCTCTCCAAACAAGCCCCCTATACAAAAAATAGCCCCCTATCCCGGGTGCTCGCATCCGGAGTCAGAGTCACCTTAGCGCCTACCCTGGCGCTGCGCCTTCCTCCTCCGCGTCCACGATGGCGGGCCCGGAAGCTCGGGGTGCGCATCGTGGAACTCCTAGATGGCGTTATTACAGCCGCGCAGATCCGTTGCGGGTTGCTAAGTCGGGTTGTCGTAACCTTCCTACTTGACTTGGTACTACCAGCGACCGTTCGCCGCCTTGCCGAACCCCACGATCCTCTCGAACCTCCACTCCACTACGTCTTCGCCTTCGTCAGTCCGCGTGACCACGCGCCCGCGGTTGGCGCTTACATCGTCGTTAACCCTCTCTTGGCCGGCCAGCCCCTACCCCGGGTAGCGCCTTACTCTCGAGACGTGGAACGTAGGGAAGATCGTCATGTTCGCTAGGAGCTTCAGAGTCACCGCGTGTAACGAGGCCTTCGTGACCTCGAACGGGCCCTCCTACCGCGGCGCGAGCTTTGCGGTCGGCCTGCCAGTCTTGTAGTTCTACATGTCGAGTATCGCCCTGTCGCTAACGCGGTACTGCGGCGTATCCTCCCTATAGCGGTTCGCGTTCTGTTCGTAGCGGTCCTGTAACTACTTTGCTAGCGCCGTGACCTTCCTGAGGATCGCCCTAAAGCGGTCCGCGAGCTTAGATGCCTGGAAAAACTCCCGCTTCTACTGCTCCGAGATGTTCGGTAGGTACGGCTTCGACGGCTCTACGCCTATCCTAGGGTTGAAGCTGTAATTCGCGAAGAACAGTGACACGCCCGTTGTCTCGGAGACTATATTGTTCCCTACAAACTCCGCTAGGGGGAGCTAGTCAACCTACTTATCCTGCGCCTAGTCGATGTATAGCCGTAGGTACTGCTCTAGTTCTACGTTGATCCGCTCCGTCTGGCCGTTTGTCTAGGGGTGGAACGCCGATAAGGGTTTTAGGGTAATCGTAAGGCGCGCCGACAGCGCCCTCTAGAACCCTGAAACGAACTACGTGCCTCTGTCCGACACGATCGTCTCCGGTACGCTGTAGAGTAAGTATACGCGCTTAATAAACCGGTCAGCCAGCTCGTTAGCCTCTAGTGTCGCCGTCGCAATAAAGTGGCGTATCTTCGTGAGCCGGTCAACCACTACTGCTACGTGCCTAAACTCCTACCCCCTCCGTTTATATAGCGGGAGCGGCGTAATATAGTCTACCGATATATCTCGCTACGGCGCCAACGGCAGCGGGAGCGGCTTGAGGAACCCCGCGGGCTTCGAGCGGGGGTTCTTCGTCTTAAAGCATAGCGTACAGGCTCCTACGAACGTCCTCACTAATACGCTTATCCCTAGCTACTAGTAGACCCTGTTTATCAGGTTAAGCGTCTTTGTCCTCCCTAGGTGCCCGCCGGGCCCTGACGTATATATCCGGTAGATAAGCTGCAAATGGAGCTCCGTATCGCCCGGGTTGATCATTAGCCTGCCGTGGTAGAACGCCCTGCCCGAGACCAACTTGCACTCGGCGAACGGCACTCTTAGCTCCCGCTTGATCTTGCTTAGCCAGGCGCGTACCTCCCGGTCGCCAAGCGCCTCCACCACGTCTGCCATAAACGGCGAGGTCGCGTAGCTCTCCGCGATAAGGTCGTTAGCGTAGCGCAAAACGTCGAGGCTAAAGAGCTCTAGTGTCTCGCCTAGCAGCTTAGCGTTGTATTTGCTACTAAAGGTCTCCGGGTCGAACTTGCTCGGGTCGATCAGGGGGCGCCGCCTGTTCCGTAGCCTGTTATCTTTAACGTCTTTTAGTATAAACTCTAGCTTCCTACTAAGCGCGTCGGGGCGGCCGTTTGCTGTGCCTAGGCGGTAGATAATCTGGAAGTCAAAGCGCGATAAGAACTCCGACTAGCGTATATAGCGTAGCGACAGCTGCTTCGTTGTGCCGAAGGTCTGTAGGTTCTTGTGATCCGTGATAATATCGAACCTCTTAGCCGTACCTTCGAGCTCGGGGCGCCATTCCTCGAGCGCTTTGACGATCGTAAGGAGCTCCTTGTTGTAGATGTTGTAGTTACACTCGGCCGCAGTGTGCTTCGCCGAGAAGTAAGCAACCGGATACAACTCGCCGTTATCCCCCTCCTACAGTAGCGCTCTACCCGCCGACCAGTCTGACGTATTAACTTCCACCACCGCTCGCTTCTCCTAGTTATATATCCGTAGTGCCGGTACTGTAATAAAGCATACCTTTAGGCGCTAGAAAGCCGCCTTGCACTGCTCGGACCACTCCTAGTCTACTGTCTTCTTCGTAAGCTCGTATAGCGGCCGTACGTAGCTCGAAAAACCTCGTATAAATCGGCGGTAGAAGTTCGCGAACCCTAAGAACCGCTAGAGGTACCTCCTTGTCTCCGGAGCCTCCTAATTACGCACTGCTTCGACCTTGTCTAGGTCTATCTCAATGCCCCCGGGCGTAATAATAAGCCCTAGGTACTTCGTCCGCTTCGTATAGAATTCGCACTTGTCGATATCCACCTATAGGCCTACGTCGATTATACGCTTTAGCACCTCCTTAACTTGCTTGATATACTCCTCGAGCGTACTAGAGTAGACTAGGATATCGTCTAGGTACGCCGTTGCGTAGTCATCTAGAGCGTTGTAGAGGATATCGTTTATATAATGCTAGAAGGTGGCGGGCGCGCCCTACAGGCCGAACGGCGTAACCAGCGTCTCATATAGGCCGAATCTCGTAATGAACGCCGTAAGCCACTCGTAGCCCGGCGCTACGCGTACTCGGTTGAACGCCGCGATTACGTCGAGCTTCGTAAAGATCTTCGCCTTGTAGATAGAGTCCAGGGTCTCCCGGATTAGCGGGATAGGGTACCGGCTCTTTAGCGTCGCGTTGTTAATGCTATAGTAGTCGACGCAGATCCTGATACCTCCGCCTGGCTTCTGGGCTATAAGGATAGGCGACGAGGCGCTCGAGCGTAAGGGCCGGATGAACCCCTTCGCGAGGTTGTCGTCGAGCTAGCGCTTCAGCACGCGCAGCTCTATCGGCGATATCGGGCGATTCCTCGAGTACGGGACTACGCTCCCTAGGAGCAGCTCGATCCTATAGTTATACGTACGGTAGGGGGGCAGGATATCAGCGTCCTATAGGACGAAGGCGGCTACCAGGTCTCGGTATTCCTTCGGTAGGCGCGCCTTGATCTCGTCCAGAGTAGGCACTAGTCTATCCGCCTTGTCGAAGAACTTCTTAGAATCCTCCTCCGTAATCTTATTAAGCTTCTCGTCCCCTTTAGCGAGCGCGTCGATAAAGCTATGGAACCTCGCTAGGAGCATCGACTTCGCGTACTCTAGTATACTCTCTCGACTCAGCAGGTCCTTAAAAAACTACTCGGGCAGAACTAGTATACGGTCTCTCTTCTTAGCCTCTACCGCTCTCTCTAGCTCGCCCATCGTAGTCCGTATAACTACCACGCCCTTCTGTCGGCACACCGCCAGGAAGCTCGCTCCGTTCAGGATCTTCGCGTTATCCTAGCGGATCTTCCCCCGTACTTAACCAAGCGGGGGCGGGGCGTAGGGGGGGGAACAGGGTCTAGGGGGTAGTCTCCTAGCGCCGGCTACTGCCTCTACCGGCCTCGGTGATATAGGGGGCGGCGCTTCGACCGGCACGCCCATCGCTCCCGGCGGTGCGAGCGTCCCCCGCGGGTCGGCCTACGCGCCTCCCCGGGACGCGGATCTCTGCCGTCTACGGGCCCGTCTCCGCCTGTCGGACCGCCTGGCTCTCTCGTGGTCGGAGAGCTTGCTCGTAGCGATAGCGACCTTGTCGTCGTTACTAGAGGTGCTACAGTCGTCGTCTTCGGGTACGTCCTCCACCGTTGCGTAGTACCGCTCGCTGTTCCCGGGGGGTAGGGGTACCTCCAGCTAGCCTACCTACCGAGCGACCTGGCTCCCGATGTGCTCTAGTAGGTACCTCCCGCGGCAGTACTCCGTAAATTCAAGCTGTAGGGTCTCCTAGTCGATCCGCAGGTTGTACTTCCGCAGCCACGGGAGGCCCAAGATCACCGGGGTCTCCTTTACGAGCGTCGTAACGAAGTACACCAGGGTCTCCCAGTGGTCGCTAACGACCAGCGTAAGCGCCGCTAAGTGCTCGATCCAGCGCAAGAACCCTCCGTCGGCCAGAAATAGCGGCCGCCGTGCCGCCAGCTTCTCCAGTAGCAGCCTATTCGCAACCGCAAAGCCAAAATCCACGAACGCCAGACCCGTACAACCCGAGTCTACAAGTGCCACGCACTCCACATTGCGCCTACCAACCGCCAGGTACGATAATAAGAGAATAGATTTAGCGCTACTGCCTACGGCACTAATGACTAAACTATCTCCCTATCCCTCCTACGGCTAGCGGTACCCCTCCCGTAAGCGACAGTTCATAGGAGCTCCTCGTTTCCCTAGTTGTTATACGAGAAGCCGAAACTAGGGGGTTGCTCTATGCTCTAGTAAGCGCCGTGGTCCTCCTGCTCGTCCACCTCCCCAACGACAAAACCGCTCTGGTCGGGGGCGTCCGCAAAACGCACAGCGAGCCCGCCTCGACCCCTCTAATAGGCCCCAGCGCGGCCGCTTGCGCCGCCGCGAGCCGGGAGGCCCCTGGAGGGGGCTTGACCGAAGCCTTGCTGAGTGGGCTGCTGCCATCCCTGAGGCTGCTGCCATCTCTACGCGCCGCCGTAGCCCTACGCTCCGCCGTAGCCCTGCGCTCCGCCGTAGCCCTACGCTCCGCCGTAGCCCTGCGCTCCGCCGTGGCCCTGCGCCCCGCCATAGCCTTGCGCGCCGCCGTAGCCCTGTGCCCCGCCATAGCCCTGCGCACCGCCGTAGCCCTGCGCGCCTCCGCGCTGCGGCTAGCCGCCGCGGCTACCACGGCCTCCTCGGCCGGCCCGGCAATACCTTGAGATGTAGTCGCCAGCGCCGCACTTGAAGCACAGGCCGCTAGCCCTACGGCGCTCCTTTTCTTACGGTGTAAGCGCGGCCAGGGTGACGGCGTCGATCTCTATAGCGTCGGGATCCCGGGCTCTCCCGGTACCCCCGCCACCGCTACCGTAATATGCAGCGAGCGCGCCGTTGCCGCTACGGATCTTCTTCCTAAAGTCCTCCGTATCCAAGTTCGTAGACAGGGTCTGGGCCATCTCGGCCCACGCGTCGAAGTCGTCCGACGCCGGCAGCCTAACCTACGACGTAAACGTAGCCGAAAGGCGGGCCGAGATCCGTTCTCTGAACATACGGACCTACGTCGTGCTCTCGATATTAGCGGTATCGGCCAGGTTCGAGAACTCCGTCAGGAAGTCGTTAAAGTTCGCGAACTTATTCTCCTAGACGAGTATATAGAGCTAGTTCGCGGCCGCCGCGGCGACGTCGTAGGTCGTATACCGCTTCTCGAGGTCGTTTAGGAACTTAGTCCCAGTCTTCTAGTACCAGCGCCTATCGTCGTTTGGGTAGTTCTCGATCGTCTAGAGCTTCGACTTGACCGCGCGGCTTGCGTTGCCACCGAGCATCGCCTTAGCGTATAGGATCTTCGTACGCTCGGTCGAGAACTCGCGAGGGCGTGTTCTCCAGCGCCCCTGGACCTTATCCGACCAGTCGTCGAACAGGGTGGTCCGCTTAACAGTATCCTTCTCCTCCCCTGTAAACGGTGTCGGGTAGGGGAGGGACATCGCGGCTAGGTCGTCCTCGTTGCGGGGCTGGTATAACGGCTGGCTACTACCTCTGCCGCCTCCGGCCAGCGCGGCGCTCGTCGCCTCGAGCGCCTGCAGGGTCATCAGTCTCTGCTCCTCGAGCATCTTCGAGATCACCGCGTTCGTATGCTTCTACGCCTCGAGCTGTTCGTAGAGCGCCTTGCCCTCGGTAACCGCGTTGTTAGCCATCGCCTGGGTGTTGGCGAGCGCGGCGAGTGTCGCCTTCTGCTCCGCCAGCGCGGCTCTCAGCTGCTCGCGCATGATGGCGGCACGCGACGGGCCAGCTTGCTCTGGCGCCTACATCGGCATGTTGTTGCTATCTTCCACCCCGTCCATTATCCTAGTTCGTTAGGGTAGTTCTACGGGGGGTGGTCCTGTGCGTCGGATGTCCTGTACGTCGGACTGTGAATAGGGGTAGGGTGCTCGTTTTGACTCGCACTACGTGGTCGAGGTCAAACAAAGTCCGGTACGTCGGAAAAAAGAAGCGTTCTAGCCAGTCTGAGGTGTTCGATCTGCCTCTGACGGTCTGACTAGCCACGCGCGCGAGTTGAAGGTGCAACCTACTGTAACGGTCGTATACAACAAGGTTGCACAACAGTGCAACCTTCGTGGGAGCTCGCGAGGGCTGAAGGCTCTGCGCGGCGAGCTCCACCTAGTGTGGAGCCACGCTCCTCTAGCTACAGGGTGCTCAGCCAACCACATGGCATGGCACATGACATGGCACATGACACAGGCTGTGCCTGTGACAATACTCCTATTGTCTCTAACGATATATTATTCCCTACGAACTCTACAAGCGGTATCTAATCCGCCTAGTTATCCTATACCTAGTTGACGAAAAGGCGCAAATACTGCTCTAACTCTACGTTAATCCGTTTAGTCTAGCCGTTCGTTTGCGGGTAGAACGCTAATAATAGCTTTAGAGTCACTGCTAATCGCGATAATAGTATTCTCTAGAACGTTGAAACGAACTATATACCTCTATCTAATATAATCGTCTCGGGTAGGCTATATAGGCTATAGACCCGTTCTATAAAGCGGTCCGTTAACTTATCTACTTCTAAGGTCTCTATTAGGATAAAGTAGCGTATTTTCGTTAGTTAGTCTACTACTACTACGATATAGTTAAAGGTACGGTTTCTCCTTATATATAGCGGGAGTAGTGTAATATAATCTACCGATATATCCTGCTATAGCAAGAGTAGTACTAGCAGCGGCTTTAGAAAGCCCGTTAGTAGCGCCCTTAGCGTTTTCGTCTTGTTATATAGTAAGCAGGCGTTATAGTAGTCGCGGATCGTACCGGTTATCCCGGTCTACTAGTATTTCCGGTTTATTAGATCAATAGTCTTAGTCCTTCTAGGGTAGCCCCCAGGTCCTAATGCGTAAGTTCGGTAGATTAGCTATAGCTATATTTCGTCGTTATCTAGGTTAATAAGCATCCTCCTATAGTAGTAAGCCTTGCTTACGATAGCTTAGTACTCTACGTATAGTACTTTAAGCTTCGTTTTTATATCCTTTAGCTACACTCTGGTTCTAGGGTCTGCTAACGCCTTAAGCGTTACCTTTAGCAGATCCAAGCTCGTATATATCTCGTTTAGCAGATCGTCGATATACCTTAATAGGTCCAACTAGTTAACTGTAATCGCCTCGTTATATAGTCTTAGCAGTTCAAATGTTTCTGGATCGAACCGGTCGGGGTCGATTAGTAGCCTCTTACGGTTCCGGAGTCGGTTATCCTCTATACCCTATAGTATATGTTCTAGCTTACGGCTTAGCGTATCTAGCATCGCGTTTGCTGATCCTAGCTAGTAGATAATACGGAAGTTAAATCGTAATAGGAATTCGGACTACTATATATACCTTAGGGACAGTTGCTTCGTCGTTACGAAGGTCTGAAGGTTCTTATAGTCTATAATAATGTTAAACCGGCCGTTTGCTCCCTCTAGTTCTAGTCGCTATTCCTCTAGTACCTTGATTACCGCTAATAGCTCCTTGTTATAGATATTGTAATTGCATTCCTATACTAAGTACTTTGCGCTAAAGTAGGCTACTAGGTGCTAGTTGCTATTGTTGTCTTATTATAGTAGCGTTCTACCTACTAACTAGTCTAAAGCGTCAGTTTCAACAACTATAGGCTTGTCCTAGTTATAGATCCTTAGCGCTAGTGCTATCGAAAAGTATGTTTTTAGTTATTCGAAAGCAGATTAGTATAGTCTGCTCTATTCCTAGCTTATTGTCTTCTTCGTAAGGTTATAAAGTAGCTATACTACTCCTAAGAAGTTCTTAATAAATCGTCGGTAGAAGTTCGCGAAGCCTAAGAACCGTTGTAGCTACCGCTTCGTTATTAGCGGTTCCTAGGATACAATAGCTACTACCTTCTCTTTGTCTATATTAATACCGCCTAGTGTAATAATCAGGCCTAGGTATTTCGTTCTTATAGTATAGAACTTGCACTTATTAATATCGACCTAGAGCCCTACCTAGTATAGTCTCTTTAGTACCTCCTTCACTTGCTTTATATAGTCTGCTATATTCGTAGAGTAGATTAGTATATTGTCTAGGTACGCTATAGCGTATACGTCTAGTATATTATATAGTATGTTATTAATATAGTGCTAAAACGTAGCGGGCGCTCCCTATAGCCTGAACGGTGTAACTAGCGATTCGTAGAGGCCGAATCGTATTACGAACGCTATTAACTATTCGTAGCCTTCCGCCACTTAGACTCTATTAAACGCCGCGATAACATCTAGCTTCGTAAAGATCCGCACTCTATAGATAGAATCGAGTATCTCCTTAATTAGTAGTATTAGATATTAACTCTTTATCGAAACGTTATTTAGACCTTAGAAGTTAGCGCAAATCCGTACTCTACCTTCTAGCTTCTAGGTAAGTAGTAGAGGCGCTCCTATACTTGATTTTAATAGTTAGATAAAGCCTTTCGTTAGGTAGTTATCTAGCTAGCGCTTAACTACGTATAGTTCTATTAGTAAGAACAGTCTGTTCCTTAAGAATAGTAGCTTGCTTCCTGGTATTAGCTTGATTTTATAGTTGTATAATCTATACGGTAGTAGCGTATCTACCTCCTAAGGAAGAAAAGTCTCGAACGTATCGCGATACTCTACTAGTAGGCGTTTCAAGATATCCGCTACTATTAGCTAGGGTTTGTTAGTCTTCTCGAAGAATTTCTAAACGTCCTCCTCTATAATCCTATAAATTGTCTCTACGTCGCTCTAGAGGGTATTTATAAACTCGTAGTACTATTCTAGGAGTACTAAAGTATAGTCCTCTAGCGAGCCTTCGTAGTTTAATATCCGCTTATAAAAGTCATCTAGTAGGGTATAGAGCGCAGCCCTCTCCTTGTCCTTCTTCTCGTTTAGTATTACTTATTCTAGTTAGTTAACTATTATATATATTACCGTTACGCCCTTCTAGTAGTAGAAAAGTATAAAGTTTAGCGCGTTTAGTATCTTAATGTTGTTTTTATTAATCGCCTTGTTATATAGTAGTAGCTTTAGGAGTCGTTTCGGTAGTAGCGGCGCCTACAGGTACTTACGCCTGTTTACCTTCTTCGCTAGTTATAGCCTCCTTATAAGCTTATTTAGAATAACTACCGCTCTCGATCCTAGTAGGGATAAGGTCTACCGCGGTCCGTTCTTAAGCGCCCTCTAATAGCGTTGTAATAGGGATAACTTCCTCTTCCTCTTCTTCTATAGGTTCTCTAGACCCTAGTTATACTCCCCGTTATCTAGTTCTCCCTTATCCGGGACTTCCTTAACCGATACTTAGTATTTCGCTATGTTTTTTATAGTTATAGGTTCTATAGTTGTAGGTTCTATAGTTATAGGCTT
>MU853403.1:839803-881347 GCA_033297235.1 Trichocladium antarcticum
GAGGATAATAGGATTAAATTAGCTATCTAACTAATAGCGCTAATAACTAAATCGCTACTACCTCCCCTATAATAGCCTCTATACCCCTACGCGCGTCTTCGCGTAGAGGCTAGGCATTTCCCTAGTACTATTGTTACTATTCTAGGTCTTCTATACTCTATTCGGGTTTGTAATACTTAGCATCGTCGTAACTAACTTCTCCTAGAACGTAGCCTTAGTCTATGAATCGTACGCGGTACGCGCTATAGCCGCCTCTGCCGTTGTTACCGAAGTTCTAGTTATTGTTATTCTATCGATATAGGTATCCGCCGCCGCCGTAGCCTCCGCCGCCTCCGAATCCGCCGTTATTATTGTTCTAGTTTAGGCCGCTATTATTATTCTAGTTCGGGCCGCTATTATTGCCGAATCCGCTATTATTGCCGAATCCGCCGTTATTACTAAATCCGCCGTTATTGCTAAATCCGCCGTTGTTACCGAATCCACCGTTATTGCCGAATCCGCTATAGTTACTGCGGCTACCCCGCTACCCTCTACCTCTAGCGCCTAGGTTGTTCTAGGCTTATTTGCCTTTCTCTATATATTTCGCTACGATGTAGCCCCTTATACTATAGAGGAAACAGAGACCTATAGCTATATACTACTCCCTCTCTAAGTTAGAGAGTTATAAGATAGTCGCCTTATCCTTAGTAGTAGTTACCTAGTTAACGTCTATAGCGTTTAGGTCCTTACCTTCCTTCTTAGTATTATAGCTATTATAGTAGTTCAGCTCGTTAGCCTTCTTTAAATATTCCTCTATTTCAAGGTTATTAGCCTAGGCCTAGGCTATAGTAACCTATCCCTAGAAGTTATCCTAGGCTAGGAGGTTCGTCTATAGTAGGATTAGGTCCTATATTAGCTTCGAAAGCTTCTCCTTTAGCGTACGTACGCGGGTAGCGTTATCCTAGTTACTTAGGTTATAGAGGTTCGAGAACTCTATAATAAAGTCTATAAACTTTGCGTACTTGTCCTTCTATACTATCTTACGTAGCTTATTCTCTACGTCGGCTACCAGATCTATCGTTATATACTTCTTAGAAAGGAACTTAATAAACTCGTTAGTAGTTATCTATACCTAGGCTTGCTTATTGCCTAGATTTGTAACAATAGTATCGATATAGTTACTAATTCCTACAGCTACAATTCCCTCTAGTAGCGAAGCTACGTAGAGGATCTTCGCTTTCTCGGTTATATATTCTAGCGGCCTTATAGCCTATCGCGCTATAATTAGCGTCTTCTATATTCTAAATTATATAGTTCGCTTCGCTAAGTCCCGCTTAAAGCCCGAAAACGCAGATATATATAGTATATTACCTTCTCTAGCACCGCCGCCGCCGCCGCCTAGCTTCCTAGACTCGATTAGCCTTGTTAAAACGTTATTCTCTACTTATAGTACTATAGCCTTTTCGTTTGCCTCGTTCGCCCTAACTATCTATCTCTAGATTTCCTCGGTCGCGCCTCTAAGGATATATTCGGCTAGGTTCGCTATTATCCTCTCCGTTATATTATCCTTTCTAGCTCTCTTAAGCGCTTTAAGCAGGAGGTCGTTACCTATAAACGGCCTATAGTATCCTTTGAAATAACCCTTTAGCTTCGGGTATATCTCTTCCTTTAGGGCCACGGCGGCCTTACTACGTATATCCTTAATAGGAATAGGCACTTAGGCTATAGAGCTTACGTTAACGTCTATAGTACTTGTTCTTCTTTATTTAGGGGTTTGGTTTCTTAGGTTTAGGGGTTTAGTTTCTTAGGTTCAGAGGTTCGGTTTCTTAGGTTCTAGTTCTTAGGACTGTCTTGTCGTTTCGGGACCGACTATCTTGTTGGTTTCTTAGGTTCGGGGCAGTCGAATTGTAATTTCGGTTAGTTCGCGCAATGTAAATTCGTCGTAATCAATCGACGAAGGTCTACGTATATAAACAGAAGGTACAACCAACTATCATAGGTAGTAAATGCCTAATGTTAGGGTACGTATATATTCGATGTAGTTGTACGAGGAACTTAAGATAGTAGGTGTAGCCCGCTAGGGATATGCCCTACGGCGGGCTCTATATACGCTGCAGGCTCTGTAGGCCCTACATCGCACAACCGCTCCACAATGGCCATACGGCCATATGTCACGGCTAGACCCGTGACAGTCTCCTAGTCGATCCGTAGGTTATACTTCCGTAGCTATAGGAGGCCTAAGATCACTAGGGTCTCTTTTACAAGCGTTGTAACAAAGTACACTAGGGTCTCTAAGTAGTCGCTAACGACTAGCGTAAGCGCCGCTAAGTGCTCGATCTAGCGTAAGAACCCTCTATCGGCTAGAAATAGCAGCCGCTATACCGCTAGCCTCTCTAGTAGCAGTCTATTCGTAACTATAAAGCTAAAATCTACAAACGCTAAACCTATATAACCTAAGTCTACAAGTACTATATACTCTATATTATACCTACTAACCGCTAGGTACAATAATAAAAGAATAGATTTAGCGCTACTACCTACTATACTAATAACTAAACTATCTCCCTATCCCTCCTATAGCTAGCGGTACCCCTCCTATAAGCGATAGTTTATAGGAGCTCCTTATTTCCCTAGTTGTTATATAAGAAGCTAAAGCTAGAGGGTTACTCTACTATAGACTAGTAAGCGCTATACTCCTCTAACTTGTCTACCTCTCTAACGATAAAACCGCTCTAGTTAGGGGTATCTACAAAGCGTATAGCGAGCCCGCCTCGACCCCTCTAGTAGGCCCTAGCGTAGCCGCTTACGCCGCCGCGAGCTAGAAGGCCCCTAGAAGGAGCTTACCCGAAGCCTAGGAACCCGCCTTAGCTATAGCCTTGTTACGTAGGCTGCTACTATCCCTAGGTAGGCTGCTACTATCCTTGTACGTTACTACTAAAACTAGGTCCTCCACCGAAACCAGATCCTCTACCGCCTTAGGCGCCCCTACGCTACAACTACCTAGCACCGCGGGCGTTACCGCAGTCCCCTCGGCCTCTATAGCCTACTTAGTACGCCCTTGTAATATAGTCGGCCCCGCTGTACTTGTAGCATAAGCTACTCGCTTTACGCTGTTCCTTCTTCTAGGGGGTAAGCGCCGCGAGCGTTACTACGTCGATCTCTATCGCGTCGGGGTATCTGCCTCTACCGTTGTTATTACTACCGCCCCTAGTTCTACCGCTCCTAGTTCCGCCGCGTAGCTTCCGCCTAAAGTCCTCTCCCTCTAGGTTAGTCGCGAGCTAGCTAGCTAGTATAGCCTAGAGCTTAAAGTTATTAGCTAGTAGGAGCACTACCTATATAACTATAGCGCTTAAAAGGTAGGGGGAGATCTTAAGCCGGAGTATCCGGACCCTTGTTACGTTATTAACGCTAGTGGTGTTAGCTAGGGTAGTAAATTTAGTAAGGAAGTTATTAAACGCTATAAACTCGTTCTTCTACGCTAGTAGTTCTAGCTTGTTATTCGCTATAGTAACTATATTATATATTATATACTAGGTATAGAGGGTCTTTAGGAGGTTAGACCCGGTCTTCTATAGCTATACTACCATGCTATATAGGTTCTCCTTAACCTACTCGAGCTTCGTTACAACTACCTAGCACGCGCTACTACCTAGTATAGCCTTTATATATAGGATCTTAGTATACTTGTCTAGGAACTCTCGCAGGTATATTTGCTAGTAGCTACGTACCTTGTCCTCCTAGTCTTTAAAGAGCAGGGTACGCTTAATGGTATCCTTCTCTTCTTTAGTAAACGGATTAGGGTAGGGGAGGGAGATCGATACGCTATAGCCGCTACTAGCGCTACTACTATAAGCCTAGTCCAGGGCTATCGCTATTAGCGTCCTCTAGTTCGCGAGTAGTAACTTATACTCCTTAAGCTCCTTCTTAAGCGCCGCACTAGCTACGATAGACGCCTTAAACCTCCTAACAGACTTATCAAGCTTTTTCTTTAGCTTACTAACTATTGTATTTATAGCTATAGTAAACCCTAAGAGGTTATACCTTCTATTATTATTAATCGATACTATAAAAGCAGGTATAATATTAGAGACCTTGTTCTACTATTGTTCTCTTAGCGCTGCGTATAGCGCTATAAGTCTTAGTAGCAGCGATGCCGCAAGGTCGGCGCCGCTTATTATCTTCGCGCTCATCTTTATAGGAGCGTTGTCTAGTTCGTCGGAATACTATAGTCCTATTTATCAGAGTCTTATAGTCCTGTTCAGCGGACTGCTATTGTACGTAGGATGCTTGTCCTAGTAGTTAACTCGTACTATATAGGTAGTTAAGAAATAAAAACAAAGCCTAGTACATTAGGAAAAGAAGCGTTCTAGTTAGTCTAGTACGCTCTCTATTCTAGAGCAGACGACTTAGCTACGTATATAAGTTGAAGGTACAACCTACTATAACGGTCGTATATAATAAGGTTGTATAATAGTGCAACCTTCGTAGGAGCTCGCAAGGGCTGAAGGCTCTACGCGGCGAGCTCTACCTAGTATAGAGCCACGCTCCTCTAGCTACAGGGTGCTCAGCTAACTACATAGTATAGCACATGATATAGCACATGACACAGGCTATGCCTGTGACATACCGCTTCTTAAGGTCGTTTAGGAACTTAGTCCTAGTCTTCTAGTACTAGCACCTATTATCGTCTAGGTAGTTCTCGATCGTCTAGAGCTTCGACTTAACCACGCGGCTCACGTTACTACTAAGTATCGCCTTAGCGTATAGGATCTTCGTACGCTCAGTCGAGAACTTACAAGGGCATATTCTCTAGCGCCCCTAGACCTTATCTAACTAGTCGTTAAATAGGGTAGTCCGCTTAATAGTATCCTTCTCCTCCCCTATAAACGGTATCGGGTAGGGGAGGGATATTGTAGCTAGGTTGTTATTATTATAGTACTAGTATAACAGCTAGCTACTACCTCTACCGCCTCTAGCTAGCGCGGCGCTCGTCGCCTCGAGCGCCTATAGGGTTATTAGTCTCTACTCCTTAAGCATCTTCGAGATTACTACGTTCGTATACTTCTACGCCTCGAGCTATTTATAGAGCGCCTTACCCTTAGTAACCGCGTTATTAGCTATCGCCTAGGTATTAGCAAGCGCAACGAGTATCGCCTTCTACTCCGCTAGCGTAGCTCTTAGCTACTTATGTATAATAGTAGTACGTAACGAGCTAGCTTGCTCTAGCGCCTATATTAGTATATTATTACTATCTTCTACCCTATCTATTATCCTAGTTCGTTAGGGTAGTTCTATAGGGGGTAGTCCTATACGTCAGATATCCTATACGTCGGACTGTAAATAGGGGTAGGGGGCTCGTTTTAACTTACACTATATAGTCAAGGTTAAACAAAGTCCAGTACGTTAGAAAAAAGAAGCGTTCTAGCTAGTCTAAGGTGTTCGATCTGCCTCTAACGGTCTAACTAGCTACGCGCGCGAGTTAAAGGTACAACCTACTGTAACGGTCGTATATAACAAGGTTGTACAATAGTGTAACCTTCGTAGGAGCTCGCGAGGGCTGAAGGCTCTGCGCGGCGAGCTCCACCTAGTGTAGAGCCACGCTCCTCTAGCTACAGGGTGCTCAGCCAACTATATAGTATGGCATATGACATGGCACATGACACAGGCTGTGCCTGTGACATCGCTCGTCTATTAACTCTCTAATATCTCTATCGCTACTGCCCCTCCTTCGATAAGTCCGACTGTCGCTACTATCGCTCCTCCTCTAACAAGTCCGCTTGTTGTTCCTATCGCTACTGCCCCCCCTCTAACAACTTAGGTTAATACTATCCTAGTTCTAAGGGTTCCGGTCGATAGTATCCCTATTCTAATACCGCCTGTTGCTTCTATCGTTGCCGCCCCTCCTCTACTAATCTAGGTTAATAGATCTATTGTATCAAGGTCCGACAGATACCCTGGCTTAGTAGAGAGAGTATCTAGCTACTAGTCGACAGTAGAAAGGTCGATACAATATAGCAGTAGGATCCTAGATAAGAACAGGGTTTGGTAGATTAGCTAAGTGAACGAAGGGACAGGGAGTATCTAATATTAGGCGTAAATATAGGTTTTAGAGGGGATTCGAGAGGCTTTAGCTTAGGTATTGGTAGGTGGTGGGCTTTCTAGCATCTAGCTGATAGGGTCATTAGCATCGTGGAAAGGGGAGGTTCTGTCACACCCATCGTGGTGTCCCCATCAATATAGCTAGATTCGATAGTGGCCGAGTAGGGCCTCTGGTGGCCTATATCTGGGCTGCCAAGCTCCCTCTCCCTTTACTAATCTTTTCCACTGCTTTTTCACCTCTCCACTCCCACACACCACTCTATCTCCAGACCAGAGCTCGCCCTCCCTTCCGTTCTCGTCGCCATGGCGCGTACTCGAGCCCAAACAGCAGCCCAGCAGAAGGCGCTCCTATCGTCGACGTCAAACAATCAAGGTACTTATTATTCGCAGCGTTAAAGGTCTTCCGCTAACACTTACAGGAAATCGACCCCAGGGCATCCAGCCGCGCAAAAGCAGGTCTCGAAAGCGTGCAGCCAGGCGCGCTGATCGCCCGCATCCAGCTACACCAGTATACCTTCTATCCTTCGTATTATATTGTTTACAAGCTAATTTGGGCGGCGCCTATCTAGAGCAGAGGTCTCAAGCGCAAGCAATCAATGCTCGAGGCAAGCCCAGACCCAGACCCAGACACGAAGCGACAGCCGACATCCCTGGCGCAGGTGACCGACATGTATGCCGCGAATATCGACTTTCAGCGACAGGAATATCGTGGTTCCTGGCATGGCAACTGGCAAAACTTTCCAGACCTCGGATCCTTCCCACAAGTGCCTGGCGCAACCGTTACTCCCATATTGCCTCCTGCTCCTGAGCTGCATCGCCAAGCTCCTAACAGTACTACTTCCACAAAAAATCTCTCCTCAGTTCGCGCACGCATCGACCTAATTGACCGGAAAGTACGCTACCCCCTTGAACTAGCTTGACGGATTGATCTCCTGCCTAAGCTCAGCCTAGGCCATTGTTTCGCAATTATTTACTAACCACATGCCGCTCGGCGAAATAGAACGTCGTGTCCGCGGGGAGTAGCGGGCTGATAGAACGTCTCCCATGTGGGAACGTGAGGAAATGCATCTACTCGTACCGGGACTACGAGGCCTGTCTTCGAGACCTTGAGCGCGAGTTTCGAGTCTACAAGAAACTGCCACAACACGACCGGTTATTACAGCTCATCAGATACTCTCCTGAAGAAGGCCTCGTCCTCCAGTACATGCCCAGAGGTAGCCTACGAGAGCATCTCCGCGAGGCTGCCGCCGCCGCCACCACCATCACTCTTCCCGAGCGGCTGCGGTGGGCCTGCGATGCTGCCGAAAGTCTGTATCTCCTCCATTCATACGGGATCATTCACAGCGATCTCAAGCCCGAAAACCTCCTACTGGATTCCAACTCCAGGCTCAAGATCATCGACTTCTCGGGCTCTTCTTTCGATGGAATTGTAGGATCTGCGATTGAGAGCACTAGGTTTTTTCTCCCGCGACCATTGAAGGAGCCGCCAACCGTCAGGACCGATATATTTGCCCTCGGCTCTACCATTTACGAAATCGTGACGAGCAGACAGCCATACGAGGACCTCTCGGACGATGAGGTGGAGGCTCGCTACTCCCAGCAAATATTCCCAAGCGTACAGGAATTTCCGTGCGGGCAGGTGATCATGGATTGCTGGCGATGCGAGATACAAACGGCAGAGGAAGTCATGATACGGCTCAAGGCAGAGATGGAAAGTGCCCTGAAAGTATCAGATCTCGCGGGTTCATCACGCACTGCTTCTCCGTCCACGCTCCCTTAACCCATTATGTTCGACTATATCCCTCGTCCCGACAGTCCGGGCATTCGTCCCGCCTTTTGGTCGATCCCATCGATACCTCCTTCAAATCATCGCCAGTACAATCCGCATCCCGCTCTTCAGCCTCGTTGCATCTCGCGGTTTTGACCCATTTGTTCTCCTCATGTCCGCAGGTGAAAATGTACTTAGATACAAAATACTTGCACATCTGTAGTTCGGTTAGTAAATGGAGGAGCCGATAGAGGGACAATAAATGAAAAGAACAGGAATCCTCTTGCTTACTATGCTTGCCTGCTAGCGACACTCGGCTGCGCAAGGATTGGAAGTGGATAAAAGTTTCAGATGTCTTGGTCTAAAGGGTGCTGCCTCGGAGAGCGTCAACAAGGAAAAATTCGACTTGCTTTATACTGGGTATCGAGATTCGCCGAACGGCGCCTTGCCCGGCGTAGTCACCACGCTCTGCTGTCGGGTGCACAGCAACCACAGCCAACCATCTTGTCCAAGGCAACACATAGACCGCATTTTGACCTATTCGAGGCCTCGTCGCGTCAAGTCACGGCTCTGGGTGGCAGTTCGAGACAAGGCCTCCGCCTTCTATGGAGGCGGTTTGTCGCCGGTGGCCATGGTCGCATGTCTAGCAAGTCACACAATTAAAGGCCAAATCTTCAGCCTCGCGGAGCCCCACATCCAGGCCACCACCAATCAAGAGAGCCGCCCCCCAGTTCATGGGCCCTTTGCAGGCGACGAAAGGGGATAGACTCACATGCACCGGATGGCTTGCGGTGCGCGCACCGTATCTGAGCCCCAACGAGGCGAGGGTTGAGTCATTACCGCCCTATGCCGAGGTTGACGAGCCGTTGATTTGCCGTTCGTAGATAGCTTATCCGAATAAGTCGCTCGTAGCTCTGGGCGAATATATCCCAGCTTGTTTTGTTAATACCGGTTAATCGTGATTTTACTTGAAACATGGCAGTGCACTACACTAGGGTGGCCCCTAGGTAGACTTTACTAAGGGAGTCGTGCTGGCAGAGTGGCTTGTCAACCGCAAGGAATCACCGGGACAGGGAGAGATGCCAAACTAACGTCATCAGCGCCCGCGGCCTCCAATTGATCTGCCCCACCAGCAGTATGCGCCGGGGCCAGCAGGGCTTGGCTTGCTCGGCGCTCAACAAAGCAACAAGGCCAGGTGGGCCGGGCCCCACTCATGACCTGGAACTGAGACCACCAACACCGCAGTCTCTCGGCCATTGTATGGATTATCACGACTGTTCTTGCCGTTTCAGACGGACTATCCACGAGAGTACTTGGAACCTAGTCGGGGTCGTCGATCTCCAAATATCTACCTCCACTTGCGGGTTCTCCATCCTCTGCCCTGTGTGATACTGCTTGGCGTCCGTTGTGATCCATCCCACTTTCACTTGCCAAGTGCCTCCATCCTGCCGAACTGCCGGGCTGGCCTGCGCTCTTTCCGCCCAGGTAGCTTTTGTTGGGCCGCCGTCTGCTACAAGCGCCAAAAGGGTGATTTTGTCTCGCTGTTCCGCCGAAGCCAAGGCGGCTGCGGCACAGACACAAACGCAGTCGCGTCGCACACTCACTCCGTGGCTATTACCATCCCTACCGACCAGGGTGCTACTTGGAATCAAGAAACCCTGGAATCCTGCCCCGCCATCGACAACCCCATATATTATCAGCCCGACTGTCGACCTGAGTCCGAAGGGGAAAAGCAGCGAAGAAGCAGCACCAGTTCCTTGAACCTATACCATCAAAACCGAAATCTCCCGCAGTCCAGGTCGCGCAATGACGATGGCTTCCGACGTCGCCTTGGAAAAGGGCAGCAGCAGCACCACCACCAACAACGATATGCAGCCCGGAGCGCCCAACGCGCTGGCCCTCCGGCCGGTTCCCGCAGCGAACCAGAACCTGTCGGGGAAACAAGAACACTGTGAGTCGGGCCCCTCTCCCCTCTACTGTCGCTTGCCCCAAAAAGCATGCGCTGACCAGGTTGCCCCTTTTTGCTAGACCTGAAGCGCGAGCTCATCTCGGAGCAGGTCAGATGGGAGGTTTCAGAACTCAACTCGCCCACGGCGCTACGTCGGTTCGGCGCACCGTTCAAGTCCGAGTTTGGGGAGGTGTCGCCGTTGGACTCGGAACTGCCCATCCTGAGATACATCTTCGTTCACCACGTCCGCGAGTTCCCGTTCCTCGATAAAGCGAAAGAGAAGGAATTCTGGCAGGATAAACTGCAGACGGTACGTTGAATTTGTTTTTTTTTTGGGGGCGGGGGTGGGTGTTAAGGGGGCTGTCCGGATGGCAGACTAATGTGTGAGCTCAGTTCCTCGAGTCATTTGCGAGCAAGAACATCTCGTCTTCGGAGGACCGCCTGGAGGAGTCCAAGAGGCGGAAGCTAGCCTCCAAGGCCAAGAAACTGGTCGAACTGATGATGGTGTCGGGAGTGCCCACATCTTCGGGCTTTGAGGAGAGGATCAGGTTCTCGGAGCTCGAGATTGTTGATGCGAATGCGATCGAGACCGGAGTCCTTTCGACGCTCCCAGAGGGCAATTTCTTGAATGGGTGGGATGTCAACATTGCTGGCGTTCGGATTATCTCTGTCAAGAGGAAGATCCGGCACCACAAACATGCTGTGAGTTGTATGGCCACCCGTGGGTTGTCCCCCTGCTGACCACACGTGCAAAGGAATTCTTGCTTCGAGTAGTGAGGAGGAAAGCTGGGCAAGAATACTACATTGGCCGGCGATACGGAGAGTTTGCCCGATTATACAAAAAGCTACGCATTGAGCTGCCGGGCAAAGTCATCCCTGCCCTTCCCAACAAGAACAAATCAAACACGACGGCCGCAAGTGTGGCCGAGACCGCCAGCGGACACGACTCGGAAACATCCTCAATGTCCTCTGTCTCGATACAGCTACCCAGCAGCTCGGCGCCCAACGGCTCAGGCCACCAGAGCGACGCCGTCCAGAAGCTGTTGTCCGTCAAGGGTGCGTCCCACATCTGAAACCCCTGAGAGGCCAGCGACTTATCATGTTGCCATCTAGACCGACGAACCGGGAGCCGCTCTCTTCAAACGCCGGCCGACGGAAGGCCGGTCACCCCAGCCAGCTCCACACTCATCAATCCTCGATCCCAGGAGGTATGTATCATGTCCTCATAGGGAGAAACGCAGTGGGTGGCTGAACCGCAGCTAATATTTCCAGCCTGCCATTCTATGGCGAGAGAGCCAGAGGATTTCGTTGCGCGCCTTCCTACGGACCTTGTTACATGACTCGCAGATAGCCACTACGAAGGCGATGGAGGAGTTTCTAACTGCAGACCCGACAAAGCTAAGTGATGAGGACGTCGAAGATATCGTCCGCCGGAAGCAGGTGGACCAGAAGCGAGTCAAAGAGCAGAAGCGGTTTTACGAGGTGGCAAGGAAACGTGCTGCCGAGTTGGACGTTTACATGGAGCAGTACGTTCTGTAGTGGAGATTTGCCTGGGATGATGCTGACCCCCTTTTAGGTTCCGGCAGGACATCGTAGAACGGAACGGCCTGACCATGCTGTTCAAGGAGATCAAGGAGAAGAAGAAGATTGAAGACTTGAGTCTGCAGTACCAAAAGTTCGCTGAATGGCTGCGCATCGAAGTCGCCGCCACGATCTACCACCTGTTTCTCGCCGAGGACAACTCACCGGAGCTATTTGCTCAAGCAAAGAGGATACATTCGCTCATTCCCTACACCGTCATGAAGAATGTGATTCGGGTGGCCAATCCGGCCGCTGTCATGTCTAGCATTCTCGACCTCTTCCTGGCCCAGCCCTTCGGCACCAGGTCGCTCATGCAACGCATCTTTACCCTGACTCTGCACGACGGGATACGGAATTTCCAACGGTCGATCGATGCGCTCGCTGACAAGATTGGGGATGCGGTGTTTGTCGACAAGCTGAAGTGCTATACCGATGCCGACGAAGAAGTCAAGGGGATCCTCAGGATGGAAGCCGAGAGCGACAACATCGACATTATTGTTGTTATTCTACGATCGGAACTCATTACTCCGGCACTCGAGGGCGAGCAGATTGAGCGGCTTTTCAACGCATATGTGGCGTTCAATAACGCGGTTGAGAACGTGGACGAGGAGCTCCGACAGGGGGCCGAGCTCTTTTCCTACCTGAAGCAGCTCATGAAGCTCTACATGCGGCAGCGGGACAAGGCCATGATGCTGAGTCTCATTGAGGAGCCGGTCACCCTCCAGCTGTTCCGCGACCTGTTCACCATCTTTTACGAGCCGCTCGTGAGAGTTTACAAGTCGGCCAACGTTTACAACAGCGTGACGGACTTTGCCTACTTCGTCGACGACATGATCCAGGTGAGTCCCCGGTCTTGCACTGACTCCGCGTGGGCGTAACTGACAGACGATCCTTAGGTTGTGGAACAGTGCAGAGACCAGGATGCTTCCGCGGACCCTAACCAGACAGTGCAAGCGTTCATCGACCTCTGCCAACGGCATGAGCACCACTTCTACAAGTTTGTCCACGAAGTCCACACGCACGACAACGGCCTGTTTACGCAACTGATGGGCTGGATTGAGGGGATCCTGGCGTTTCTCCGGCACGGGCCCAAGAATGGCAGTCTGGATGTCAATGCGCTCTTCGAGGGCGCGTCCAGCAGCGGCGTCATCGACAAGGAGAAGGCGGTCGAGGAGATCGACAAGCTCATCGCATGGCAGGAGGCGCGGAAGCAGTGGCATCACAACAAGACACGGCAGAAGATGGCGGCCGAGGGCGTCCCGGAGGGCGCCGCGGATGGGAGCCCGTTGCCCGGCGTGTTGACGTTCACGTCAAGCGACTTTGGGCTCAACGAGGAAGACTTGCAGGAGATGGAGTATGACGACGACTCGGATGAGGAGGCCGAGGCGGAGATTGAGGACGAGATGGACCCGATCGAGGCCGAGCGAATGCGGCGGGCGAGAAAGCAGGACCGGCTCCGACGCAGCGCCGGCGAGCCGCAGAAGCCGGCGGTGTCCGAGGTGCACAAACTCACCGAGAACTTCCTGGTCATGCTCCGGATGGTGCTGGCCGAGTAAGGGTAGGAGAATGTCGGCGGGCGGTGGCTTGGTTCTGGGCGATTAGAGGGCGTATCCTGTAGACGGGCATCCTGCGGCGGCATAAGACAATATTACCCGTTAATTTTACTGTGCTCAGTGCTGTGTTGTTCCGCCGGGGTAGGAGCAAAACATATGAAGGGGCACACAGGGGGTCAAGCACGCGGATGTGGCAGCTGCTAGGATGGTGTTGGCACCTGGCAAGAGGCCATCCCGGCGTGCCGAGGGTAAGTGATGGCACATGATTGACGCCTGTCCGTTTCCATGATGGCCTTGAAGCGCCGCAACGTGTTGTCGGTAATTAAGAAACGCCTTTGGCAGTGTGCAACGCATTCCAGAATTCCAGTGCGAAGGAGACTATCATTCAATTTTCAGGTTGCATGTGCACAACTCGATATTGGCTGGAAGGACTGGACAGACGGTCGCAGAAGAGAGCGCGGCTGCCAATCGCTGCCAGCCGGCAGCTGAGCACCAAGGCGCGGGCCTCGCCGGCATCTCGGCTAACAAGCAGGTTAATAAGCCTTCCCTGATTGGCCCGCTGGGGCAGCTACGTCGGGTCTTGGAGGCCATGGAGCACTCAAGTGCATTATCCGTACAGAGGGAGGCTCAAGCAAATATTTCCCTGATGCCCACCACCTCGCCCTTCAGACCTCGCTAGTTGACAATGGCTTCCTCAATGGCTTGGAGACGACTCGCCGCGGCGCCGGCTGTGAGTACCATTCCGACGATCCTGCTGCGCTTGTCCAGTTTACCCGACTGTCGCTTTTTCTCGCAACCGAAAAGTTCCTGTTTTGGCTAACCCGAGGTTCGGCAGCTCTCGCGTCCGTCCCCCAGAGCCCCGATCCGGGCGTTTTCCACAACACGGCCGGCTGGTACGTTGCCCAATCCCCCGCGCGGCGGTTCGAATGGCGTGTGTGTGGGTGTGAGAGAGAGAGAGACGAGACAGAGCGAGCATTGCGGCTAACCCGTTTCTTCCGTGCTCACAGCCCGCGTCATCGCAAATGGGCCGCTCCGTGCGAAGGAGGCATCGCCATTCCTCAGCACCAAATACGCCGTCATCGTATGTTGTCGTCCCGCCCCGAGCCCACGCCGCATGCTGCGCGCAGAAGCAATTGACATTGGCGGATTTAGGACCACGAGTACGATGCGATCGTTGTCGGTGCCGGCGGTGCCGGTCTGCGTGCGGCCTTCGGCCTGGCCGAGGCTGGTTTCAACACGGCCTGCATCTCCAAGCTGTTCCCCACGAGAAGTCACACCGTCGCTGCCCAGGGCGGCATCAACGCCGCGCTCGGCAACATGCACGAGGATGACTGGAGATGGCACATGTACGACACGGTCAAGGGCTCCGACTGGCTCGGCGACCAGGACGCCATCCACTACATGACCCGTGAGGCCCCGGCCTCCATTGTCGAGCTCGAGAACTACGGCTGCCCCTTCTCCAGAACCGAGGATGGCAAGATGTAAGTGAAGTGTGCCCGCGGGCTTGAGGCTATCGTTTTGGAGACTCACCGGTTCGGCAGCTACCAGCGTGCCTTTGGTGGCCAGTCCCAGAATTTCGGCAAGGGCGGCCAGGCCTACCGCTGCTGCGCCGCCGCCGATCGTACCGGCCACGCTCTCCTCCACACGCTCTACGGCCAGTCCCTCAGGCACAACACCAACTACTTCATCGAGTACTTCGCCACCGACCTGATCATGGAGGATGGCGAGTGCCGCGGTGTGATGGCCTACAACCAGGAGGACGGCACGCTCCACCGGTTCCTCGCCAACCACACGGTCCTCGCCACCGGTGGCTACGGCCGCGCCTATTTCAGCTGCACGTCGGCCCACACCTGCACGGGTGACGGCATGGCCATGGTTGCCCGCGCCGGCCTGCCCAACCAGGATCTCGAGTTCGTCCAGTTCCACCCCACCGGCATCTATGGTGCCGGCTGCCTGATCACCGAGGGTGCTCGTGGTGAGGGCGGCTACCTCCTCAACTCGGAGGGTGAGCGCTTCATGGAGCGCTATGCCCCGACCGCCAAGGATCTCGCCAGCCGTGACGTCGTCTCGCGCTCCATGACCATGGAGATCCGCGACGGCCGCGGTGTCGGTGCCGAGAAGGATCACATGTTCCTGCAGCTCAGCCATCTCCCCGCCGAGGTTCTTGCCGAGCGCCTCCCCGGTATCTCGGAGACGGCCGGCATCTTTGCCGGCGTGGACGTGACCAAGCAGCCCATCCCCGTCCTGCCCACGGTGCACTACAACATGGGTGGTATCCCGACCAAGTACACTGGCGAGGTCCTCACGGTTGATGAGCAGGGCAACGACAAGGTCGTCCCCGGTCTCTTTGCGTGCGGCGAGGCCGCCTGCGTCTCGGTCCACGGCGCCAACCGTCTGGGAGCCAACTCCCTGCTCGATCTGGTCGTCTTTGGCCGCGCCGTCTCGCACACGATCCGCGACAACTTCACCCCTGGCACCGCCCTGAAGCCCCTCTCGGCCGATGCCGGTGCCGACTCGATCGAGGTCCTCGACAAGGTCCGCACCTCGGACGGCCCCAAGACCACGGCCGAGATCCGCCTCGCCATGCAGAAGACCATGCAGCGCGAGGTCAGCGTCTTCCGTACGCAGGAGAGCTTGGACGAAGGTGTCCGGTTGATCCACGAGGTCGACCAGACGTTCGACCAGGTCGGCATCAAGGACCGCAGCATGATCTGGAACTCGGACCTCGTCGAGACCCTCGAGCTCCGCAACCTGCTCACTTGCGCGTAAGTACACCCCAGCCCCGTGGCTTGCGTCGAGGATGCGTGCTCGAACCAGACGCGCTGACCATCGGAATCACAGCACCCAAACGGCCACCGCGGCCGCCAACCGGAAGGAGTCGCGTGGCGCCCACGCCCGCGAGGACTACCCGGACCGTGACGATGTCAACTGGATGAAGCACACGCTCAGCTGGCAGAAGCAGCCGCACGGCAAGGTCGACCTCGGGTACCGCCGTGTCATTGGCACCACCCTGGACGAGAACGAGTGCAAGGCCGTGCCGCCCATGAAGCGTGTCTACTAAAGAAACCGTCAGCCGCTTGACTTGGGGGGTTGTCTGAATCTTGCTGGGCATCGGAACTGCGGAGCTGCGCGTGGGGAAGGCCGTTGTGTCGGCCGGTCTGCGGGCGGCGGAATGGGACGAGGAGCCGGGCTGCATTGGCGCTTGAACGGGGCCGAGGAACGCGGAACCTGGACGGCCGCGGTGAGCAGAGGGGAAGGGCGTCTTACCGCCAGCTCATGCGCGTGCCCGTGTCCGTCAGGGAAAAGAAATGGGGGGGGGGGGGGGGGGGTCGCTGTCTGGAAGGCTTCCGGCTGCCGAGCGTGGCGCCTCTGCTTTTCTCCTTGTCCTTGTGTCCTGCTGTGTTTTGTAACTGTGGTGGAGAGGCGTGCTGGGGGTTACTTTAGATTGAATGGGGGGTTTTGGGGGGGTTGTGTATAGCATTGTTTGTTTTCGTGGCCTTGAATTCGTGTACACAAGACAAAAACAGATGGGGAGAGAGGAGAGGAGATAGGGCAGGGGTGAAAAGAGGGATTGGATTCAGTTTTGAGACGTCCTGGCTGTCGACTTGTGTGTGTGATGTGTCTGTCTGTCGGTCTGTCTGTCTACTTGGATGAGGAGTGGATCACATGGGATGCCGCCGAGGCTTGTGTGTGAGTTGAGATGCAATGCTACCCCTATCGGCCGGCTAATGGTTGCAGTGTTGGGGGTTGGAGGAGGGGAAGAGAACATGTCGCTGGACTTGGGGACTTGGGATCCGGACACGGCGAGTCCTTGGGAGTTCTGCAGGCTGGATCTCAACCTGCTCCGCAATGGTATACCAGATGGCGGCCTCGACGATGCGGCGGACAATGGCCAAATCGGACTCGTCTAAACCCACGGCAACCTTTTCGCCACTCCCCGTCTGACCTCCTTCATTTTCACAGACACACAGACAGAAAGCCTCCCGTGTTGGGGCGTCTCAGACTCTAGCTAGAAGAGAAAAGCTAGAGCATCTTGCAATTCGCGTGGATTTGATCTTTGACGCGTGGGAATGGGTGCAAGTTCCGTGGGCATCGACGAGATGGCCGCAGGGCGACGTCATTCACAAGTTGCAGTTGTCAGGGTGTCTGTCAGGGTCCGTCCCAGGGAGGGCCCTGCCAAAAGAGCAGTGGTGTGGCGGGGCGGAGCAGCCTGGTTGCTGCGCAACGCTGCAGCGTCGAGGTATTGTCCCCCAGCGGCCAATCAGCGGGGGAGGAGGGTCGGTCGCTGCGTCTTGAAATCAACCTTCCTGTTGCGACGCCGATTCCTCAGATCCAGACTCGAGGAAAAACTCTCCAGAGCAGGAAATCGCCCGACGCCCTGACACCACGAGCCACTCCGTTGCCCGCGCCGACGCAATCCCCAAGGGCTGCTCCGAGACACGCACGCTTCCTGCAGGCGCCCCAAACTCTGTGCCTGTGCGGTTCGGCGGAACCCTCGCGGGGACCGGCAGCCGCTCCCCGTCCTTTGGTAAGACGGTACACTCTCCCTGTCCTCGAATGCGCCTTTGCTGACATGTTGCCCTCCCACAGGCGGACCGTGATCGTCGATCCTCGAGATGGGCCTCTTCTCTTTCAGTCTTCCGCGATGGCGCCGCGACACAAACCAGCCAAAGCTCCTCCCCCTCTACAAGGAGCTGCCCGCACCCCCCCCACACACACGCACACGCACACGCACACGCACACGCACACGGCCATCCCGCGCCCTCCGTTCGCCGACGAAGGAACGCTACTCGGATGCCGACGACTCGTCCGACGACTTGTCCGACGATGACCTGAGCGACTCGTCAACGGGGAGCTCGCGGCGCACATCATCCTCGGTTTCATCCGCCGCCGCGCTCATGCTCCCCAAGCGGCCCGTGGCCACGCGGCGCCCCGCCCGGCGATACCTCTACCGGTTGCCCAACAAAGTCATTCGGTACCTGTGTCTAGGCATGATCTCAACACTCATCATTTTCATGTTCGTCCTGGTCCGGGCCAGCCAGGCCGAGAACAGGAAGATAGCAGAGGGGAAAATGGAGAAGCCGCCCCCGCCAGCCCCCCTGTGGGAGTCGTTCGAGTTTCTCACCCGATACTACGGCGGCGTCAGGACGTTGGTCCCCCTGAACGACACAGCACCACAGTATCCTCGGCTCGACGAAGAGGGGCCTTACGACGCTAGCCAGTCTCATCAGCTGGCGCGGGAAGCCGAGCAGCCGCCCACCGCCGCCAAGGCGGTGCCGCCGAGCAAGCCATTCACCGATTACACGACGGCTGGCCGTCCTGCGCCCGATGGCGGGATCCAGGAGTGCTTTCTGGACATCACAAACACAGTGAAGGTGCCGCCGGTCCGCTACATGGAGGGGCGGCCCAGCGGCTTCCCAGACAACATACTCGGTTCCTATGAGCTGCTCTCGCTTCCCGAAGACATCTGCTTCGACCGGTACGGAAGGTACGGGCCCTATGGCTACGGCTACTCGACCAAGACAGGCGGCCTTGGTCTTGGGGAGCACGGTGATCGCGAGGGCACCGAGGCGGTTTGGGAAACAGTCGACAAGGTCGACTGGCGCACTGTTGACTGGGCCGATGCCCAGCGCCGGTGTTACAAGGCCAATGCCGAACGGTACAAGCCCATGGTGACGCGCCCCGCTCCGCCACACGGCTTCTATATCGGCGAACGCGTCGAAGCCGACGAGGGCTCCCGCTCCCACCTGCCGGCGCGCGATTTGGGCGATGCCGAGGTTGCGACCCCCGTCGAGACCGAAACGGCCAAGCCTACCACCGGTGACATGGCTAGAACTGCCATCGTCCTCCGATGCTGGGATGAGTTCGCGTGGAGTGAAGAAGACATCATGAACCTGAGGGCCCTGATTTCCGAGCTCTCCCTCGCCTCGGGCGGCCGCTACGACGTCCACCTGTTGGTGCAGGTGCGCGACATTGCACGGAATCCGGTCTGGGCAGACGACGATGTCTACCACAAGCGCATTGAGGAGACCATCCCCGAGGAGTTCCGCGGCATCGCCACGCTCTGGTCCGAGACCCAGATGCTCGCCGTCTACCAGGGGATCGTCGACCTGTGGACGAGGGGCCCTGATCTCCCCGTGCACGGCTCGTACCGCGGCCTCCAGATGGCGATGCAGCACTTTGCCTCCAACCACCCCGAGTACGACTACTTCTGGCAGTGGGAGATGGACATCCGCTACACGGGACACTACCACGACCTGCTCTCCAAGCTGGAGCTCTGGGCCAAAGACCAGCCCCGCAAGGGCCTGTGGGAGCGCAACGCGCGCTACTACATGCCCTACGTCCACGGCACGTGGGAGGACTTTAAGCAGATGTCGCGCGTCCAAACCGAGCACGGCACCGTCAGCCCCGACAACCTCTGGGAAGCCGTCCCCGGCGCCAAGTCCGGCGACCCCAACAAGACACCCCACCAGCAAGCCCCCCGCGGCGAGCAAAGCATCTGGGGCCCCCAACGGCCCCTCTCCCAGGATGACTGGTTCGAGCACGGCCGCGACCCCGTCCCGCCCACCACGTACGAGCGCGACAAGTACACGTGGGGCGTGGGCGAGGAGGCCGACCTCATCACGCTCAGCCCCATCTTCGACCCGGACGGCACCACGTGGATGCTGGCCGACGACATCACGGGCTACGACGAGACGGGCGGCATCGGCAAGCCGCCGCGGCGCGCCCAGATCATCACGGCGTCGCGCATGTCGCGCGCCCTGCTCATGACCATGCACCGCGAGACGGCCTTCCGCAAGCACCACGCCTTCCCCGAGATGTGGCCCGCCACCGTGGCGCTGCACCACGGCCTCAAGGCCGTGTACGCGCCCCACCCCGTCTTCGTCGACCGCGCCTGGCCGCCCGCCTACATGGCCGGCGTGCTCAACGCCGGCCGCAACGGCGCCACCGGCGGCGCCCGCTCCTCCGTCTACGGCGACCGCGAGCACAACCTGCTGGGCCTGACGTGGTTCTACAATGCCGGCTTCGGCGGGAACCTGTACCGCCGCTGGATGGGCCTGCGGGTGAATAACGATGGCGGCGAGGAGTTTGAGCTGGTCGAGGACCCGGGCGCCAATGACTCGTCCGTCGGGACCATGCGCGGCGGCGAGGGCAGGATGTGTCTGCCGCCGATGCTGCTGCATCCGGTCAAGGGTGTGGAGTTGCCTGTTGAGCAGCATCTGGAGGAGGAGGTGGTGCAGGTTGGGGGGGGGGACCCGTCCGCGTAGGTATGGGGTGATATATCGTTTCTTCTGGGTTTTATGATCTTGGGTGTGGCGTTGGGGGGGGGGTGGGTAGGGTATTGTTGGGTATGAGGTTTGGCGAGGTAATGCCTTGATGACAGGGGGGGTGTTTATGTTTCTATACGTATCATGGACAAACATATATATATGTCGAGGGGAATATTTTGTGGTGTTGCTCAGGAGCAGCAGGCGTCGCATCGAGAACACCTGAACTTGGCAGAGATTCATATCGTAGATCATGCTATCGTGGGGTGTCGTTTTGAAGGACCGACCGCCGAGCCTCCCGCTAAATGTCATGTAGGCATTGATGATACAGGGGGTTGTTTACATGATAGGTATCATGCAACACACCAAAACTCCTTGTCCAGCGCCGCTCTTCCACGCCTCCATATCCCGCGCCACGCGTGGCCACACGAGAGGGAATGCATCAAAACAACAGTGTGTGTGTGGGTTCCGATCTAAACAACCCTCTTGACCTGGAGCCGGAGCGAGTCAGTCATGGGAAACAAGTCCCGGCGTGGGCAACGGCGCAAACATACCTCAAAGAACCGCCGCAGCCACCAGACCTGGAACAGGCTCTCGCCCACGACCACGCCGATCACAAACATGTTCCACCACTTGACCCGGCTGTTGGTGCTCTCAGCCGTGTTGCGGTGGGTGCGCTCGCGCACCACAATGTAGCTCTGCTCGTCCTTGACGCGCTCCAGCAGCTCCGACAGCCGGCGCACCTCGGCGTCGAGCGGCTCCTGCGGCGCGTCCGACTCGGACACGTACACCACCCCGTGCACGTTGAACGACACCTCCTTGGACGACGCGCCCCAGTGCTCGTTGCCGAAGCAGTACACGTACTTGCCGTCGTGCGGCGCGTCGAACGAGAAGTCGCCGTTGGAGACCGACTTGTGGTTTTCTTGGTACTGGCCGAGCGGGTTGGTGATCTGGAAAAGAAAAGAGCCAAAACGGTCAGCCCAGCTTCATCAGTTTTCTCGACTCGCTCAGCGCGCGCGGGCTTGTCAGGCCATACCCAGAAGTCAATGTCGAGGTTGCCGGCGCTGCCGAACTCGCGGTCGCCGACCTGGAACGTCACCGTCATCTGGTCGCCCTTGTGCAGGTTCTCGTGGAAGCACTCGCGCCCGTGGGCTGGCAGCTGGATGTTGTGTGCGGCGGCGGATCCCAGCAGCACGCTGGCCGCGAGCAGCAGCTTCGCTGCCATGCATAGAAACATGGTGTGTGGTCGTCGGTCGTCGGTCGTCGGGCGTCGTGCGGTGGCCGCGTGCTCTGGACGACTGTTTTCGCGATGCGGGTTGGTTCCTTTCCGGGACGCTGCTGCTGCTGCTTCGGCTTGGCTGCTTCAGGGATTCAAGGACACCTTGGCGATTTAGCGCTATGTAGGTCGGTGGTCGCGGCAGCAGGGATGCCCTTTCAGTTCAGCGGCCCCCGTGCAAAAGTGAGAGCGTGCGCGCGCCAGCTTGTGAAATCGGGGCCCGACAGCTGGCCAGCTGGCATTGGCCGTCTCCCCGGTCCAATGCTGTCCCCCCGCAGCCCAGTGCAGGCCAGAGACAGGTGGCGCGGGGTGGCAAGTTGCAACAGGGGCAGTTTCTGCCTGCCTAGGGGGCTGGAGATAAAAGGAGCCCCCCGAGGTCGCGTGCACGGGCCCAGCTCCCTTCTAGGGGTGGCCGCCCCAGTGACTGCCTTCCCTGGTCTGGCTCTCAGCCCGGCCCAAGAACAACTTTCAAAATCCAATCCGTCCCCCAAAGGCTCCATTTCCTTCCACACCGCCATCATAACATCATAGTCCGCACTCGTCTCGACGGTAATTCCCCGCGTCGCCATCTTGGTCCATTCCCGAGACCAGCTCCGAATAGTAAGTCGCTTTTCTCGGTCCGCCGACGCGCCCCAGTGGACTGCGCCGTCGGCGTTCTGCCTCGGCCTCCCGCCCGCTGCTTGACTCCCCAAGACCCAACCCACCCACCACGTCTTGCGCGGCTGTGAACCCCAGCCAGGTCGACCTCGCGATCCCGGCCCGTCACGTTACCAGCCGCTGGTCGCGCTTCTGTTTTCGGCTCCGCAGGCAGCCGCCTGCGGTGCCTTGGGCTGGTCTTGTCACTTTCCGTTCAACGGAGCTGCCGCATATCTGTCCTCAGACCACGCCGTCAGCTTCCTTAAAGCCAGCATCGCGCCCGGTCGCGGCCCCTTTGTGCTGCAACTCCACTACCTCCGCGGCCCACTCGATATCTTTTGATCGCTGCGCGTCTCAGTAGTCGTTCCGCTGCTTACACAACTGTCTTCAATAGATCCACCCCAGTCGATTCCCCGTGTTTCGCCTCCAATACCGCAAAGATGGGCATAGGAGGATCCAAGATGTGGAACTGGCTTTCCCTGCTCATGAAGCAGAAGGAGATGCGAATCCTGATGGTTGGTCTTGACGCTGCTGGAAAGACTACCATTCTGTACAAGCTCAAGTTGGGCGAGGTCGTCACTACCATCCCGACCATTGGTACGCCACCCCTTTTTGCCCGGTCTTGAGGATCCGCTCTACCCCTTGGCCCCCCAACACGGCTGGACATGAGCGCTGACGCTATAACCCCCAGGCTTCAACGTCGAGACTGTCGAGTACCGCAACATCCAGTTCACCGTGTGGGATGTTGGTGGCCAGGACAAGATTCGGCCTCTGTGGAGACATTACTTCCAGAACACCCAGGGCATCATCTTCGTCGTCGACAGCAACGATCGTGACCGTGTTCCCGAGGCTCGTGAGGAGCTGCAGCGCATGCTCAACGAGGATGAGCTGAGGGACGCCCTTCTCCTGGTCTTCGCCAACAAGCAGGATCTGCCTGTAAGTCGCCACTTTCCCCGCTGCGCCGGTTGCGACCAGTTGCTGACAGAAACTCGTCCAGAACGCCATGAGTGTCGCCGAGATCACAGACAAGCTTGGCCTCCACAGCCTGCGGCAACGCACCTGGGTATGCCCTGTTTCCTCCCCTAGCGCCGCCTGAAGGCCCAACTAACTCGGTGGTAGTATATCCAATCGACCTGCGCCACCTCGGGTGACGGTCTGTTTGAGGGTCTCGACTGGCTTGCCACGGAAATCAAGAAGACCAACTAAAGCGGCATCTGAATACCGAGGAGCGGCACTCCTCCCCCATCGGTCAAGCATGGCTCGACTGCCGCCTATCGGCGATCCCGTTAGACAAGCAGTCGACTAGCCCATGAAAACAATTTTGCGGTTGGTTCCTGCATCGTGAACGCCGCCCATGAATGAGAAGACAGACGAAGGAGCAGAAAGGTGGCCGACGCTCATTCTGAACTCTGGTCACTTTTCCGGAAAGACGGAGGGGCGCATTGGGTTGGGTTCTTGTACAATTTGATACATTCGTCAGGAGAGAGATCAGTTTCATCCGCTGCTTTCTTGCACCTCGACACCGACCAGTCGGTCCATCGTGTCTTTTGTGTTGAGAGGGCTGGGGGGTAGGGAGGAGGTCCGTTGGCGCCAACAGGTGCGCGCGGTGGAAGCGCGGGGCGTGTGAAGGCTGTAAACACGGTTGCTAATTTATCATCTCAAGTTTTTTTTCGTTGTCTGCCTGCCCGTCAAAGGCTAGGCGCCTGCCTGCATTTGCTTGTTCGGGATTTCCGGATGACAGGATGCCCGTCGTCGTCTCGTGAGTGAGTGACCCAAACGGGCCGGGCTGCCGAGTCCATGCACCAGACTCATGCAAGTCGGTCGGAACAGCAAGTAGGCCGGAACAAACAGCATGCTGGCTAATTAGATTGGGCGACGCAGGGTGCAGAGACGTGTTCATCAACCCCCGGCTGCTGCCTGTGTCGCCGAGCTGTTGTCGTTCCACAACTATGTACATTCCTGTACTTCTTAAAGTCGCCTACGCTAGCATTTCTTGAAGATCTGGTGATGGATACAGAGAGA
Organism: Trichocladium antarcticum; assembly: GCA_033297235.1. Lineage (NCBI taxonomy): Eukaryota > Fungi > Ascomycota > Sordariomycetes > Sordariales > Chaetomiaceae > Trichocladium > Trichocladium antarcticum. The sequence goes on from MU853403.1 coordinate 863,934, forward strand.
ACAAACATTATATACAGCTACAAATTATACAGCACATTACTCGTTACACATTCATGGCTCGGGCTTGGCCTTCTGCTCGGCACTCTGCTGGCGGATCGTCAGGCCGCTCCCGTCCTCGTTGATGGCCACGACAGCCGTGTCGCCCGTCCGGATCTGCCCGCGGATGATCCGGTCCGCCAGGCCGTTGCCGATCTCGGTGGTGATCAGACGGTTCAGCGGGCGGGCGCCGAACTTGGGGTCGTAGCCCCGCTCGGCGAGCCACTGCCGCACCTCGTCGGGCACCGCCAGCGTGATGCGGCGGTCGTCCAGCCGCTCCTGGAGCTCCCGGAGGCGGATGTCGACAATGTCCCGCAGCGCCGAGAGCGCAAGCCGCTTGAAGATGATGAACGAGTCGATTCGGTTCAGGAACTCCGGGGGGTACGCGGATGCGACGACGTCCATGACCGCCCGCTTGACGTCTGGGTGGATGTCGCCGTCCTCTGTTTCTTTGTAGGGGTGGATGGGGTCGGCGCCGACGAGGATCTCGGCGCCGAGGTTCGAGGTCAGGACGATGATGGTGTTTTTGAAATCGACCTTGTGGCCTTGGGCATCGGTGAGATAGCCCTCGTCCAGGACCTGGAGCAGCAAGGCCGAGATGTCGCGATGCGCCTTCTCAAACTCGTCGAAGAGGAGCACGGCGTAGGGTTTCCGCCGCACCGCCTCCGTCAGCTGGCCCGCGTCCTCGTAGCCAACGTAGCCGGAGGGGGCGCCGATCAGGCGGGAAATGGTGTGCTTCTCCTGGAATTCACTCATGTCGAAGCGGACAACGGCGGACTCGGTGGAGAAGAGAAAGCCGGCGAGCTTCTTGCACAGCTCCGTCTTGCCAACGCCCGTCGGCCCGAGGAAGAAGAAGGACGCGGTCGGCCGGTTGTCGCCACTGAGACCGGCTCGCTGCATCCTCACCGCATCGGCGACGGCTTTCAGGGCTTCGTCCTGGCCACGGACAGACTCGCGCAGGGTGTCTTCCATGTGGATCAGCTTCTCCATGTGTCCGCCCGACAGCTTCGCAATGGGGATTCCTGTGATCCTCGAGATGACATTGGCGATATCGTCCGCTGTCACCGAGTCGTGGATCAACGTGCCATCGGCGTCTGTCTGCTCGCCCTCCTTCGGAAGCTTTTGCTCCAGCGTCGGGATGACACCGAACCTCAACTCGGACGCCTTGCCAAAGTTGCCCTCCCGTTGCGCCTGTTCCAGCTCAATCCGGGCCTTGTCAAGCTCGGCCTGCGTCTGCTTGATCGCGTCGATCTCGGCCTTCTCCGCCTCCCACTTTTCCATCAGTCCCTGCACTTCCTCTTGGCAGCTCTTCAGATCAGCCTCGAGCTTCTCCCGCCGTTCCTTACTCGCAACATCCTTCTCTTTGCGCAGACTCTCGAGCTCGATCTGGATTGTCATGATCCGCTGATCGAGCTGCAAGATGTTTTCGGGCTTACTCTCCTGCTGCAGTCTTAGAGAGCTTGCCGCTTCGTCCATCAGGTCGATGGCTTTGTCGGGGAGGAAACGATCGGTGATGTAGCGGTTCGAATAGGTCGCAGCGGCAACCAGGGCTCCGTCGGTGATGCGGACGCCGTGATGGACCTCATACTTCTCCTTGATACCACGAAGAATGCTGATTGTGTCTTGTACGGTTGGCTCGCCGACCAGGATGGGCTGGAATCGTCTAGCCAGGGCGACGTCCTTTTCGATCAGGCGGTATTCGGCGAGCGTGGTGGCGCCGCAGCATTGAAGTTCGCCTCGGGACAGGGCGGGCTTGAGAAGGTTCGATGCATCGATAGATCCCTCGGCCTTGCCCAGCCCAAGCAGAGTATGGAGCTCGTCGATGAACAGGATAACCTCGCCGTTCGCTTGCTGGACTTCGGTCAAGACCTTCTTTAGACGCTCTTCAAAATCGCCCCTGAATTTCGCGCCGGCAATGAGAGATCCGAGATCCAAGCTAACGACCCTCTTGTTCTTGATGCTCTCCGGGACAGCGCCGCGCACGATTTCCAGGGCCAGCCCTTCCAGAACGGCCGTCTTGCCAACGCCAGCGCTTCCGATGAGGACCGGATTGTTCTTCGTTCGACGGGATAGGATTTGTATTGTGCGTTGGATCTCGGCCGACCGGCCAATGACAGGGTCCAACTTGCCCGCCCTCGCTCGCTCGGTCAGGTCGATTCCGTATTGCTCCAATGCCGGTTTCTCCGGCTCGGCCCCTAGGTTCATGCGATGGGTGCCGCCGGGGGGGTGTGGCCTGCCGCCATTGGAGTATGCTCGAGCGGCGACGGTAGGAAGAAGGCGTAGAGTATGGCTCAGAGCCGGTGTGCGTAGTGTGGCCGCAAATTGGCCTTGTCGCAAAGCGCCCCTCGAAGCGGATGTGAGCCGTCGAGAGGCTGCTGGTACAAGTCGTGCCCTTGCTTGCATTTCGAAAGCCGAGGTTCACAGCTGGACGGAGGAAAATGTTCGCATCGGTCGAGGTGTCGATGCAGAATCCCACCTCACACCTTTATCTCCCACGGCCGTGGCGATTCAGAAGCCCATCGAGGTGCTGTGGGACCCCTGACGACAGCTCGCGAAAGCTCTCGCAGTTTCCACCACGACCCGCTTGATCTTTATCTTATCGGAGCTCCGGCCGGCAAAATTGTTGACTTTTTAAGGGATTCTCAATTTTCTTTTCGTTTCTCTTCTTCGAACATCTCTCGCCAGAACGAGTTCCAGGCTCTGGCTTTTTGCAACACCGGTTGCAGGCTGTCAGTCGCAATGGGTATCGCATACCCATGAGGCCGGATCGTAACCCGGCCTCGAGTACTTCTACAAGGTATGTTGTCACTTTCTGCCATGACTGCACCATCCCATCTCAATCCCTTCATGATGATTTATATTGGTCCGTGTTACCAAGCAGCCTCAAGAACTGCAGATGACGACACAACCCTGCATTGACATGCGTTCTGACTTGTACTCTTTCAACTTGTTGATTGGACGATTTGTGGAAGCCCTCGGCTAACTCGTTGTCTAGATCTACCGCTGTCTTCCCTGCATCACTGTCTGCAGCAGTAGTCTCTCAGGTTGGTTTTGGCTTGGGCCCGATGAGGGCACTGGCTGTTGGCACATGCTGCATTTCAAGCTATGCGAATTGATATGTATAACTTAATATACTGCCGAACCAACACCTTGGTTTCCTCTGACAGGTCGCGGTGTGTATGCTGTATTGCGCGGGTTAGTGTGCATTCAAATGTCGAACTAGACGTTGAATCCAAGATGTATTCCTTGGACAAAGACTGTGTCCTCAATCGAAGTGCGTACCTAAAGATCAAGACTTCAGTCCGTCCAGTTGCAATGTCAAGACGCAAGTGGGGATGCTGTGCCGCCCAATCGGCCCCTCTGCGCGGCAACCCATCTGCACGCCACGACCTCACCACTGCAACCTCCAACACAAGTCCAGACGCGTCGACGCCACAAAATCGCATAAATTAAAAAGGCGGGCCGCGGCGAGATCAAGATGCCGATGTACGGAGATCAAGGCAACAAGCTGGTCTGTTATGGGCCCGACTCGAACCCTCTTCGGTCACGCACGTTCACTCACAATTGGCCCAGGTTCAACACGCCAAACGAACACAGAATCTGGCACACCTGCCGCCGTACCAGACTGAGCTTGTTCGCGGCGTGACACGGGAGGTGCGCGACTTGGACAAGGACGTGGCGAGCTTGCTGGAGCCGTTCCAGGGGTCATTTGATCCGTCGGCAGACCAGGCCACGGCCTGCACGCTGCTGGTCAACCACTTGTCCATGCGTCGGAACAAGCGCTGTCTTCTTGCCTACCACCGCACCCGGACCGACAAGCTGGAGGAGCTGGCGTGGGCCGGGTCGGATGTCCTCGACCATGCTGGGCAGCAGCCCGGCGGCGCGAACAATGCTGCGCTTGTAGATGGCGGGGCGAGCAGTCTGAGCCCACAAGAAGAGGACTACTTCCGGCAGTTTGGAGATTTATTGGCGGCGTGCAAGGGGCAATGGACCGACATTGATCTGACGGGGAGTCTCGAGCCGCCCCGAGACCTGTTTATCGACGTGCGGGTGCTGAAGGATGCGGGCGAGATCCAAACCGAATACGGGTAGGCAGCAGCAGTCTGGCGGGTGGGTGATGCTGCTCGCATGGCGACGGGCTAATTCGGAATGCAGGGCCATCAATCTCACCAAAAACAGCCAGTTCTATGTGCGGCAGGGCGATGTCGAACGCCTGGTTGCTCAAGGTTACCTTCAAAAGCTTGCATGAGATGCCGCCAGATGACTGATGGAAGTTCGCGCCACAATGACGGCAAAAGATGTTTGAACGTCGACCGCCCGCAAGCGGAAGTCCAGATGGCACAGCACCTGCTTCGGGCGCAGGCCGGAGAACGGAGAACCACGGCAAGGGTCGAGGAATCCAACGAAGCCTTCAGTTCCAATTCAGTTCATTCGGGAGGCAAGGCGCGACAGTGCATAGGTACACACTGTGCAAAATGAACATTGCTCGAGTTGCTGCACACACTAGCGACAACTCTTGAATCAATTCATACTGTGTTACATCACCTTCCCTGGTGACGCCCCCAAGCCTCTGCCCCGCCATCGTGCATTTGCAGCGTTCCAGACCTCGTCTTAGCCAAACCCGTTGAGCCGTTGCATCAAGACGAGCTGGTCCGCGTCTGGGCGCAACTAGCAGAAAAGTTGGACGGGGAGAACAGATAACGGGGGGCAGAAAAACGAGTCAAATCCGATGTTGGGTTCATCTCCATCATCCTCGAGGCTTGATAAGAGGGAGTGGGGCCTGCCTAAAATATCACGGTTCGTCGCCGATAGCGTTACGTTCATCAATTCCCTTCAGATCACCCAACTTCCGCCGGAACCTTGCTGGCAGCCATGTTCCGTCGAATTACTCCGACATGCTGCTCAGACTAAAGCGGGACACCTTGTAATTCTCTTATCGGCATAATAATTGCACAACTCATTCCTGAGCTCCGCACCAGGCCCTAGGAGCCCGTGCCGTTAGTTCGTCGACCGAGTGCCGACGGTTACCTCTTATCTCTCCCCCTCCAGCACGCTTGCTCATCAGCTCGTGGTCAGGGATCCCCCCTTCAGATTGCGGAACCACAATGCAAACCCCGTTGACCGGACCGCCAGAGACTGCATCGCGAAGTGCATTCCCTGCTTCGCCCAGCCCGCAGCATGTCTTCTCCCGCCTTTAGGCACTCTTGGGGGAGGCGGCGCTCGTCAGCCTCCTCCCAGGGGTCGAATGAAGAAGCGCAGGTTCCCGGTCCTGGCTCCCCCCAGTTCGCACGCATTCCCAGCAACGATGGCAGACACCTTCTCTCCTCTTCCGTGGGCTCTGCGAACCACCGCGAACCACTACGGTCCTTTATTCACGGCTCAGTCCGAGACCGCCTTGGTGAGTTTGACTTACACTCCGGTACACGCGTGGACCAGTCCATCTGACTCGGCCGGACAGCCCCTCTAGACAGCGTACAAGCAGCGCGTTCCGTTCGGGAGGAAACCGCTGAACTGGCCAACTACTTCCTGTCCGACAAGAAGGACGTCCGAGGCACCCCCTTCCTCCTTCGGCCACGTTCCCTCTCGTGCCACGCGGTGCGGCAGAACCGCACGTTATCAAATGCCGAACCGGGAAGCCCCGAAGCAGACGCTGCGGGAGAACACCAAACGATCGACGAGGTGCCAGAGCCGCCCTCGCCGGATGAGACCGAGGAGCCGGGGCCAGCCAGCCCGTCGATGCTCACTGCCATGTTCAAACGGTCACCGCCCGGCAACAAATTCTTTCCTCCCACGAAGGACGGTCAAGCGCACGAGGACAGCGGTCTAGCAGAGGAGACCGAGCACGACGGCCAGGAAACGCTGACCAGAGTGTCAACCGCCGAGTCCCGGTCGTTGTTGGGCCAACGCGACACGAACGGCGAAGCAAGCGAAGAATCACCATTGATTGTTTCCATGTCCCGACAAGGCCGAGGGGACTATGGGATTAGCCACGAAAACGGACATGGTGCCGACTTGGAGGGTCAGAAGTACCCGAGCCCGAGGAAGTGGTTCGGCAGGACGGCGCACTCGCTCCGGGATACCGGCGGCCGGGTGGCTGCCGTTCTCCCCATCATCGGCAACCCGAAGCGCTGGGACCTCCATGCGCTCTGGCGGAATGCGGTTGTGGCCCCCGTGGCCTGCATGCCTGCCGTGGTTGTCGGCCTACTCCTCAACATTCTGGACGCATTATCATACGGTGAGGCTACACTGGCTTCGGCTGCCTGGGAGGTACACTGACGAGGACCAGGTATGATCTTATTTCCTCTGGGAAGCCCAATCTTTGCGAGCCTGGGCCCCGCCGGCATATCAATATTCTACGTCAGCTGTATCATTTCGCAGTTGACATTCTCGCTGGGGAGTATATTCAAGGGCGGTGTTGGCTCTGAGCTGGTGAGTAGTCACAAACAACTGCCCCCCGTGTGGCGCGCAGTTTGCTGATAGCCATGCAGATCGAAGTTGTGCCGTTCTTCCACAACATGGCAGCAACCATCACCGTTATCGTCGGAGAAGATGATGCTGATGCGGTCATTGCTACGACTATCGCCTCGTACGCGCTGAGCTCCATGCTCACCGGTGCTGTCTTCTTTCTGATGGGCAAGTTCAAGTTCGGCTACCTCGTTGGTTTTATCCCTCGCCACATCTTGATCGGCTGCATCGGCGGCGTCGGCTGGTTCCTAGTTGCCACGGGGTTCGAAGTGACAGCCCGGATGGACGGAAATCTCAACTACGACCTCGCGACCCTCAAGCGGCTCATGCAGGCCGACACAGTACCTCTTTGGACAATCCCCCTCGTTCTTGCGATCATCTTGTTTTGTGGCCAATCCAAGATCACCTCCAAGCATTTTCTACCTCTCTACATCCTCGCCATCCCCGCGGGATTCTACGCCGTCACCTCTGCTTTCAATCTGATGGATCCCGAGAAGCTGAGAGGCGGTGGCTGGATCTTCGAGGGCCCGCCTGCAGGAGAGCCTTGGTGGTACTTCTACACGCTGTATAGTATGGTTTCCCAATTCCCACACCAGGGGCAGCAGCACAGTGACTGACAGCTGTGACAGAATTTCACAAAATTCACTGGGGGGCCATTCTACAGTGCATCCCGGCAATGCTCGCCCTGACCTTCTTTGGCATCCTGCACGTTCCCATCAACGTTCCGGCCCTGGCACTGAACACTGGCGAGGACCATGCCAATCTAGACCACGAGCTCAAGTTGCATGGATACTCGAACTTCCTCTCTGGCTTGGCCGGCAGCATCCAAAACTACCTCGTCTACTCCAACAGCTTGTTCTTCATGCGTTCGGGCGGGGACAGCCGCCTGGCCGGTATCTTGCTGGCGGCTTTCACCTTCTTCGTCATGACGATTGGCCCGTCGCTGATTGGCTTCATTCCCGTCATGATGGTTGGTGTTTTGATTTTCGACTTGGGCTTCGAGCTGCTTCTGGAGGCCGTGTGGCAGCCGAGGAAGAAGCTGAAGCTGCTCGAGTACCTGACGGTGATTGTGATTGTCTTGGTCATGGGCACGTATGACTTTGTGGTTGGCATCGGTGTGGGGATTCTTCTGGCATTCGTCTCGCTGATCTTCCAGACGTCGAGAGTCTCGGCTATCCGAGGCAGCTACTCGGGCGATGTGGTTGGGTCGACGGTGAGACGGAACCCGACGCACCAGCACTACCTACGCCAAGTGGGCAACCAAATCAACATCATCAAGCTCTCGGGCTATCTATTCTTTGGAACCATTGTCAGCGTGGAGGACAAGATTCGGGCCCTCATCGCCGAGGAAGAATTCACCAGACGGCCAATCAAGTTCTTGATTCTCGACCTCTGGCTGGTGACGGGGCTCGACTACTCGGCTGCCGAGGTCTTCAACACGATCAGCCGCCTGCTGAACGGCCGAGACATAGAGCTCGTCATCAGCGGCGTGGACCCGGAGCGCGGCCTGGGTCGCAGCCTCCGGGCGACGGGGCTTGGCGAGGATGGCATCGAGGTCCAGCTCTTGCCCGAGCTCAACTCGACCCTCGAGTACTGCGAAAACGAACTGCTCAAGACGTTGTTCGCCAACGAGGCAGACTCGGCCAGCACACGCACCGCGTCGACGACCGCCAACCTGGACGTCCCCGGCCAGCCCTCGGGCCTCCAGCCGCCGCCGCCGCCGCCGCCCGACATGCTCGGGTCGTCGCCCCGCCGGGTCCACCTGCACGAGGCGGCGCTCAAGTCGCTGGGCCACACGGAAGTGCAGCGCTCGGCGCGCTGGCAGAGCTTTGCGGAACCGCTCCGGCTGATGCTGCAGATCTTCCGCGACGTGAGCGACAAGAACGAGGACTTTTGGTTCCGTGCGGCCCGATACTTCCGGCAGAGCGAGCATGCCGCGGGCACGGTGCTGTTCCGCCGCGGCGAGCGGGCCGAGCGGTTCTACCTGGTGGAGGCGGGGATCCTGCGGGCCGAGTACGACCTGCCGCAGGGCTGGTTGTTCGAGAGCATCGTGGCCGGCACGACGTGTGGCGAGCTGCCGTTCTTCTCCGAGACGGACCGGACGGCGACCTGTGTCGCCGAGAGGGACTGTGTGGTGTGGGCGATGGACCGGGAGAGCTGGGAGAGGCTGCAGACGGAAGAGCCGGATGTGGCGCAGGAGCTGTTGAGGATCTCGCTGAAGTTGACGAGTGAGCGGATGAGTGTCATCACGTCGTATACGCTGACGATGGCTGGGTAGGGGATGGGGGGGAGGGGCGGGGGGGTTCTGGGTTTGAGCTGGCAGTGTCAAAGTCCGACGGCATGGTTCTCAGCAACAGGTTGGCTGGTTGCATCCAGGAGTTTGTTTGCGGTTTCTTTTGTTGGCCGGTATACAGAAAATGATACGGCAAGGCAACATCGCAGCGTCTTACAGCGAGGTGCTATGCGGCTCAAGAGGCTCCGTGTGATGTTTGTTTCGGCAGGGATTGGCCAAAGCAGTTGCCCGTCTCGGGAGTGGCGATTCGGTGTTTCGGGCCGGCGCGGCCCTTGTCTTGCGGAAGCGGCACGGCTGCGTTCACCTTCACCTTCACCTTCGGGGCACCCACCTGGAGACGGTCAAGAGGATTTCAACAGGCGACTCATTGGGGTCCAGGTGACCCGCGGAGTCGCCCAGCGGCACAGGTACAGCACTTCGTGGAATGAAAGGGTGAGATCGATAGCGACAGCTGAGGGCAGTTCCTGCAAAATTAGAAGTCCGCTAGTAAAGCGCCGAGCAGCTGCCGCAGTCAAATAGAAGTGTTGAGGTAATACCGTAGAGGTAGGCCATATCGTCGAGACTAGGCGCAGGCTTGTTGGCGGGAGGGGTAATGACGCGCGGACTTTTGGAGTTCCGCCGCCTTCGTCTCGTCAAAAGTAGACATTTTGGATAGCTAAGAAGTAAAGCTATGTAGCAGTGAAGAGATGGTCAAGGTTGCAGTGTTGTAGTGGAAGTTGTGGTCAATTGAACAGGATAGTAGTGGTTACAGAGGTCCATGGTTACCTATTGGTTACAGAGGTCGTTTAGCTAAGTGGGGCGGGCACGCAGTGCACACTTACTTAAGCGACGAGTACACACATGTGCAGAGTCGCAGACTGCAGACAGTGTCAGTTTGATTGCCTTCCCCAGAGTGGCTTGCCCCGGGTCGAAATTGCGCAGAGCGTGGCGGCCACATGATGGGCTTCTGGTCGGCTTGTCGGTTACCACGGCAGTGGATTCCCACGAGTTTGCCCGGCCTCCTGCTACCAACATCGCGATCCATGTCCATGGCTCCCCAAGCCGCACCAGAAGGATGCGGCGACATGTCGCGCCGTGTTGCGGATATTGAGCGAGACCATCGGCCACCCCCACACCCGACCCTAAGTTAAATTTGGGGCCTTGCGGATGGATCTCCACCAATGCAACGCTCGCGATGTGATGTGATGGCAGGGCATGGCCTGGGAGGCTGAGCAGAGATCCAGACAGGCCTAATGGAAGATATTATTCGGCGCCGCCCGCTTGCTTGTTGGCTGCCGTCGAATTGCTGCCGCAGTCGGTCGCGCGGGTTCGGCGCAGTTGGTAGGTGGGCTCAGGCGGGATGGCTCGGTGCCCACCATCGCTGGAAGGATGCGCTTCCTGGGTGTCGTCTTTCCGTCCGTCACACAAACCGGCGCCATAGACTCGCTCGGGGCGCGGGGACCCCTGTGTGCTCGAGGACTCGTCTGTGGCCGGCCAAGAGCGACCACTCCTGAAGCGGCTTAATTACGGCCGGGGTTGAGCGAGCAGGGGATCAGCAGGGGCCCGATAATGGCCCGTCAAATTGCTTCTTGCGAAAAGAGGGCAAAAGCTCACTGGTTGGCGCAGGGAGGAGGGAGCGGATGCTGCGAAGCGAGCAAGGGGATTTTCCACGACAGGGACGGGACGGGGCAAGGAACGGTTCCCGAGCGACAGGAGATTCCCATGAGAAGGGGGGGAAGCGCGCAGAGGCAAAGAAAGATCTGCCCACGCGTCCCTGGCCCCGTTGCCCTTTTGTCTTCTCTTCAACATCAACCGCCGGGTGGTGAAGTCATTTTCTGTTCCAGGGAGAAACGAATTGTGTCGGCGACACTTGTCCAATGGTCCCACCTGCCAGGCATTGATTGCAGCAGCACACTCCCTTCCAAGTTGGATTTCCACCGACTCACCACCCTCTTTTCACGCGCTCGGCCGATTTTACATACATACGCTTGTCCAGCATTCAGCTTCTCGACTGCAGCTCCCGGCCGCCCGCTCGTCCGACTCACTCCATACGTGCTAATCAGTGTCACTGGGATCGCTTGTTTGAGATCTTGACGCCAGGGCCGGACCTTACGCTGGCTCGGGCGCCCATTGTCTCCCCGCCACTCCCGACAACCCGATCCCTCCATCTCCTCCCTTCCTTACCTTACCCTGCGCCCCGTCTCCCTTCAGGGCCCCAGTCCAGTCTCTCGTCATCCAGGCACCCTTGATTTCCAACGCGAAGGAACGCGACAAAACCACGGCCCTCTCCACCTGTTCTGCACTTCCCGCCTCCGCACCCGTGCCTCCGAGGTGCTTCGCGCAGGCGCTTCAACGCCAGCGGCACAGTGCAGCCCGTTATCGTGGCACCGCTACCTGCTTCTTTTCCGCGCCTCGACATTGGCGGCAATCCGGGCTCAATCGCTGCAACGCCCACACCATCCTTTTTTCAGACAACCATTGTTACTTTCCGACCGCGCTTGTCGCCGTAACCCCCGAGTCAGGCCCCGACAAGGCAGCCCAACCCGCATTCACAAACAGATACAACAAAAACGCCGCCGGAGCGTTGAGACGAATAGTATGGATTGTGTGCCCGTGCCCTGCGACCTTATTTGACAGCTCGCTGACGGAGCTTCACAGCATCTTCTCATCGCTTCCTTTGCGTTCCGAATCCTCCCCGATCTACCATCTCGAGAGCGCTGCGACTGCCATGTAAACAGACTTGGTCGAGTCGAAATATCTGTAGTCGCGCAGCCAGAACCCGTTAACCTTCTACGCTGTTTCGACCGGGAGCTCGGCAGCCCATCGATCACAGCATCATAATGTCGACAGCAATTCCAAGGCCGCCCCGGCCTTCGAATGGCCCGCCGACAATAGCTCTTCCGGCCATCCCCGTGGCCAAGACAAGGAAAAGCACCGGTTGCTTAACAACGCCACACAACAAGCCTACCCCGGCAACGCCCAAGACTGGTCTTCGAGCTCCGTCCGCAACCCTGCTCCCTCCTGCGATACCAACCCCCGCCGGAGCCCTTTCCCAACCAAGGTCGGCCTCGGGGTACAATGGCGCCGGCAAAACATTAAGGAAAACGGTCAGCATAAGTTCGTTCCCGCAACCACCTCGCGGTGATGGCCGAATATCCAGCCTGCCACCGAGTCCTCTGTCCACCGGCCTCCCCACCGGCCTCCCCTCCCGGAGGCAAAAGACACCAACCACGCCCACCTACCAATTCTTTAGCGCGAGCCTTCTCAACGGCACCGGCGACGGCAAGTCGGTGTCACGACCGACAGGCACGAGGGATTCAGACGGTCGAATCAGCGTGTCGTCTCTGCCGCAAAGTCGCAGCTCCTCGGCGCAAGACTCCTACTCCACCTCGGCAACCCAATACGAGGATGTTAATGACGTGGGCCTGCAAAAGTCAGACAGCACGGCCGGCGGAAAGGGCGCATTGAGAGCGGACGGCAAGGGAAATGTCATTGTCAGCGTCAGAGTGCGGCCGGATGCCGCGCAGAATGGTAGCAAGGTGGATGGGGAGTGGATGGTTGATGGAAGAAAATCTTTGATTTCATACAAGGGGAAAGAAGGAGGAGACTACTTTTATGGTAAGGCCTCTGCGGAACGGATACGTGGGGCCCGGCTAACCGACTTGTTGCAGATAACGTCTTTACGGCTCACGAGGACAACTCCAAAGTCTATGATCATATTGCCAAGCGCTTAGTACGAAGGGTTATGGAGGGCTACCACGGAACTGTGTTCGCGTACGGCATGACAGGCACAGGGAAGACGTTTTCGATGCAGGGCACAGCATCATCCCCCGGTGTCATACCTCTCGCCATCACCGACATCTTCTCCTATATCCGCGAGACACCGTCCAGAGAATTCCTGCTGCGCGTCAGCTATTTGGAGATCTACAACGAGAAGATCCACGATCTACTGAGCATGTCTACGGCTGGGACGAACCAACAACAGGAAGAGATCAAGCTACGAGAGGACAGCAAACGCGGAGTTTACGCGAGTCCTCTGAAGGAGGAGATTGTGCAGAGCCCCACGCAGCTCCTGCGCGTGATTTCCCGTGGCGACCAGGCTCGTCGGACAGCGAGCACCCAATTCAACTCTAGGAGTTCCCGAAGTCACGCCGTCGTGCAGATTGTGGTGGAGAGCCGGGAGCGGGTACCGGGGAACTCTGGAGACAGCAAACGGCAGGGCCTTTTACCGGGCGGTGTCCGCGTTTCGACGTTGAGTCTGATCGACCTGGCTGGTTCGGAAAAGGCGGCCGAGACGAAAGAGCGGCGCCAAGAAGGCTCCCACATCAACAAGAGCTTGCTCACCCTGGGCACGGTTATCGCGAAACTCTCCGACAGCAAAGACAAGGACGGAAAGGACGATGGCAAACATTTGCCGTACCGGGACAGCAAGCTTACCAGGTTGCTCCAAGGAGCGCTATCGGGCAATTCGCTCGTCAGTATCCTTTGCACCATCCAGATTGGCGCTGCGGGAAGCGCCGCGGCTGGCAACACCCACACAAATGAGACTCTCAACACGATGAAGTTTGCCTCCCGAGCCAAAAACAACATCGTCAGTCGTGCGAAGCGCGCCGAGGAGGCGTTGGGCGCTGGCGAGGATGGTGGCGCGAGGATTCTGCTGGAGCGCTACCGGATGGAGATCGTTGAACTGAAGAAAGAACTCGAGTCCCAAGCAAAGAGCAACATGAATAAGGAGGCCGAGGAGGAGAAGGAGCGCGATGCAGAAGAGGAGCGGGCCCGGGAGAAGGAGGCGGAGATGCGCCACGAAGAGCAAATGCTGGAGATGCAGCTGGCCCGGACTGCGTTGAAGGAGAGGATAGATCACCTTAATCGGCTCATCATCAGCTCCAAGTCGATAGGGGTCAACGCGAGCGGGTCCTTCAGCTCCCTCGGCATGCATCCCCGCTACTCACAAGGGTCCATCAGGTCCTCGATGGCTGCCTCTAATGCAGGGAAGCTCGGGCTGGAAAGGACAGCATCCATGACCTCGACGAACTCGACGATCGGGCGGAAATCGGGCAGCCATCGCTCATCGGGGGCCACTGAGGCGCCCGTGATGGAAGACGACGACAGCCTGGGCGAGTTTGGAGATGGGACTGCGTCGCTCACAGCGCAGAACCGCGCATTACAGGCAGATCTTGTGGACAAGAACCGGTACATCCAGACGCTGGAGAAGCGGCTGCTCCAAGCGCGGCGGGCCAGCTCGTCCCGCACATCGGCCGGGTTATCCTCCACAAAAGGGATCATGGTCGGCGAAGACCACAGTGTGTCGACGATCCTCAAGGAGAAGGATGTGGAAATCGCGGAGCTCCGCGCCCGGCTCGACGACAAGGATCGGATGCTCGCGGCACTGCGGTCAGCGGCGCGGTCGCGAGACAACGCGGAGCGAGTCGAATCGAGAAGCGATATCCGCCGGTCGCGCGACGTTGCCGAGCGCGTCATCGAATCCCGAAGCGAGGTCCGCACGTCGCAGATCCTCGACAGCAACCCCGGGCCCGCGCCAACCGGCAGCCCGCCCGCCGCGCCGTCGCTGCTGCGGCAGGTCTCGACGCTGCGCAACCGGACCCGGAGCGTCGACGAGATGAGCAAGATGCTCGACGAGATGATCCAGGACCGTGTCGAGAGCGGCCAGATCATACGCGGGAACCGCGGCAGCGTCCGGGTCGCCCAGACCGAGCGCGCCCTGCATCTCCTCCACAACAAGGAGCTCCCGGCGCCGCCGCCGCCGCCGCCGCTGCCGGTTCCGGTTCCGTCCCCCGTGCTGCCGCTGCCGCTGCCGTCTGCCGCGCCGTTGCACGCCTCGCCGCCGATCCAGCTGCAGCTTTTGTCGCGGGAGCGGTCGGCGTCGAGGCAGCGGTCGGCGTCGAGGCAGCGGTCGTCGTTCATCTCGGAGCCGCCAAAAACAGCGGCGTTGGTGGAAGCGTGATCTTGTTTTTTTGTTTGGGTTGGGTTGGGTTGGTTTTTTGATTAGGCCTGTTCCTTCTTGCCTCGAGGCCGGGACCAGGGGCTCGGCAAGATGATGACGGATGCAACTCGGGGTGTCCGCGACATGGAGTTGTGCGACGGTTGTGTTTTGTTTCGCCTTTTTTTTCGTTTTGCTGGTTCAAACCGATTATCGGTGCCCTGTCTTATATACCCGGCTCTTTTCTTCGTTCTTGGTGCTTGGGGTCCGGCTTTTGTTGCTTTCTTTTTTTTTTATATACTTCTCCTTGTCTCTTCATTTCCGGGCAGGAGTTGTTCCTCAACTACAGGTCTTGGGACCGGCAGGCCATCCGCGCTGTCCGTGGGGCTGGCCACTGTATTTGTGCCATTAATGTGTTAGAAGAAGCAGGGGATAGGCGATAGAACGACATGAGTGAAGATCAGGAGGGGCTGGCTGGCTGGCTGGCTGGTGGGATGAGCCGCTGACCACGCAATCGAGAATATTATTCTTGGCCTGTGTGTGCTGTGGGATTCGTATTGTTGTGTTTTGCCTTGTGTTGGGGTGCCGTGCGCTGAGTGTGGGTGGGTGAGGACGAAGAGGAGGGACAAGTCAGGGAGGCAAACGGAGTCGGGGGAGGTGGTATGTGATGCGACCATATATGTGTTGTGTCTCGTTGTGTTTGGGCCAATGGATGACCCGGGATTCGGTTTGTGGGCATGGGCTGAACCAGCTGAATCAGGCTTAAGTATGTTCGACATGGGCAATGCGGTTGTGCACCTGGAATGATGCGGGTCGTGGGTTGCCCCGAGTCAGCGGGACGGGGAGACCCTGGGAAGGCGCATAATATTGCTGTCTCATTGCATTGGATTTCTTGGAATTGGTCTGCCGAGATGACAAACGGTGTCTGATTTCATATTTCAGCTGCGGAGTGCAGGATTAGCCCAGTGTGTGTGGTCCAGTGGTGTGGGACTGGGGGGGTGGCGGTCGTCGTTTGCATGCCATGGCACGGCCGGCAGTGCTGTACCGATCGGAATCTGGCATGAAGACAAATCTCAAATTAACCGCGCCGTCCCACCCTGATTACGGAAGCCGGGCCGATGTGGTCAAAGCGCAGTCCCCCGGAGCTGAGCCGACCCACCACCGTGTTTGGTCCGGCCGGTCCGGTCTGACATGCAAGCTGACGTTGTTGGGGATTCTGACATCTGCAACCCATCGAACCAACGCTTGGCTTTTGGAGACGATGTGATGGTCTGATGCTGGGCTTGAAAATTGCTGTCCCCAGTAAAGAAATTAGAATTTTGCACGCCTCGCCGGAGCAAATCGGGAGGCGGCCGACCGAAGATTGCAACGAGCTCAAGCAAGACGGTTCACGCCATGAAAAGCGAGACCGGGGCCAGAGGCGAGGACGTAGTGCACTTGAACAATATTGCGCTACACAGCATTGGCCGGTGCCGCCGCTCGGGGGGGGGAAACTAACAACAGCACCTAG
The DNA here is from genome assembly GCA_033297235.1 of Trichocladium antarcticum. Taxonomy (NCBI): domain Eukaryota; kingdom Fungi; phylum Ascomycota; class Sordariomycetes; order Sordariales; family Chaetomiaceae; genus Trichocladium; species Trichocladium antarcticum. Next base: position 880,158 of record MU853403.1, read on the forward strand.
TTACATAGGCAACTGGTGATGCTGTTAGTAGGTCTCTGGTCGTTAAAATGCGGTGGGGCCTTGAGAACCAATTGACCTTCCATGCGGTCATGCGGGATGTGACCGGCATGATCGGTTTGGATATTTCGACGGTGCTCGAGATATTTCGACGGTGTCTAACCGCTTTAGGAAGCCGGCCCCACATATGCTAGCCATACCAAAATTTTGCAGTGCGCAGCACCGTATATGCCGGCTTGTAGAAACGTAGCATCGTCGGCTACAATACCTAAAACTATAGCATTAAGGCTATTCCTAACTATCGCTACTATAGCTAATAACTAAGATTATATAGTTCTTAGGGTTCGTACCCTTTAACTACCCTCCCTACAACCGCCTTCGCCGGCCGACCTACCCGTTAACTCGGAAGCTAACCTACCCGCTAACCTGCCTATTGACTTAGAAGCTAACTCGGAAGCTAACCTACCCGCTAACTCGTCCCTATAGTTAAGGTTTACTAACCTGTCGTAACCGCTCGCTACGTAGTTCGCGATGCCCTTATAGGTTACAATGCTATCGCAACCGCTCGCTACTAGGGGCTTGGAGCCCGCTGTCGCGGGCTCGCACAGTTTAACTTATTTCGGGGGCTTAGCAAGGCCACACTCTTTTCCCCACATACCTATACAACAACGCCACCACCAAGTCGCCGCTATTAAAGCTATTACACAACTTGGTATTAAAGCATTGAACTAACTCGGTATATTGAGAAATTGATATTGATTAATATATTAATTTTTTGAAGCTATTCTAACAATTGCGCGATCTACGTAAGTAGTTTTATCGCAATAGCCGACTTTAACGCGGCTGTACCCGGCTCCTAGCAACGTAACCCACTTGGCCGTACCCAGCTCCCGGCAACGCGGCCCACCCGGCCGTACCCAGCTCCCGGCTCCCGGTAACCCGGCCACACCCAGCTCCCGGCAACGCGGCCCACCCGGCCACACCTAGCTCCCGGCAACGCGGCCGTACCCGGCTCCCGACAACGCGGCCCACCCGGCCACACCTAGCTCCTAGCTCCCAGCAACCCGGCTACACCCAGCTCCTAGCAACGCGGCCCACGCGGCCATACCCAGCTCCCGGCTCCTAGCAACCCGGCCACACCCAGCTCCTAGCTCCCGGTAACGCGGCCCACCCGGCCGTACCCAGCTCCCGGC
>MU853403.1:882048-894948 GCA_033297235.1 Trichocladium antarcticum
AGCTCCCGGCAACGCAGCCCACGCAGCCACACCTAGCTCCCAGCTCCTAGCAACCCGGCTACACCTAGCTCCTAGCAACGCGGCCTACGCGGCTATACCTAGCTCCCGGCAACGCAGCCCACGCGGCCACACCCAGCTCCCGGCTCCTAGCAACGCGGCCTACGCGGCCGTACCCGGCGTAACAGGAAGTGTACTACTATATACAGGATGTAGATAAATGTAACGGTAGGGCCGGTAAATAATATACAGAAGGAAAATCCTAGGAGAGAAATTCGTAGCGGAAGAATTTACATACCTATGCGAGAGCGTAGTAGGAGAGCGTGGTAGGCTTAGCGAAAAATTAACAGCCAACTATAAATCACTAACAGCCATGTACCTTGCAATGTTAGTGTCAACGGCCAAATAAGCAGGCAGTACTACTAAATTGTTAAGAAAAGATCGATGCACCTGCAAAAAAGACCATTGTAGCAACCGCGCATTTTCAAACCTAGCTGTAGTATCATATATAGAGATGTAGTATGTAGAGGCTGTAGCTAGGTTATCGTATACTATACCTACCTAATTTCCTATAGCGCTAGTATATAGAAACCTATACAATACCTATTAGGGTAGCAATAGCTAGGGTTAATAGTAAGGTTAGATTAGAAGGGCCTAGTATAGGCAGTATAGATAGGTAGTATACCTAGTTTTAGAGAAAAGTTTTATACATTTTATTAAGATTAATTAAATATCTAGATTTTACTATATTTTTAAGCGATCTAGGTTAATACTACGATTTCGACGGATTAAACTATCTTAAAGTATAGTTGTAGCTAACGATGCCGCGTTTCTGCAAGCCGGTATATACGGTGCTACGCACTGTAAAATTTTAGTGTGGCTAGCATATATGGGGCCGGCTTCCCAAAACGGTTAGACACCGTCGAAATATCTCGAGCACCGTCGAAATATCCAAACCGGGCATGATGGTTGTGGCGGCGCCTCCCCTGCGAGGTCGTTGGAAGGAACGCCCCAGTTTAGGGCGTTTCAGATTCGACAGGGGCCAAATGGTGATCGGCTCCTGCACCGCTGCTTGCTTTTAAACAGCACAAGCCCAACTGTGAAGACCGTGCGAAGGGTGCATCCGGGACGTCGTCTTGGATTCCTAGGGATCTTATCAAGTTGGCTTCTTATTCTATCTTATAGCTAACTGCGAGCTTCTTCCGGTGTCCCGGTTGCTGCCGCTGCGCAGTGGGCAACCGGCAAAGTGGCCACCGATGTCGGTTTCGGTGCCGTTGGAAAATGTGGGGTGCGCCTGCACTCCGTCATCTCGATAGGCGTGTTTGTGTCGTGTGATCCCCGGGGTTTTGTTCTCCTCAACGCCAAATCGGTCGGAGCAGACAAATTACGCTATCTAGGCGGACCTCGTTTTGCCTTGGACGGGCGTGCCGGATGGATGGGATGGGAATGTGACGGGACATGCGCCGGCCGAAACCCCGTCCACCCCCCTGAGCAAGAGTTGCATCAGATCGACACTCGGCAGGTCATCCTCTTCCTCCCGTCTCCCTTGTATGTTCCGAGGCATATCTTGGCCTGGGTTTCGCATCCCGACATTCTCGACTCGCGGCCTTTCTCGAAAGATATGAAAAGTGTACGCTAAAACCCTCGAGGTGGTTTCCCATTCAACGATCCACCGCATCTGTCAGCCTCGGTCTGATTCTACGCCCTTTCACAGTGGAACAATCCTATCTTCTTGCACGACCCCGGCCCACAAGCCTTGGGCGACCGCAGCAACTTTGGAATCCCCCAACTTTTGTTGAGTGCAGCGCGCGAGGCATACGACGACGCTTGGCCTTTCTCAAAAGCCACCTTGAATACCGGCCGACTCCACCAGAACCGCGAATCCTCCGCCCTCAGATGAGGAGCCAGGGACGGGAAAATTGACATTGTGCTGATCTTCCTGCTGGCCTCACCGCCCTCCAACCCGCAAGAAGTCGCCGCGGCCGGATGGCATTGTGCGACTTCATCTTGGAGGGTTTTTGATTTTTGTTTGATCAAGTCACACCACGCACCCCGGATTGGAGATTGGCGACCGATCTCTGGTTCGTCTCTCAGGCATATCTACTAGATCGACATCGATCTCACCGGACGTCTCCTACCCTACCATATGAGGTTGCCGTTCCCAAGCCCCCGGGCATCCGCAACACCTGTCGGCCCCGGCCCGTCTTCCGCTGGGCACGGAGAGGATACTGCGCCCGCCGACGAGCCGCGACACGCTCTGGAAGCTGGCCTCTTGCGCTCCTTTTCCTCGCACCGGTATATCTCCTTCTTTGCCGTTCCATCCGAGACTCGGACGCTGTAGACCTGTGTCTTTCGTCTCCAATATGCCGCCAACGCTTGACCTCAGTAGGACCTCTCACGGCAAAGTAATAATCTCACCAGCCCGCATCAACCTCCGCAGGGCGGCCTCTTACAACAACGACCGGGGACCCCTTTCCTCAACGTCGTCCCGTTTCAATTTCAACCACCTGGTCTTCTCCCCGCCGCCATCCCCAGGCCTTCCGTCACTCTCCCCGCCAGTAAAGAAACCCACGCGAAAGCTGCTTCGGCCCATACGCCCAATCAGACTACTCCGCTATGCCATACGACTTCTCAGCATCCTCGTGGTCTTTTACATCTCCCTCGTGGTTCTCACTTGGCTCTTTGGCGAACCGGCGCCGACCCCAGCCCCAGCCTCCGTGCCCCGGGAAACTCGGAAACACGCAGCACCAGCCGAAAATGCAGAGATGGTTTCGCAGAGAGAAGCGCCGGGATTCCCCACTCCGATAGTGGTAACAGATCATCGAGGCAGGGCGAAATGGACGGTATCCATCCCGCCGGGCTCCGAGTTCCCCCTCACCGTGAGCCAATACACGGATATGTGCATCAAGTGCCGACAGGTGGCAGCGCGGGCTCAGGAACTGCGATCCCAGGGGCATGGACTGCAACAGGTTTCCTTGGCGTTTGGGTCGGACTCGCCGGAACATGATTTTATTGACGTGCGGGAGGCCGAGAAGGCCGGATACCTCCCGGAGAGGAGCCCGGTGAGGGACGCCGCGGGAACAGAAAAGCCAGTGTGCGGAAAGAGCTTGACATTCGTCCTCGAGTCTAGGGATGCTGGTCTGGGGAAGGCCTTGATGATGCTGTGGGTCGCCTATGGACTAGCACAGAAGGAGGGCCGGGCGTTCTTCATCGACGACACCCGGTGGGGGTATGGAGAGTACAGCGCCATTTTCCAGCCGCCACCCGTACCGGATTGCTCAGCCCCCCCCGCCCACGAGATCCTCCCCTGCCCGCGACAGGCCCGGCACCTCGTGGCATCAGCCGCGACGATGGACGAGTTATTTGGCAGTCTGGCCGAGACCGCCGATCCCCCTTCGGAGTCCCACGACCGCGCCGTCCGGAAAACCCAGTTCAAGCTTGCCCGGAAGGGCTACGAGGCGCTCTCCCGGCTGAACAGCGAAGATGGCGACTATGTCGACGCCCGCGCCCGCGAGCTGATGGCCAAGCGGACAGTACCCACGTCCAACGGGCCGCGCAACGGACTCGCAGTCGGCGTCCACGTCCGAAGGGGCGACCTCCGGCCGCTCGAATTCCAGTACCGCCACTCGTACATGCCGCTCAACCTGTACAGCGACGCCGCGCGCGGAGTGATCGAGTCCCGGTTCAACCACAGCGGGCCCTCGGGCGGCGAGGACGCGGCCGCCAAGGCGCACAGCCTCGTGGTGCTCGCGTCGGACGACCCCATGGTGTACGAGAGCGCCGAGCTGGCGGGGGCGAGCCGCGCGCAGGAGCGCATCAAGCTGGCCAGCAAGCAGCACGTCCTGAGGGCCAACCCGGACAAGTCGGTCATGCACAGGTTCGTGGACGAGAGCTTTGGCTGGGAGGGCGGCTTCTTCGCCGCCATGTTCTGGAACCTGGGCGTGTCCAAGGCACACGCCGACGCCGTCGGGGATGGTGGGCCGTCTGCCGAGACCCGCCGGCTTAGGAGCCTGGTGGGCCGCGCGTACATGATGGACCTGACGGTGCTGGCGCGCGCGAGCGACGTGGTTGTCTGCGGGGTCAGCGCGGCGGGGTGTCGGCTGCTGGCGGTGATGATGGGGTGGGAGAGCGCCGTGGAGGAGGGGAACTGGGTTAATGTCGACGGCGGGTACGGGTGGATGGGTCTCGAGTGGTGATCAGTTGGGTTGGTCTAATCAAGCGCAAGCAACATGTGTTTTTTTCCTTCTCTCAGCATCTTGCACCGGCGTTGTTCTTACTTGTTTGAGGCGCAAAACAGAAGGGGGGAAAGGGGCCACCGTTTTTGCTCGGCTCGGGGAGCATGATACCACACTGCGCAGGCAGCACGCCTTTTCGGTATATTTACAGTTGTTTCTCAAGCGTGCAGGCGGAAATGCCAACAGGCGATAAGCTTGGAGGGTAATCAATGCACTCGGTGCTGCGTTATTCTGAACATCGTGAACGGGAATTTACACCACTTGAACATCAAAACGTTGGAATGTGGATGGCGCGAGCTCTCGGCAAGAAAGCCGGGCGCTTTGCACTTGGTGCCCCTGAGTTTGGCGGCTCCATCCGATCCATCCGATCACTTCAGGGTCTAGATGCGCTCCGTCTGGCACCCCACCTCCACTCTTTCGCGGTGTCTCATTCGTTCGACCACCTATGTAGATACTTGGGTACTTCGGCACTTCCTTCGCAGAATCGTATTCGGGACCTGCACGACTCTCCACACCGACTTCTGGCAGACAAGTCGAAATCGTCGCTTCGGAAATGTCAGCGCATCCGTCCCGGGATCCAGGGCGCGGGAGTGGCCGCAGGGCATTGGCTTCGCACCATAGCCTGTTGTCTGTGGCATGATCGGGGTCCATGTCCAGGTACCGCGCGAATGCGAATACGAGCCGCGCCTCTGATTGGCTGCACGATTGAGATCACCAATTCGGGTCATGCCCCTTCCCGTCCCCTGGAACCAACATTGGCAGAAAAAGCAGGGCCACTTCTTGCACCTTATAAAACCGCCATCCCAACCCCACGACACCTGGAGGCTTTCCCCGCGTCGCGTCGAGATACCGAGTCTCTTGCTGAAGAAATTGCGGCAGGTGCTTGGCTCTCGATTCTTCATTCCTCCCTCTTCTCTTCTCCCTGTCAGCAAGAAGTCAGCATGGGTCTTATCCAGGATCTCGCTGGCCCGGCGGCCGAGAGGTTCGCGCAGTTCGGGCTGGCGTCGCAGATCGGCATCGCGGTCGCGGGCTTCTTGGTTGTGACGGTCGCTCTCAATGTCCTCAACCAGCTGCTCTTCAAGAACCCCAACGAGCCTCCGGTCGTCTTCCACTGGTTCCCCGTCGTGGGCAGCACCATCACGTACGGCATGGACCCGCCGCGCTTCTTCAAGGAGAACCGGGCCAAGGTGAGCTCCCCCCGTTACTTTGCCGCGCCAATTAGCCCAGACAAGCTGACCGTGTTTTCCTGGCAGCACGGAGATTGCTTCACCTTCATTCTGCTCGGAAAGAAGACGACCGTCTACGTCGGAACCCAGGGCAACGAGTTCATCCTCAACGGCAAGATCCGCGACGTCTGCGCCGAAGAGATCTATACCGTTCTTACCACTCCTGTTTTTGGCAAGGATGTCGTCTACGACTGCCCGAATTCGAAGCTCATGGAGCAGAAGAAGTTCATGAAAGTGGCCCTCACCACCGAGGCTTTCCGCTCCTATGTTCCCATCATCTCGGACGAGGTCACGAGCTACTTCAAGAGGACCCCCGACTTCAAGGGCCAGTCGGGCGTTGTCGACATCTGCCCCAAGATGGCCCAGATCACCATCTTCACTGCCTCGCACGCGCTGCAGGGCAAGGAAATCCGCGACAAGTTTGACGTGACCCTGGCCGACCTCTACCACGACCTCGACATGGGCTTCTCGCCCATCAACTTCATGCTGCACTGGGCGCCGCTTCCGTGGAACAACCGGCGCGACCACGCGCAGCGCACCGTCTCCAACATCTACATGGACACCATCAAGTCGCGCCGTGCGCGGGGCGAGACGGGCGCGCAGGATATCATGTACCATCTGATGAACTCGACGTACAAGGACGGCGTCAAGGTGCCGGATCACGAGGTCGCCCACATGATGATTGCGCTCCTGATGGCCGGCCAGCACTCGTCGTCGTCGACCAGCGCGTGGATCATGCTCCGGCTGGCTTCCCGGCCCGACATCATGGAGCAGCTCTACCAGGAGCAAGTCCGGAACCTCGGCGCCGACCTCCCCCCTCTCGCCTACGAGGACCTGGCCAAGCTCCCGCTCAACCAGGCCATCGTCAAGGAAACCCTCCGCCTGCACGCGCCGATCCACTCCATCATGCGCGCCGTCAAGCAGCCCATGCCCGTGCCCGGCACCAAGTACGTCGTCCCGACGAACCACGTGCTCCTCGCGGCCCCGGGCGTGTCGGGCACAGACGCGCAGTACTTCCCCGAGCCGGAACTGTGGGAGCCGCACCGGTGGGAGCGCGACTCGCCGCTGGCGCCCAGCATCGTGCGCAACGAGCAGGTGGAGGAGACGGACGAGGACAAGATCGACTACGGCTACGGCCTGGTCAGCAAGGGCGCCGCCTCCCCCTACCTCCCCTTCGGCGCCGGCCGGCATCGTTGCATCGGCGAGCACTTTGCCAACGTGCAGCTGCAGACCATTGTCGCCGAGACGGTGCGCCTGTTCAAGTTCCGCAACGTCGATGGCAGCAACGACGTCATTGGCACCGACTATGCCTCGCTGTTCTCGCGGCCGCTCGAGCCCGCGAATATCCACTGGGAGAGGCGGAATTAGGTTGACGTGGCTTTCTAATAGCTACCTCGGGATGAAGTAGTGGGTCGCTGCTAGCATCCTTCCACAGAGGTGGGTTGGCCGAACAGCCAAGGCTGGATGAATGAATGTGGGATACGATGAAGACACGCTGTCCTTTGGTCGCGCCCCGTGCCATGACGGGTGGGCGTTGATGTGGTCGAGTCGAGTCATTGGGACAACGTGTCTTGATTCTGCGGCACCGACGGCAAGAACCCCAGGCCAGGCCAGCCCAGCCCATACAGAGAGCGGTTGGTCGTTGGGTTTCTTTTTCGGGCTAGATGGGGTAATACTTGGTTGCTTGGGTCAGGGTGGTAGATCACGGTCATGCTCCTGCGGTACTGTGGCAGACCGCGAAGGTTGGAGCAATTCCAGAAAATTATAATAATTTATATTCACCAAACCTGCTGGAACGCCGTCGACATCTCCTGAGCGTCCTGTGCCCGCATGCATTCGGCCGGGGCTGCATCGAGGGTTGAGTCACCCGTGCCGAAGGGGTTAGGGCCAAGCAGTTCAACTCGGATTGCAGCCATCCGTTGGCCCATTCAATGAGAGGTGTCCTTTCCCCCCCCCCAGTCCAACAACTTCGGACACGCTGTCGCCAACACAGATCGGAAGAGCGGCGTCTATATAGAAGATTCTTTCCGTCACTTTGTCCGATGTGGTTCCTCGTCAGACTCCCTTGTTTATCATCTACGCAGCACCCCAGCACCCGCGACTTACACCGTTGACGACGTCGATACACGACACGACACGACATGCTTCGGGCAACACCCACATCGAGGATACATACATACAATACCATGGCGACTCGGACGCGTGGTCCTGGCCATCTGCCACTGGGGCTGGGCATCCTGCTCTTCTTCCTCATCCTCATCTGCCCCCTCGCCGCGATCCCCGCTGCCCGGGCCGCCACCGCCGCCGTCGAGCCGGTCGAGCCGGGCGAGCCCGTCATCGGCGTGGACCTGGGGACGACGTACTCGTGTGTGGGTGTGATGAGGGGCGGCAGGGTCGACATATTGGTGAACGACCAAGGTATGGATGGGTATTTGATGCTGCTCTCGCACAGAGAGACTGACTGACTGACTGACTGACTGACTGACTGACTGACTGACTGGTGATGTGGGGGGGGGGCAGGGAACAGGATCACGCCGAGTTATGTCGCGTTTGCGGAGAATGGGGAGCGTCTTGTTGGTGTGTGCTTGTGCCCTCCCAGTCTCTTGTTTTACCGGGTGGGTTGGTTGCCATGATGTCCTGACGTTCTTGTTTCTTCCTAGGAGACGCGGCCAAGAACCAGTTCACGGGTAATCCGACAAACACCATCTTCGATATAAAGTCAGCAGCGTCACCTCCCTCCCCCTTTTGTTTACGGGCGTGATGTTGACGTGCCGCAAGACGGTTGATAGGCCGGAGTTTCTCGGATAAAGAGGTTCAGGCAGACCTGAAGCATTTCCCGTTCAAGGTGGTGGCTGGGCAGGGCGACAAGCCAGTGGTGGCCGTGGACGTTGGTGGGAGTGTGAGGCAGTTCACCCCTGAGGAGGTCAGCGCCATGGTGCTCGGCAAGATGAAGGATGTCGCCGAGCGCCACCTTGGCCAAACGTAAGAGAATGCGCCCTATGTCTGGATCGGCAAGTCTGTCTGGCTCACACCGCGACACAGGGTCAAGCATGCCGTGGTCACTGTCCCGGCCTACTTCAACGACAGGCAGAGGCAGGCAACCAAAGACGCCGGGACGATCGCCGGCCTGAACGTCATCCGCGTGGTAAACGAGCCAACGGCGGCGGCTCTCGCGTATGGTGTCGACAAGGTGAGATCGGTCCATTCCGAGAAAAAGGGTGAGTCCAAGACCAGACCAGACCAGACCAGCTGACGCCCCCCCTAGGTAGACGGGGAGCACCAAGTCCTAGTCTACGACCTTGGTGGCGGGACCCTCGACGTCTCCCTGCTCACACTCGACGGGGGCAACTTCCAGGTGCTCGCCACCGCGGGCAACACCCGGCTGGGCGGCGAGGACTTTGACAACCGCGTGGTCAGCCACCTCGCCAGGACCTTCAAAGCCAAGCACCAGATGGACCCCACCACGGACGTCCGGGCCATGAGCAAGCTGAAGCGCGAAGCCGAAAAGGCCAAGCGGACCCTCTCGTCGCAGCTCTCGGCCCGGGTTGAGATCGAGGGCCTGTTGGGCGGCATCGACTTCTCCGAGACGCTGACCCGGGCCAAGTTCGAGCAGCTGAATGGGGCGCTGTTCGGGGCGACGCTGCGGCCCGTGGAGCAGGTGCTGAAGGATGCCGGGATGGACAGGGCCGATGTGACGGACATTGTGCTCGTGGGCGGGTCGACGCGCATCCCCAGGATCCGGAGCCTGGTCGAGGAGTTCTTTGGCAAGACGGTCGCGGGCGGGGTCAACCCGGACGAGGCCGTGGCGTTTGGTGCTGCGGTCCAGGGAGGGGTGAGCGGCTCGTTCCCGTCCTTGTTCCGGCTATGTATGTGTATGGAACAGACACTGACTGACTGGCGGATAGATCCTCGCGGGAGACAAGGTAACAGCTGCCGCAGAAGAGCAGGCACTAGGATTGTTGTTTTCACTCGTACTGACTCGTTTGGTCACAGGCCGCAGAGCAGTTGCTGCTCCTGGATGTGAACCCCCTGACGCTCGGCATTGAAACAGCACGGGGTGTCATGGTAGGACTTGTTCCAACCACGAGAGGTTGTCTGGTGATACTAACCCGCCCACAGGCAAAGCTGATCCCCCGCAACACCCAGACTCCGACGGTTGGTTGTCTGGCTTCTGGGCTGGTCTCGAGGCAATGGATGCTGATGCGGTTGCTGTGTGTCTAGAAACGATCCCAGGTATTCTCCACAACAGCTGGTAAGTTCCACGAACCGGTCCGCGTCAGGAGCCAGTGCCAACATGCCCACCAGACAACCAAGCCGCCGTCCTCATCAAAGTCTACGAGGGCGAGCGCGCCCTGACCAAGGACAACAACCTGCTGGGCCAGTTCGAGCTCACCGGCATCCCCCCGGCGGCCCGCGGGGTCCCCCAGATCGAAGTCACCTTTGCCCTCGACCCCGATGGCATCCTGGCGGTTTCGGCCCAGGACAAGGGCACGGGCCGCAGGGAATCCGTCACCATAAGCAACGGAGACGGCCGCCTGTCCCAGGACGCGATCGCGCGCATGGTCGCCGAGGCCGAAGCGTTCGCCGACGAGGACCGGGCGGCAGCCGCGCGCGTCGCGGCACGCAACGAACTCGAGAACTACGCCTTCCGCATCACGAGCCAGCTCGAGGATGAGAGCGGGCTTGGCGGGAAGATCGACGAGCATGAGAGAGAGACTGTGGGTTCTTCGCCCGGAAATCCATGTCAGGTTACCATGCTCACAGCCATTTCCCAGCTCCGCGACGCCGTGGGGGACGTGACGCGCTGGCTCGCCGAGAACGGCGACACGGCGACGGCCGCCGACTTGGCGGAGCAGAGAGAGATGCTGTCCGACGCCGCGCATCCGATCACAAGCAAGCTGTACAGCGGCAGCGACGCTTCGTACGGCCTCCACGAAGACCTCTGAGATGTCGGCGTTTGTGAAAAAGGGAAATAGATGATTAATTACACGACGTCCTTCTGTGCCATGGACCGGAAAGTTGAAACCCCTATGTCTTTGATTAATAATATGTGTAACGGCTTCATTGAAACGGGCTTGGTCGTGTCGGAAATGGAATTGTGGTCGTGTGGTCACGTGGTGCGTCGGCAAGTGGGCCTGCATGTGAAACGGCCGGGTCGAGACCGGCTAAACATCGGCGCCTCCCCCGCAGAAGAACACCAGAACGGTGCCAAGGTTCCCCCGGGCTCGGCATGTCCTGGTCAGAATACCGAGGTTCACAAGCCGTCCCCACAGCCCGAAGAAGTTGCCCGCGACCTTGGCGAGTGCCCACTTTGTCAGCTGCGATTCTCAACCCTTCTGCCACGGTCCAATGCCGCCGACGGTCTCGCGCCCGCAAAAGTCTCGCAATTGAAGGGACACACATCAGATCAGTCGACAAACACTCCCGCTGCCGCCTCACACATCACCGTTGCAGCTCAGCCAAATCCATCTGTTGTCTGACGCGTGGCCCATTGCCGCGACCGGGCCCTGCGACACCCCAGCCACCAGAACCCCGTCGCCACCTGGAAACCCTTGCCCGACCGAGGCGAGGCAAACAAACACCAGCATTTCTCAGCGACTTTGACAAGCCACCACACCATGGCCTCGCCGCCAAAACCGTGGGAACGACCGGGCGCAACACCCGCCACCTCTGGTGCGCATTCCCGTTTTCTCTGTCCCCAGCCGCGTGCATCACCAGCTAACCAAGGAACCCAACAGCAACGCTCACCTCCTCCGCCCCAGGCATGGCGGCCCCTGCTGCAAACGCAATGACGGCGCCCGCGACCGCATCGGCGGGAACACCAGCGATACCTGCGATGCCCGCATCCCTCACCTCCTCAGTCAACCAGAACGCCGCCGCCTACAGCAGGCCCTACGGCGCTAGCCCATACGGTGGCGGCATGGGCAGCATGGGCGGCATGGGCGGCTCGTACGGCTCGGCCTATTCATCTCCCTACTCGTCGCCATACTCCAGATACGGCGGCATGGGCGGCGGCTACGGCGGCATGGGCAGCATGGGCGGCATGGGCGGCATGTATGGCGGCATGGGCGGCATGGGTGGCATGGGCGGCATGTACGGAGGCGGCATGGGCGGCGGCATGTACGGCGGCATGAACGATCCCAACAACCCGGAAAGCCTCACCCAGCGCTTCAACACGAGCACCCAGACGACCTTCCAGATGCTGGAGGGCGTCGTGGGCGCCTTTGGCGGGTTTGCGCAGATGCTGGAGAGCACATACATGGCGACGCATTCGAGTTTCTTTGGTAAGTTGGTCCCCTCGGTCGGGATTGAAGATTGCAAAGGGTTGCATCTCTAACAGAGCCTCTTCTCTCTCTAGCAATGGTCTCCGTCGCCGAGCAATTCAGCAACCTCCGCGACACCCTGGGCTCCGTGCTCGGCATCTTCACCCTGATGCGCTGGATCCGGACCCTGATCGCGAAGCTCACCGGCCGCCCGCCGCCCGTCGACGCCACGGCCCTGACGCCCGCAGCCTTTGCGCGCTTCGAGGGCCGCCAGGGCCCCATCCCCGAAGGCGCCGGCCCCCCCAAGCCCAGCCGCAAGCCGCTCTTCTTCTTCCTGCTCGCCGCCTTCGGCCTGCCCTACGTCATGAGCAGGGTCATCCGCTCGCTCGCCTCCAGCGCCGAGGAGGAGGAGCGCCGCCGCCAGCTCATGGCCGCGCAGCAGACCCTCGACCCGTCCAAGCTCGAGTTCTGCCGCGTGCTCTACGACTTCTCGCCCGCCGCCGCCGCCGCGGGCCAGGGCCAGGCCGCCGTCGTGCAGGGCGTCGACCTCGAGGTGCACAAGGGCGACCTGGTCGCCGTGCTCGGCAAGAGCGATCCCATGGGCAACCCGAGCGAGTGGTGGAAGTGCCGCGCCCGCGACGGCAGCATCGGCTACCTGCCCTCGACCTTCCTCGAGGTCCTGCGCAAGCCGGGCCACCCCCTCGCCGCCATCCAGGACGCCGCCGCCCTGAGCGACAGCAGCCGCGCCAACTCGCTGACCAGCACCGTCAGCGCCCCCGGCGCCATGTCCCACCCCGTCGCCGTCGCCGCCAAACCCCCGCCCATGCCCTCCACCAAGATCGGCGACGTCACGGCCGAGAGCTTCCAGAAGTCGCAGTTCTACTCTTAGAAGCGGTAGGCCCGTCTCCGCACCGACGATGCGGCCATCAATGCTGGGCCCCCGCAATCGGCCTCGTTGCTGGTCCCCGCATTCTGTCCCGCGCTCCTGGCACACAATGAGAGCTGATAACGAATGAACCTTTTTTTTGCTTTTTTGCTTGCTTGCTTGCTTGCTTGCTTGCTTGCTCGATCGCATTCTAGCACCCACGTGCTGGGGAACCACATGTGGTTCCCCCCCTTTTCTTTACACTATTTTTCCTGTCTCACTATTTGTTATATTGCCGGAATCAGGAGAGGGAA
>MU853403.1:894993-926149 GCA_033297235.1 Trichocladium antarcticum
GGGGGCGAGGAAAACCCTGGCGTTTCTGGAGTTCTTTTTGAGTTTGTGCGTGCCAGCCTGGCCCTGACAGAGATGCGTTGGTCAGGGCCGCCTTGGGCACCACCCGCGGATGCGTTCGGTTCGGTTTTCTTTATCCCCCTGTATAGCGATAGGATCTTGGCAGTAGCGCGTCAAGGAAGTAGTGTATATCCCAGCAGCCTGTATCTGTATCTCCAACGCGTCGTCGTCCCCAGCGGACATCTTTTATGCCTGTCGCGCTCGTTGCTTGCCCTGAGTGGTTCGGATGTGGTGCAGCTCCACGGAAGACGTCGCAACATTTCACAACCACGACGCAGAGGTGATTTGTTGTGGACCAATGACGTATCATATCCTGTCAATGCCCTCGTTATGATACAGAATTTGTCCCCCATCATCCCCTCGTGACGCGTTGACTCTTGTGGTGAAAAACGAGAGGACCCAAATCTCATGAACCGCGCCCAAAAATAAGGAACTAAATCAGCCCCAGATATCCACTGGTCAATAGTCGCTATTCCTGGCTGTTTTCTCTGAGGGGGTTTCCTTTTTTTCGTTTGCATTGGGAAACGAAAACCGAAACGCAACGCAGAGAAAAAGGGACCTAGGCAATGGAAAGAAGAGGCGGAAAGTGCGTGTACCAATTCGGCATCCGCCTCCAGCCGTCCGGTCCCGACGCACGGACTAAATAAAGATAGTAGAAGGGGGAATAATCGATCTATTCCGGTAGTAGTTCCCACCATCCACGGGCGCACTTTGCCGGCCTCGTAACAGTAGACCCTGGAGCGGTTGCCCGCCCTACCACCGCGTCGGATGGGTATTGGGAGCCGTAGAAGCCGGCAGACGATGTCGAGTGGTAGACGAGCCTACCACTCGTACTCGCCGGTGGCCTTGTGGAAGACATATTCCTTGCCATTGACAGTGAGCACGCCGTCCTTGAGGACGCACTTCCTACAAGGTGTGTGTGTCAGCAACGCGATCCAGTCCAACACAGCAAAACAACACCTACCACTTGTTTTTTACGCGCTGCACCTTGTCATACATGCAGAGCATCATATTATTAGCGTCGTCGTCGTCGTCGTCATCGTCCCTATCGTCATCCGGATCGTCTAGGTCCGAGTTGATGGCGTCTTCGTCCTCTTCCTCGTTATCATCGTCGTCCGGACCATCAAACGGAGCAGTGCCGTCGACCTTCTGCCGCGGGCCGGGAAGACTGGGAAGACTGGAGATGTCCTTCAGGGGAAGCATCAAGCCACCGCCTTCCATTTGCCTGGCCCTTGCGGCAATTTGGGCGTGCAGGTGATTGTCGATTGCCACGCGGTCCATCACGGCCGGCAAGGCCGAGTCACTCGACCCGTCAACCTGAGATGTGGGTAGGCCGTTGGATGAACCCCCTTGCGGGACCTGTTGCAGACGCTGCTGGATCGAGGCGGCAACTCCCTGACGATATTGCTGTTGAGGGCTCAGGTGCGGTGGCGCCTGTCCCGGCCGTTGACCGTGCTGCGCCTGCTGCTGCGCCTGCTGCTGCGCCTGCTGCTGAGCCTGATGGATCTGATGAGCCTGGTGGGCCTGATGGGCCTGATGGGCCTGATGGGCCTGATGGGCCTGGTGAGCCTGTTGAGCCTGGTGAGCCTGGGGACCAGGGTTCATCTGCGGCGAGACCATGCCACTATGTATGGCGTTTATCGACGCAGCGGCCCGCTGGCCATACTGACTCTCCAGAGCCTGGGCAGCACGTTGTGCCGCAGTCCCACGGGCTGTATTGGCAGGGCTGTACGGGTGGGCGCCCTGGAGACCAGGTTCCTGCTTGATGATGGGGTCGGCCTGGACGAAGCCCCGCTCTGGCTTCATGCCCATGCCCATGCCCATGCCCATACCCATACCCATGCCATTAGAGTTCGGCAGGAGGGCGCCGGGAAGCGAGAGGGCCTGGGCAGAGACCTGGGGGCTCAGCGTAAGCGAGGTGTAGCCCGCCGCGGCCTGGGGAGGGGCAGCCTGAGGGGCCGGCGGTCCGTTATTGGCGGCTGCCGCAGGCTGTGGCGGCTCTGGCTTGGGTTCCCATGGGAACTGGGCCACCTTCAGCTGTGAGAGCTTGTGTTGCCAGCTCTATTATCAGCGGGTTAGTGCTGCCTGCTTCATAATCATCGGGTCGGGGTTGAGTCCACTGAGGGACCCTGCACGTGACGAAGCCGGGCAGCCCAATCGGAAGACGCGGACGGGTGGTTGCCGGGACATAAAAGAAACCCAAAAGTGCTGGGTCGCCCACTCGGAGGCGCCTGCTCTCCACCCCTCTCGCGTAGCCGCCCGAGGCAAAATCCAACGCTCGTCGCGCCATCCGACTTCCACGCCCAACGCCGGCAGCTGAAATCGGGAAATAAAGAACAGCAGCTTCGAGAAACCAAAAACCTGGTAGGTGCGGTGCATCCAATCGCGGATCGGGGGTTGCGATGCCAAGTCGACCGAGATGGAGAACAGAGAACGGAAAACGGAAAACGGAAAACGGAAAACGGGAAACAGGGCAGCGGGGAGGAACGAAGGAGATGTCAGGCGCCTCACCGTTTTCAGATCCTCCAACACCCTGTCGTCGATTCCATTCTCCTCGAAATCGACACGCACGGCATTGATGACCTCTTGGATGACGGCGTCGTAGACGGGCCCCACCGCGTTGTTCGACATGGTGGATTGCGGCGACCGGAACAGCGAGTCGGCGCGAATGTGGTACGAATCCCCACAAGCAGTCGCTTCGCCCGAACGCCAGTAGCCTTGTCTCGCAGACGATTCGCTAAAAGGATCGAGGGCGGTCGGTCACCCAGATGTCGGCGGGAGAGTGGCCCGGGTGGAATGCGAACTCTCGGGCGTTGCCGCCTGCTGCGGTCGGATTATTGCTCTTTGTGGGCTTTTCCAGGTCGCGCAGAGTATGCCAAATGCTCGTGATCTTGTATTTCTAGATGGTAGGTCGCCGTATCCTGGGGTTTGCAGTGTTGCGCTGCGGATTTGGGAAGACGGCGTTTAGCATGTGGGAGTTGTATTGGGCAAGTTGCAGGAAGTTGCCAGACACTCTTAGAGATCCCCCAGACTGCTTAGTCAGGCAGCATGGCATGGCTGACAGCCGCTACTATGGGCACCCCACCACCCATTCCCCCGCAAACATTAATTACAGGGTACCTAGGTAACCAACCACACCACCTCGGAGCATTTCCGTCATTCCTCGGGCCCTGGTACAGATTACTAGAAGTAACAACTCCATTCTCCGTATCCTTTCCCAAACATTACAAGCATGCTACAATACCGATCTGATCGAATCTGATGCAAGACCCCGCCGGCAACTATTATGTGACCAACAAAAATGACCCAGTGCAGTGGCCTTCATTCATCCCTGCGTCCATGGCAGCGCCCCATTTCGCACGAGGACGAGTCCCGAGAACTAACCCCCCCTCTCCCCCGCGCTGAATGCATCAAAGAGCAGAAATCCCATCCGCTGACTTGTATACTTACCGTTGGTTGCACAATTGGCTTCGGCATTCGACAGGGCGTGTACGAACTGCCGGGCTCAGAGCGACCTCTAGCGGATCGTCATCTGCTTGCTGAGCTCAGCCTTGCCAGACGCACCAGCTCCACCGACGCCGGCGCTGGCGCCCGCCTTCTTCTCAAAGATCTTCCAGAACTTCAAGCTCTCATCGGCAGCTGCGCGCAACGTGTCAGTACTGGGACGGGACAGCTTGCTGCATGGGCCGCTTACCTGCTGTGGCCAGCATCTGGCCGTCCGGGCTGAGGCAGCTGTGGAGGACTCGGCTCTCGTGGGCGGGAATCTCAACGTTCCGGACGAGAGTGGGGTAGCTCCAGATGCTCAGCGAGTTGTCGGGGAAGCCGCTCGAGCTGACAATCTCGCGGTAGTGGGGGCTCCAGCGGAGGCTCGTGACCTGGGAGCCCGTGTCGATGCTGTTGACGCGGGCGCCGGACGTGGTGTTCCAGAAGTGGATGTGGCGGTCGTACGAGCCGCCTCCAGTAGCAAGCAGATTCATGTTCCACGGGCACCACGCGAGAGCCTTGACGGCGGCCTTGTGGTTCGTCTTGGTGAACTTGGGGACGGCCAGCGACCGAGCATCCCAGATCGACACGAGATTGTCATTGCCGCCGGTGGCGAGCTGCGCGCCGTCCGACCGCCACTCCAGGCCGCAGACCTCCGACGTGTGCGAGACGAGCTCGGCAACCTTGTGCTCCGCAATACGGACGTCGTGGTTGAAGACGAGCCCGCTCCTCGCACCAGTCGAGAGGAGATGCTTGTTCCAACCCATGACGCCAACCCGCGTGTCGTGGGCAAACATGCTGCGGATCTTGACGCTCTCGGCGACATCCCAGATTTGCACCTCGCCGGTGCCGAGGCCCACGCCCACGTATGCGCCGTCCCCGGACCACTTGACGCTGCTGACGTACGTGTCTGGGCTGGTCTCGAGGAGGCAGCTGACGGAGCCCTCGTCTGCCGACCAGACATAGACGTTGCGTTCCAGACCAATGGCAACCTGGTTGCCCGAACTCCAATCGAGGAGGTTGAGGTAGTAGTCGTCAATGAGGCCGGGGGCGTCTAGCACACGCTCCGGAGCGGTCGCAATGCGGCGTCTGAACTGGGCGGAGCTGGAGGCCGCCGGCTTCAGCGGGCGGTTGTACTGCTGCCGCAGGTCGATGGGCTTGGACGACTCTGGAGGTGCGGGCTTGAACTGGAGGATGCGCGTCTTCAGGTTGACGCCACACGCATTGGCCAGCGAGTCTTGGTAAGCAACTGTATTGGGGGATGGCCGCGAGTACGACGCCGGGTCCTCGTCGTCGATGTTGAGTCCCTCGAGGGCAGCGATGGCATCGTCAGTGGCGGATGCAAGGATGGACGAGGGCTCGTTCTGTACGCTTCGCGACCGCTGCTTCTCCTGCATGTCCAGCTTCCCGGATCCGGCATTGGCGATGGCCGAGCTGGCGCCGCGGTTGGGAATGAAGCGGTCGGCATCGTACGTCACTGTTGTCTTGGCCGTCTTTTGCCTTACGGGCGCCGCCTTCTTGATCTTGGTGCCGGACGATGACTTGGTATATGTGCCAGTGCCGGTCAGCGTAAAGTCCGACACACCCAGCTCGAGAGCCTTGCGCGGGGTTGACACCACGCGGGCGATGTTGGACTTGGGCGAGTCACGGTGGGCCTTGGATGAGGTCGACTTGGCGAAATGGGCCGAAAGATTGCCGCTGTAGACGGGCTTCGAGCATATCCGCTTGCTGTCGCTGGTTGTCTTTTCGGGCGTAAACGGAGATGAGTTGATGTTGACGGGGTTGGGCCGCTGACGAGGGGACGGGGTCAAGGGCATCCGGCCACCCGCGGTCCGGGAAGAGAAGAGCCCAGTGTGGGACTTGAGGGGGGTTGATACTGCTGCTGTAGCCATGATTGCCGACTGTGCTGCTCCAGTATCGTATGGCTGAAATTAGGTGAAATCGTCCACGAAGAACGGCTCAAGCCGGTTGAACGAAGAGGTGGCTAGGGCGACCTGGTCAAGCAGACTCGACGTGTGTCTTTCTCCAGGAGCTGGAACGGATTGCGGTACGTTCTAGGAGTCTTGATAAACAGGGTAGTAGGAGAGCTGGAGATGCAAAATGTTTTGTGTGGTGGTATGAAAAGCTTTCGAAAGAGAGGAACCGGACGGGCAAATGACGACCAAGACGGTGATTTAAATGTTTACATTCGTTGTCCGGACAACCTCGTCAGCTGCGATTGACCCGCCCGGACTGCCAGGGTCAGCCATTCCGGGTTTTGATTGGTCAGTCTAGCCTTGCACCTCAACCCAAACTCGCTCTGAGTCTGCACCGCTGCACATGTTAGACACTTCGGATAAAAGATGCAAAGAGACAGCCGTTGGGGACTACATGCCCCTGCCCTCCTGGACTCTGCTACGTCACCCTACCTGACGAATTCCCAGCACTTGTATAGGTAGATACACTGTTCTTCGCTCTTACCTTTTCTTGCTTGTTTGTCTTCCCTCCTGTCTCCGTGTGTTCCCGTCTTCTTGCCTTCCATTCTAAGCAGCGACAGCAAACCAAAGACAACGGTAGTCGTAACGCATAAAGATGTCTCCGGTACATAGAGGGTTGGATTGTTTTCCAGAGACTCTGCACATCGGTAGACGGTACTGTCGACGGGACTTTGTCATTAGGGGTTGAGTTCATTGAAGTTGGTGTAGTGAAAGTAGACGGAGCTGATGTCGACGAACCTGACGTCGACGAACCTGACGCTGGCCGAGATTGCCAAGTAGCACTCTTGGTGTTGAGAACGATACATAGCTCGTGTAAGTCACAGGCAGGAGCAGGTAAAAAGTCTACGGAGGAGTGATCGGCCAGTGGGCGTCGGCGAGCGAGCGCGGCCCCACCGGGCTGAGTCCCACCCGCCGCCCGACAGAGCGCTAGTGTCACATCCCCCTGTTCAGAACCGCCTTTCTGGGGCCAGCCGAAGAAGGATCGCCCCGTCCCATCTCGGCCACCCACTCACCACACCAAGCACTGAGCGCGCCTCACAAGCAGATCATTGCATTCTGCAAAAGTTGGCCACCAGCGCACGGCGCAGGAGCCCCGTGCTTTTCAGCATCTGCACTAGCACCAGCACCGGCACCAGAATACGGCTGCTGCATTGACATTTCTGCAAATTCTCTGCCGAATGCTTACCTGACACCTGCGCATCCGCAGCCATGGCGCAGAATCCCTCAACTCCCGCAGCTGCCGCCGCCGGGCCCTCCATTTTCGGCGGAACCGGCCAGCCCGCCGCTGGCATCGCGCCACACCTCTCCGTGTCCTCGTTCGCATCCGCCCTGACCCCCACCTCGGCCGCATCGTCCAACAACACCTACATCATGCCCAACTCGCCGGCCAAGAGCCGCGTGCCCATGGACGGCTACCGCCCCAAAGTGACACGTACTCTGGGCCAGCGCCCGGCCTGTCTCGTCAATGCCTCGGTGACATACTGTGGGAACAACCAGATCTTCGCCTTTGGCGGCTTCGACCAGTACACCGACGAGGTCTACAACCATGTGTTGCGCCTCGATCTGGTCAGCCATCAATGGACTCTCGTCGACAACTACGGCGACATTCCTGGCGTCCGGATGGGTAAGCCTTTGGCCTCTCGGCATCGGCACCCGGCTGCTTCGTGCCAGCTAACCGCGTCGTGTAGGCCACACAGCAACCCTGTACAAGGGGGACAAGCTCCTGGTTTTCGGCGGCGAGAACGAGCATCGGACCTACCTTTCCGATCTCATCATCTTCGACCTCAAAACGGCACACTGGACGCAGCCGCAAGTGACCGGTCCAATCCCCAAGGGCCGCGCCCGACATGCGGCCGTCTTGCACGAGGACAAACTCTTTATCGTCGGCGGCATAACGGGCCATGACAACTACGTGCTGGACGATATATGCTATCTGGACTTGAAGACGTATACCTGGTCGAGATCATGGCGTTTCGTCGGCCGATTCGACCACTCGGCCTACATCTGGGGTGACAGGGTCTGGGTGTTTGGTGGGTTGAGTGAGGACATGGACAAGGTTAGCGACCTGTGGTGGCTGGATCTCAAGGGGAGCCCGGCCTTTGATTCGCCGCCACACATTGGTTCTCTCGACCGCTCGGGAACAGCCAGGAGTGCGACATCGCCCCGGCCGCTTCGCCAAGCAGTCCAGTCTCCTGCCGTCGGGTCCTCTGGCTACGCCGCCAACTCGAGAACACCCCAGGTCAACCCCCCCTCGTTCCACCTAAAGTCATACGCCCCCCCTGCACCCGGCGCCGTCTCCGCGCTGAAGTTTGTCAGCGGCACCAACGTCCCGTCTCAGATGCAGGGCATCCATTTCCACGTCTACTCATCTGGAACGCTCCTGGACTTCGTGACACCCGCGGCGACTATTTCCTCCAAGGAATGCTCCCTTTCTGCCCTGGATCTGGGCGTCCTCCGGTGGCAGAAGCTCGCCGAGGGGCGTGAGGTCTTCAAATCCGGCTACCGCTGGCACTACTGCACCATGAACGAAGACGGGACAAAGGCCTGGCTGCTGGGCTGCCCGACAGAGGCTGGAGCGATCGATCTCGGCACTAACGGCCTCGAGGAATATCTCTCCGACATTATGGAAATCGACTTGCGCCGATTTGGCTTCCTGGGTAACAACATGGCCTCCGAACCGCGGACCGACCTGGTTCGGCCCTCGCTACGCATCCGCCACCCAGAATCCTCAAAGGGGCTCGGAGCAGACCTTGCCAGGCTCTTCAACCAGCACCCGGATACCGGGAGCGGTACGGATTTCATCGTCACTGCGCTTTCGCGCGACTACGACGAGGATGAGATCATGGGCTCGGCCCTGATGCATTCGACCGAGTTGGGCGAGGGCGACCAGACCTGGCTGGCTCCAGATGCCCCGACCTCGGCCCCTATCCATGTCCACCGGCTCATTCTCCAAGCGCGCTGGCCGCACTTTGCACGCCTATGGTCGAGCCAGATGGCCGAGTTCCACACCAAGAAGATGCACATCCCCGAGCCGTACAGCGTCGTCAAAGCCTTCCTCTACTACCTCTACACCGACCACATCGACCCCTCCTCGGGCGACGCCGAGAACGCCATGGCCGACCTCTCCGACGTGGCCGGCCTGCTCGTCATGTCCAACATCTACAACATCCCGCACCTCCGGCTGCTGTGCGTCAACCGGCTGAGCAAGGAGCTCGACGTGGACCACGCCTGCATCATCTGGTACTGCGCGGGGCTGGCCAGCGAGGAGTGGCTGCGCAAGCGCGCCGCCAACTTCTGCATGACGCACTGGGGCCGCATCGTCCGCACCGTCGGCTTCCAGCGGCTGCCGCGCGCCGCCCTCGTCGAGCTGTCGCAGGAGGTCGACATGGAGGGCCGTGTCGTCGGCGGCGACGAGCTCGACATGATCGTCGGCATGGACGCCGGCTTCGGGGACGCCGGCTCCGCCCTCGCCCGCCGCAAGGACAGCGTCAGCAGCAACCAGACCCAGATGCTCGAGAGCGAGGCCGAGGATGATGACGGGATGGAGATGTCATAGATTGACACCCGGACGAGGAGGAGGAGGCGGCGCGGTTGCCGGCACAGGCCAAGGTCTCGGTGAGTGTGGCCTGGGCCGAAAGACCACCGCCCGTGTTGGATTTGTAGAGGCAAGGGGGGAAGCCTGGTGCCAACCGCTGCGCAATTCTAACTCCGCATTGGCACATTGGGATTGGCTTTTCTTTTTCTTCTTTTTGCATTGCCTTGTCCGCACTCTTATTTCCAGGGTCACAGAGAGACATCATATCATCTTATGATAGGCATGGGTTGCATTGCGAGGCGTCTGGCGGTGGTGGGTTTCTGCTCTTTTCGATGGAGATGAATGTTACTACTACCTTGCATGTATTGTCCAATCCCGTCGAGTGCTTCATAATGAACCGACTAGCAGAAAGTCCATTGAACCCAGAGGATACAAGGTGTTGGTTCGACCATCTATGAATTTCTTAAACATGTAAACTGTACGATACTTTTTCTACTCCTGCTGAGACGCCGTTGGCCCAAGCCAGAAAGCACATATGTAGCCAACAACTCCTTTGCCACATTCCATCAGCCATACTTTTTTGTTTTCAACTTGCCCAACCTGTTCCAACTGGCCACCACCATCTTACAAAAGAGGAGACTAAACCCGCCAAGCCAAGATCCCACACTGCAAAGATGCAACGATAGCTGGCCGAGCACCAACCCCTCCCAAAACCCAGACAAGAGCCCTCCCAAACAACCGGCCCCGCATGTGTTGCCGGTTGGAGAGCAATTAGTAATTAGCAAGTCGGTACCGCAACGAATGAACGGATGCGGTGTCCCGTGTGTTCCTCCTCTTATAGTTGTGTAATCCTCTAAACCCAGCAACCAACCAAACAACCCCTCGCAACCGATGCAGTCGTTCGATGTCGTTGCACTGTGGTTTCGTGTCTTCATTCTTGTTCCAATCGCCGTCATCTTTCTTCTCTATCGTTGTCGTGAAACGGAGAGAGAGCCCTCAGTCTTCAATCTAGGCAGCTCGACCCTTGTCGACTTGGGAACCGGCCCCTTCTTTTCTCACACCAGTTTTCAATCCCCTTCGTGCGCCCCTCGCGCCCAAGGTTGTAACATCCGAGCCCAAACCAAAACAGGGTGTCAGTGTGAACTCTTACTCTATGTGGGTATCTGGCCGACAGCGATTCAGACCAGCGAACGCCGTTCGCATGCGAGTGATGCAATGAGACCCAAGTCGATTCGAGGAAACGCCGAGCAATGCTGGAAAGGCAAATTCTGAGCCCAACTAAAAGATGAGGAGGGATTTCTGCTCTCAAAAGAGAAAGATGCTTAAGTCCGGCGGCCGTGCTGTTCGTCGGTTCGTCCGGCCGGGTTGCCGAGAGAGAGAATAGCATAAATCACACAAGGCGGAACGGCAATTTACAGCCGGTCCCGTTTGGCGGATACCAGGGTGTAGATTAACATCGGTATCGGTCTGAATCATAGCCCTAGAGCATGGCGTCTTCGTTGATGTTGGGCAGGCCGTGCTGAAGAGCTAGGAAAGTGGCCGGGTTTTGCATCATTGTCGACAACAGCGTCTGGTGCTGAGCCCTGAGATCGGGATCGCACATGGGCGAATGTTGCTTGTGCTAGAATTGCAGGGTCAATATATATTTCGAGCCAGACTGAGCAGCTCAAACTCACGTATTTGAGCCCGTTGAGGTTCTTGTACCGCTTTCCGCAGACATCGCATTTGAACGGCTTCTCTTTCTCCATCCCAAGGGTTCCAGGGTAGGGCGTACTAGTCTCCGGGTTAACGATGGAGAAGGTGCCGTCACCGTTTTCATGGAGCTGCTGGGTCGAATGCCCGTGGGTCTTGTGGTATCTACCATGGATATCAGCAAACGTACTGAAATCAACGAGACCTGAACTTACTTGAGACCGTTTTGGTTCTTGTACGCCTTTTCACAACCAATGACAGGACACCTAAACGGCTTATGTTCCTCGGCGGGGGGCATCATCAAGGACGTCATCTGCTGCAAAACCAGTGCCGGGTCCGTGCCGGCCGGGAACTGGCTTAGGTCGAGGTTCATAGCTTGCAGGTGCTGCTGTAACTGCTGTTGAAGCTGCAACTGCTGATCATAGGCCCGCTGCTGGCTTGTCATCTGACTCGTACCGCCAGGGCTGTACAGACGCTTGGCGGGGTCGTCAATCGTGCCTAGAGCGCCAAAGCCCAGCCCACCAAGCTGGCCACCCAAGTTCATGTTGTTGAGGCTCATCTTCATGGGCATGCCGGGAATTTCGTCGCCATCGTCACCGTTTCCGTCCTGCCCAAACTGCTGACCCCGATGAGGCAGCCCGTGATGGGTTGTCAAAGTCGGTGTGTTGACAGATGAAACAGTGGGGTTGTTCTGGAACCCAAAGCTAGCACCCGCCGGTGTCGTAGGTTGGGAGGTGCGAAGTGCTTGGTGAGGGAGGCCGGAGCTATTCAAGTGCAGCTGTGGCCTTTGTTGCTGGCCAAAGAGTTGGCGGGTTTGTTGGATGGTCCGCTGGTTATCGTCCATATCCATCGGCCCAACCGTCTCGTCCAGCTCCATATCGCCGACCGCATCCATCTCGTCATTCATGTGCGACAGGGCGCTGGGCCTTTGAGAAGAGCCCGGTCCTTGGATCTGTTGCTGTCGCATCATCTGTCCGATCCCACCAAAGCCCAGGCCCGCGCCGACCTGCCGCTGCTGCTGAAACCCATGCATGGACTGCGGAGTCTGTGGGGCTTTTCCTATGGACGGCGCGACAGATGTGGCACGGCTAGGAGCGCGGGAATTGGCTTGACTCCCGCCAAAGGCATCTCTCGAGGCGGTAGGGGTCGTTGTCGGGTGATGGTGCTCCTCGTAATGCTGGAGAAGGTCATGAAGCGTCGGCCAGGTTCGGTCGCAACATATAAAGTCGCGCATGAAGCTGGCCTCCAGCTTGGGAATGTACGACGATGAGTGAAACGACGTGGACTGGTTGTTTATGTACGGCGAAGTGCCAGTCATCATCATACTGCGGCGAGACACATTAGCAACGGCTCTGGGGAAACGAGAATGGGCAGGTGTGCCCGTCGCTAGCGGCAGAGGAATCAAGACGGGTATTATTTCCAGCCGAGACACCGGAGGACTCGTGGTTCCGGTTGGGCTGAGACAAGAACAGGGCGGGGGTTTAATAAAACCTACTCTTCCCGGATAAAACTACCGACTGAAATACCTCCCCAGCTCATGCCTGCAATCAAGCTGCCCGCGAGGCTTTCGCGGCGGGCGCGGTTGGCATGGTCGCGATTTGGGTTTGCCATGGAGATCGGTTTCGCGCCGGCACTGACGAACGAGTCCTGGCGACTGCGGCCAGTGGCCGGGTCCCAGTTTGGGCCGGTCGTCATGTCGATGTCAGTGTCAATACTCAAGTCGCTAGAAGTCTCGATGCCGGCAGCGATGACGTCGGTTGTGGGGCGACCGGCGTTGAAGAAATTAACAAAATCGTCGTCGTCGTTGTCGTGGTTGTCGTCGTCGTCGGCAACGGTGACGGGGGCGCGAGTGCTAGGGCGATTGCGCGCAGAGGGCGGGGCTGCGGAGACAATAGACTTGGAAGCGACCGAGGGCGGGAAGCCGGACTGGCTGGAGACTGGAGAACGCGGAGTCGCCGGTTGAGGTGTTGGGGACGGCGAGGGTGACGAGTGGTTCAGGAGGGAGGAAGGCGAATCACGGGCAGAAGTCGAAGAAGGCGATGTACAGTTATTAGTTCCACCGGCCCCAGCGGACTCCGCAGGCTCGGGGCTCGCTCTCGAATTAAACCACTGGTTCAAGGTGCGCCGCATGGCAGCGAAGGTCAATGTGGATAGCACTGCTTAGCCTCGGAAGCGGGACAGGGACCTGGGACCTGCCAGCCAGTGGGCGGGCAGATTGGTAACAAAGACGAGCCAAGCCCAGGGGAAGTCGAAGATTCGCCGTTCTTTAAATGAAATCGCGAACCTAGGCCACCGACTGAACTCCGCAACGACAGTCGCGACAGTAGACAGGACGAATACTGGTAACTGAAGCAACAAATAGGGAACGGATACAAACGCGAAGGTGAAAAAGGGCCAAAACGACGGGCGGCAGACACAATATGGGATTTCGATTCCCGTTGTTGCCGCTTCAGTTCAACCCAACTCGACCTGAACGATGGGTACCCCTCGCGACTTCTGTGAGCTGTTTGAGCCAAGTGGAGGACTGTGGAAGGCGTGGGTGGACGGAGACCGGGGTGGGTTTTGGGTACCGGAGAATCTTAGTGGCTGGATCCGCTTGGAAGGTCCGACCTGGGCCTGCTAGTGTAAGGTAAGTGGAAAGTGCGAGTGGGCCGAGGCCGTAGCGTGGAACTGACTCCCTAACACCGTGACGCTTCAACACAAAGAATATTCGAAATTGTCGCCGTGCCAAACCATCCGCAGTTGGGCGCAATGCGAATGCGTTCGAGAAGTTGCGGATGGATGTGTCGGCGGTGTTCAAGGGCGGGATGGTGGGGGTTGAGAGGTGTGTCAAACAACGACAGCCAATAGTGTCTCGAGTTCTGGACACTTAAACGGGTGGGACGGGCATGCGCACGCACTTGTTGACAGACAGAGGGGGGTGATAACGATCCTTATACTTGACGACAGCATGGTAGGAGCGGCGGGATTTGGACTGCGTACTGGTAATCTGCGCGAATACTTGCAACCAAGTTCGACCCTGGTGTCTCGCTGATGACATGGACTGGCGATCATCACCGGCCAGCCACACGACACCAGTTGCCAGATCCGCCTTCCTGCTTTTCAACTTGAAGGTCAAATACCCCTAACTATATTTGACTCGGCGCTTTCACAGAGCCGGGGTTGGCGGCCGACCGAAGACATTGCCTTTTATATTTAGGTGGCTGCGCAGAGAAAGCAATTACAAAGATAGTGCAACACACATCACCCGGAATGGTATTAACGGCCTCCGTAATACTTGCTGGCACCTGCTCCCAGGAGCCCGGGATCGCATGACTCCGTTGCTCGACTAGCCCCTCCGACGGTGGACCCGTTTCCAGCGTTTGCCGGTCCGCGACCCGCACGATGGAATCGGTGTTTGCTTGATCAGAGTATCCGTAATTACATCATACCAAACAGGTATCAGTATCCGTACATACCAAGGGCGGACTACCATGCACGAACCCACTGCCAAACAACCAACAGATTTCGCGTTTCACGTTGATAACTGACCTCGCTGACCTTCAGCGCAGAGACATGGCCCTGACTGGTCCGTCTCCGGCTCGGCGATCAAGATCTACAGGAGAATGGGAGAATGCAGAATAGCTCACGCCCATCGACCTCCCTCTTCTGTGAACCCCGCGCCGTATCGACGATATACTGTACGGCGCATGTCGTCAACACCTTGCATTGTCCGTATCACCTTTGTACATGCTGTGTGGCAGCCTGCAGTAGCCACTCGTCTGCAGTCCATCTCGATGCTGCCGCCTGCCTGTCATGGCATCATACACTGCATCCCTCGATAGCAAATCACCCCTTGTCCTCTTTGGAAGAGGAACACAATCCCAGCCTGATGATTTGCGCGAGGCCGATGACCGGCCGGAATTTGAGGCTCTCTTCCTCGTCTCGGTTCTCTCTTCGGTTTCTCTCTTTCTTCTCTCTTCTCTCTCGGACAAACAAGTACTTTCGTTTCCCTTTTTCCATGGACTCGGCGAAACCAGCGCGCTTGTTTGCGGGCCGTCCTTTCCTTCTACAGCCCGGCTCGAGGCCGGCTCGAGCCCCGGCTCCCTCGCAATGGCGGCTATCGGTCCCGGCAGAGTGGACCTGGCAACCCCCTGTTAGCCTTGGCAGAGGATCTGGAATTGGATGCAGCCCTTCCACTGCCGTTCCAGAAGGATTTGTGACCAGAAATGCCCAGAACCACATGGTCGGCTGATAATCGGTGATGGAGAAATGATTTGGAGACGGGCATAAAACCGCATGAAGTTCATTTGGGTCGGGACATAGTGGCAACGTCTATGGCAAGTGCTCGGCGACAACCGCTTGATGGCCGCGCATCATCCCTATTAGGGGGGGGGGGGGTTGAGTCAGGGCAACAATGGCTGCAATGCAGTGCTTCTAAGGCATGCGCTTCAAACTTAGATTCTATCGACGCTAACCAACCTAAACCTCGTTTACACGAAAGGGCTTATGTAACCAGAACATATCACGGGGGAGCGCAAACGCATTCCATGTCTTAGGTAGCAAGCCAGGATGGTCACAAGCCGGATTCAAGAAGCGGGCAGTGGTGTCTTTGTGAGTTTCAGCCCAAGGCTAGGCAGGTGGCCGTTATGCCGGGTTTCGCCGATTACTCTAGGGCTGTTACGTACGGATTATCCGTACTAGGGTCGGCGCTGAGTCCGCTGACTTGACAAAGTCGACCAGCATCGGCCTGGACCTCTCCGGAACCGCCCGGCGCGAAACGCGACGGCGAAAATCCCTAGGGAACAAATGTACTAACTCCCCATGGCGGTTCGGCGTTTGGCGGGGATCTCCACTCGCCATGCCGCACGACAACAGCCAACCCCAACCCTAACGGCCTTACGGGGAAGGCTCGGGGTTGAGGCCCTTGCGCTCAAGGCGCTGACATCACGGGTCTCCGAGGGGCCAATTGTTCATAAAAAGGCGATCCCTGACGCAAGCAGTCGTGACTCCTGACAGGGAAACAGCAACAAGTCGCTCACGCACCAGATCATATACAACCTTCGAGTTTCGAACAGCCGTGCGACATCAACCATCCCATCCCATCCTGCTCATTCTCTCAGTTTCTCAGATCGGCTCCACATCGCTTGTTCCGTTCTCCATTCCGCCCCCGTTCTCCATCCCGCCCCGGTTTTATTATCCCTGTCCGGACCCGGGCCGCTGAGTGATTCCATCATACGATAAAACCTAGCGCCACCAGCACCAAAGGCCGCAAACAAACAAAAGGCAACCGCGGGGCGCATCACCACATCCTCAGTTTCCCCAGGTCCTCACGCAGTCCCTGAATCGTTCGCAACCGGCTGCCGCAATTCAACCCCCCCACCATCCACCATGAAGATCATCAGCAAGGAAGAGGAGCAGGAGCACTACGGCCATGTACTCCGTGGCGGCCTCGTCGGTGGGAGCGCTGGTATGGCGCTCGGCCTACTGGGTGTTATTGGCGCCTCGCGCCGGTACCCTGCCTTCCGCTCGCTGACGCTCCCGTTCCGGTCCTTCCTGGTCTCGTCGACCGCCACCTTTGGCGCCATCGTCATCGCCGAGCGGTACGGCGTCCAGTACCAGCGGTCGCGCGACCCGATGAACAACTTCCTCGACCAGGAGCATCGCGAGCTGGAGGCCGCGCGCCGCGCCGACAAGTCGGAGCGGCAGCGCCTCATGGACTGGGGCCGCGAGAACCGCTACGGCATCGTCTTTGTCAGCTGGATTGCCGCCATGGGCCTCGCGCTGGCCATGGTCGGGCGCAACAAGTACATCAGCACCAGCCAGAAGCTCGTCCAGGCCCGTGTCTACGCCCAAGGCCTGACGCTCGCCGTGCTGATTGCCACGGCCGCCTTTGAGACGGCCGATGCCAAGTCCGGCAAGGGCCGCTGGGAGACCATCATGGTGATTGACCCCGAGGACCCGACCCACACCCACCTGATTGAGAAGAGGATCCACAAGGAGGATTACGAGGGTCAGGATTTGTGGAAGAGTACGTCACCCTCCGCGCTACTGATATGGAATTGAACAGCGGCTAACCTGCCTCGTTAGAAATGGTCGTCGCCGAGGAGAAGCGGCTGGAAGAGCAGAAGAAGCAGCGGGAAAGCGCTGCATCTGCCACCAAGGAAGCTCCTACCTCCTAAGTCCAGCCACGAAACACAACATCTTTCTTTTCATCTCTCTCCTCTTATGCATGGACGGCGTTTGGTTTCGGCGGGCATGCATATCTTTCTTGTTTATGGATTCTGTTCGGCGCATGGGCCTCTTTATCCTATTTTTGTATGACCACTAGGTAGCGGGCTGCATTTGGGCGAGCCTCACTACCTAGTTACCAAAAGTGCAGTCGAGAGCGTTGCAGGCGGCGGGAACGAAGAGGGGGAAACGCTGCCCCCGAGTGCTTATTGAAGTGTCATTTATAGACTGTCATATCTCCGAGACGGGCTTGGACATTGGTACATTCATCTGATGTGGGAACGGGAGGCCTTGTTCATGCCCCATCCATCGACCCCCTTCCCATTTTCCAACCCCCTACCGACGACGCCGTATCTCGCTAATGCCGATGCCTGCCCGCTTACCCATTCCCGCCCTCCAACGCATTTCCAAGAATCACGAGACCATGTGTCTCGTCCGGCGCAGGCGAGCTTAGACCTCAATCGTAAAGTGGCTAATCTGCGAGTAATAAGAATGGACAGCCAGCTCCAGAAGCCACACATCGCCAAACACCTCACTCCCATCGAAGCCCCCGAGCATGACCAGCCGGCTATCGTGCAGCACCGTGCCGTGGTAACCCCTGCCGCTCGGGGGCAGGCCGTAAACCTTGCGCCTATCCCACGTCATGGTGACCAGGTTCAGCAACAGGACCTCGTTGGAGTACTCGTTCCCGTCGTGGCCCCCCACGATGAAGAGATAGGACCCGACGATGGTCGACGTGTGCGAGAGCCGTCGGTAGGTGGTGGGGATGCTGACCGTCTTCCACACATGCGTCTCGACGTCGTAGACCCACACATCATTGAAGCACTCGCCGCCATCGGAGCCGCCGTAGATGATCAGCTTGCCGCCGACCATATTCGCCGTGTGGTAGCCCCGCGCCTTTGGCCGGGTGTCTTTCCCGGTCGTCGGCGACCGGCCGTCCGCCGACGCCGACGCCGACGCCGACGCCGATGGCCCCGAGATGAGCTTCCACGACATCTTGGTCATGTCGCTGACGTCGAGCCGCCAGATATCATTGAGCGCGCGCACGCCATCCCCGCCCCCAAACACATAGATCCCATTCTTGTACAGGCATGCCGTGTGGGCGCGGCGCTTGGACGGCACCTTGTCGCCCAGGATGCGCGGCCGGGTCCAGCGGAGGTTGACCGTGTCCAGCACGTAGACGTCGTTGTAGTAGGCGGGGCCGTCGCCGCCGCCGAACACGACCAGCTTCTTGCCCACGGCCGTGCACGTCATGGCGCGCAGCGGCACCGGCACGTCGCCGACCACGTGCGGCGCCGACCAGTAGAACGAGTCGGCGTCCAGCACGTACAGCGCGTTGAAGCACGCCCGCGCGTCGCATCCCCCGAACACGAACACGTTGGACCCCACCAGCGTCGTCGTGTGCGCCCGCAGCGCCGTGTGCGGCGCCCCCGACACCGGCGCCCGGCTCCAGTACATGCCGGATGACGGGGCCGGCGGCACGTCGGGCGCGGTCTTGGGGTCCGCCGGCGCCGGGAAGGGTGTGTATGTCTCTGCGCCGCGCGCTGGCGCGCCGCGGCCGGTGCCCACGCGAACCACGGCGGTCGATCCCGCCGCCGGCCCTGCCGCCCCTGCCGCCCCTGCCGCCGCCGCCGCTGTTGTGGGTTTGGCTACGATGGCGGAGGTGGACCGCAGCGCTGTTGGCCGTCGCGGAAAAGGTGTACTGCCCCTGCTCGCGGCGTCCTTGCTGCTGCCGGCTGACGAGTTCGGACGCTCCCGCGCGGCGGGGACGGCCCCATCCCCGTTTTCGGCAATGCTCGGTTGCCGGGACAGAGTGGGTGTTGGCGTTTTGGTGGAGATGGAGGGGATGGAGGAGGAGGCGGACGAGACGGGGCGGGAGGACGGTGTCGCGGCCGGTGGTGGCGGGATGGTGGTGGTCGCTGCGGCGGACTGTGCGCGCTGGCGAATCGAGGTATCGGAGGGCTTGTGGCGGCGGTCCTGGCTCGCCGACGAGAGGTGGCCGGGTGTGTGGAAGCGCGGTATCGCGGAAGCGCGATCCTGGGACTCGGCGCTGTTGCAGGGCTCCGAGGACGGCGGCGAGCGCGGTTTCGTGGGCGACGCCGGCGCTATCTTTTGCGAACGGACGACCTTGATATTGCGTGGTGATTGCGACGGCCGCTCTCGTCCCGCTGCTCTGGCCTGGTCAGCCATTGTGGGGTCGAGCGACCATGTCCCGGGCATCGACAACGGACGGCAAGTTCGGGGTGCCAATTGTCTTTTTGAGCCGGCGGAACAGAAGCACAAGTTGCGGTGGTCAGCCGTAGATAGATCAGTAGATGGTGGGGACGCAGGTGGGTAATTAAGGTAGATAGCCAGGTAGGTAGGTTGGCTCGTTGGTTGCAGGGAGAGGTTCTGGCTGGTCAGCGTTACCTAACTTAGTGACCTCCTCCCCTGTAACGATACAGGAATGGAATCAGCTTGGAACCCCCACACAGCGTTCACGACAGCCATTGTCTCGTCTCAAATCGCCTGGTCTGTCTTTTCCCGCAGTCCTTTTGCAGGGCCCGGGCCTTTCTGCCCATGTTTTCATGCTGTACATGTGCTGGCTGCTGCCAAATGGCAAATGGCCTCCGCGCTGCCCGGGGGCCGATACCCTGCAGTTCACGATTTGTGACGTCGAATGACCAGGGTCGGGAAGAAGCAAACAACGGCCCCTATCCCAACAAGTAGCGGTGGAATGGCGCAACTCGGTCGCCCAGCATCCGGTTCTGTTCTAGGACTGCATCCGTAGAGTTACGGGTCTCACATGCAACAGCGCGGCGGTGAGCATAGACCAGCAACAGTTCCATCTCCAGTTCTGTGAAAACGCGAAAGCAACTCGACTCGGTCGCCGCCCCCACTTTGTCGGACCTCCACTCTGTGCTTGCCACCCCGCTGTGGGGCAGGCTTTGATGTACCGGCCCCCGATACAAGAATTCATGGCGGAATAAGCATCACGGACTGGGATTGCAATGATTTGCAAAATCCCAATCCCAATCCCAAACCAAATCCGGATCGCGGGTCGAATCAAATTGACACTTCCCACCTTGCATTTTGAAAATCGCAGCAGCCAACATGGAGTCTCAGGAGACGGTGAAGCGACCCCAGGAAGAAGCCAATGGTGTTCCCAAGGCGCATCAGGACGACTCCAACCACGAACCCGCTCTTAAGAGGATGAAGTTGGACGGCATGTCGGAAGATGCATCTCAAAAGACGCCAAGGGCCAGGGTCAAGGGAATTGCCCCAATCAAGGAGGAGTCAGCACTACACCGCCTTCCTTTCCACCCCGATGTTTTTCCAGGGACCTGGTTGCTGACAACAAACCCCAGATATCTCACCCTGGCTCCTGGTCAAGTAGCAAAGCTGGGTGAGGCCGAGGTTGTCGTTGACGACGATGATGCCGAGGGCCGGACGGCGCCCGAGACGACCCAGGAGAGCTCGGCCAAGGACGGAAAGCGAAAGAAGCAGAAGGGTGGCCAGAACAAGGAGAGGGCCTTCGGGACCTTTTCCGACGCCCAGCGGCTGTGCAACTCGGTTGCTTGGACCCCTGAGTTTTCGCCTCGCCACTGCAAATTCGGCGACCGCTGCAATGCCCTCCACGACATCCGGAAGTACCTGAAGGACGGCCGCCGCGCCGACCTCACCACGTTTGGTGGCAAATGCCCGCTCTTCGAGAAGTACGGCAAATGCCCGTCCGGCTGGCGCTGTCTCTTCGTGGCCAGCCACATGGACGAAATCAAGCACGACGACGGCCGCACGGAGCTGGTTCTCGTTGGCGGTGACAGCAAGGCGGCGGCCGGCGAGGAGGACGGGCCCGGCGGGGCGGGCGACATCAACACCGGCGTGGTCAACATGGTGCCAATCGCCGTAAAACACGACCTATCGAGGAAGAGGGTGGCGCTGGACAAGTCGGACAAGTACTTGGATTGGCTGTCCAAGGATATCGACCTGTATCGGAAACATTACCACAGGCAAAAGGACGACGAGGACGAGTCCAAGGACTACAGCGCCCAGTATGTCGAGCCGCCCTTTAAGCCGTCGGAGAAACGGAGGGTCTACTTTGGCCGGGAGACGCCCGTCCTCGCGCCCCTGACCACGCAGGGCAATCTCCCGTTCCGCCGCCTCTGCGTTGAGCTTGGGGCGCAGGTGACATACTCGGAAATGGCCCTGGGCCTGCCGCTGCTGCAAGGCCAAAAGGCCGACTGGACGCTGATGAGGGCCCACGAGTCCGAGACCACGCCGCCCCTGTTCAATCCCAGCGGCCCGGTTGTCCAGGGCTACGACAACTCGAAAGACCTCAAGTTCGGCGTGCAAATCGCCGCCAATGTCCCCTGGATCGCCGTCAAAGCTACCGAGACCTTGTCGCGGTTCCTGCCCCATCTTCGGCTGATCGACCTGAACTGCGGCTGCCCGGTCGACATGGTGTACAAGTCTGGAGCTGGGTCTGCCCTCCTGGATTCCCAGTCCAAGCTGGAGCGGATGATCAGGGGCATGAATGCGGTGTCGGAGGAAGTGCCGATCACGGCCAAGATCAGAATGGGCGTCAGGGACGACAAGTTCACGGCCCAGAAACTCATTGAGCGCTTAGCCCTCGGTAGCGAAGACATGCGCGGCGTGCTCGGTGCGCCCGGGTGCGCGGCGGTCACACTGCATGGCCGGACGAGGCAACAGCGGTACACTCGGGATGCCGACTGGAGCTACATCGCCGAGTGTGCGGCGCTGGTCAAGAACCTGAATGAGAAGAGCAACGACCTGGCCGATACCATCCGCGAGACGGACGAGAACACGCTCCCCAACGGAGGGAAGATGTACTTCCTCGGCAACGGCGACTGCTACTCCCACGTTGACTACTTCAACCATATCGACAACGCCAAGGTCGACAGCGTCATGATCGGCCGCGGTGCGATCATCAAGCCGTGGATCTTTGAAGAGATCGAGAAGGGCCAGTATCTTGACAAGTCGGCGTCAGAGCGGCTGACATACGTCGAGAAGTTTGCGCGCTATGGCATGGAGGCGTGGGGCTCCGACGAGCTCGGCATCAACTACACCAGGCGGTTCCTGCTCGAGTTCCTCAGTTTCTTCAGCCGATACACGCCCATTGGCCTTCTCGAGTATCTCCCGCCGGCGATCAACGACAGGCCCCCTGCCTACAATGGACGGGACGACCTCGAGACGCTGCTGGCGAGTAAGAATTACCAGGATTGGATCAAGATCAGGTAAGACTTGGAAGGATCAACAGACGATAGCGATGAGGATGGCGCGCTAACCATGTGCAGCGAGATGTTCCTGGGCCCTGCCCCGCCCGGATTCAAGTTCCAGCCGAAGCACAAGTCCAACAGCTACGAGGCGGAGGGTTGAAGGGCTGGCGTAATGTGCAACGCCAGGGTGGCTGATGCGCCGCAGTGATGCTCCCAGCCGCGTGGAACACACTTGTAGACGGTGCCCCCGCGGTTCGGGGTATGGGCTGGTCGCGCAGCCGACATGGCGAGACACGTCCTCCCCTCAAGGCGATTCAGCTCTTGCGGCTCTTCTGCCCCTTCTTCCTATTTGGTGCATTAGGTAACTATGGCAAGGGACTTAATTCCAGGGCGGCCTGATGTTTATACCACAAGCGTAGAGAACACACATTTTAGTGCCAGAGGGACCTTTGCAGCGAAAATCCAGGTCGCTCTAACAGTCATGGGATCGGACGAGCAAGTGCGTGCTTGGCTATCTTCCTGAGGAAGTCTCGAGGCTGCGCGAACAGGGGAAGGGACATGAACTAAGTAGAAGTTCTTGTTGCCAGGTCTGAGTGCCAACGACGTTCTGTACATCGGTCCAAAGTGGCCGCTGCCTTGTTCCACCATTGCATTTTGATTTGATCCAAACTCGCCTTCAGGGGCGTCGTTGGCGGGGTGACCTCCATCTCTCTGGCACCTGCCCGCCTTAGCACGAGCGCACCAAGCAGCCTTGGCAAACCAACCCTCCCACTGCACCCAACATCTACATCCAACGGAGTCGCTGCCATCAAGCCAACTCAAGTTCTTCCCCAAGCGCAACTTTGCAAAAATGGCACCTACAGTACTTCCCGAGTCGGGCAACCCGCTGTGAGTTTCCCTTTCCGATACCATCACGGATTGACCATAATTACCCCAACCCTCGCTTTTGCGCGACCCATTCGTCGTTTGGGTCAGGGTCGGCATTCCCCAACTCGCATCCAGATCCATTTTCCCCATGTCCCATTTCTGTTGCAGCACTCTATCCGCCAAAAGAACACGCGCGAGCAAACACTAATCCGAAGCCCCCAGGGTCTTTTTTGACATGACACTCGGAGGTACCAGCTTGAAGTCCCCCCTCCGCCCCCCCATGTCCCGGCACCCCTGCTTACCACTTCGTTCCAGGCGAGCCCCTCGGCCGCATCACCTTTGAGCTCTTCAAGGACGCGGTGCCGCGGACAGCCGAGAACTTCCGCCAGTTCTGCACGGGCGAGAGCAAGAACAACCTGGGCCGCCCCCAAGGCTACAAGGGCTCCAAGTTCCACCGCATCGTGCGTCACCTCCGCCGCCTTCCTTGCAAAGAACGGCCCGGACTAACGTGTGGTGTCGAGATCCCCAACTTCATGTGCCAGGGCGGCGACTTCCTCAACGGCGACGGCACCGGCTCGACATGCATCTACGGCACCAAGTCCTTCGCCGACGAGGACTTCACCCTGAAGCATGACCGCCCGGGCTTGCTGTCCATGGCTGTGAGTCCCCCCCCATCCCCCTCCGACTCCCCACGTCTCTTGTGTCGCCCGGCGCTGACCAGTAGCCGGCACACATAGAACGCGGGGCCCAACACCAACGGGTCGCAGTTCTTCATCACGACGGTGCCGACGCCGTTCCTGGACGGCAAGCACGTCGTGTTCGGCAAGGTGGTGGATGGCATGGACGTTGTCAAGAAGATGGAGAACACCAAGTCCGGGTACCGGGGCAAGGACGTGCCGAACCTGGACGTGGTCATTGCGCAGTGCGGGGAGATGTGAGGCCGGTCTGCAGACGATGCGATTACGCTTACGCTGGTTCTGCACGACGAATGCAGCTCGTCCTCGACGGTTGGGGTGGACACGTGGGTGGGCAAACTTCACCGGTATCGAAGACATTCCATCAACTACACATGGGGATTCATGCCTTCCTTGGTCAGTATCAATGTTTGAGTGAAACCTGCTGCTGAGGATCTCAGTTATGATGTTAAGTCGCAGGATGTTGCATCTCACTGTTGGCAAGTGTGAGACCGGCCAGGCACTAATCAAGTCATCGGCACAATCACATCCCAGACACGAGCGGGCGTCAACGGCATTGTCTATCTATCTAGGCATAAAATCTAAGACAACCAACCCCCAAGACAGCGTAGTCTGCCCAGCAAACCATCCAGCGCTGCCCGCAGAACCCCCCCGAGAAACGAATGCCGCCGCCCTCGGAGAAACCAGGGCCCCCAGGCGCCACAGATATGCCCCTGGCACCTGACCCGCCCAGAAAACGAAGGAAGAGAAACAGGGTATCGATCGCTCGCGACGCATGCTAGAAAGTCCTGCCAGAGGAAAATGCCAGTCTACACGCCACACCAGTCAGCCTCCAGCCCACCCGCTCTCGCGCCACCACTCGCGCATCACCAGTACATGCGCCTGGCGCGGACTCTCTTCGAGCCTGACAGCGCGGGCGTGGCGGTGGGCTGCGGAGCCGGCGTCGTCGCGGGCGTGGCGGCGGCGGCGCCGCTGCTGTTGGCTGGCTTTTCCGTGACGGTGACGGTGACGGTGCGCTCCGGCACCGTGACCGTGACGACGACCGTCTCGTCTGCGGTCGAGGTTGGGGCGGGTCTGCTGGAGGAAGGGGGTGGGGCGGCGGGTGGCGTCTTGGTCGCGGATGGGGTGGTGGCTGGCGCGGATGGGGTGGAGGTCGGCGCAGATGGGGTGGTGGCGGGCGCGGCGAAGTACTGGGTCTGGGCTTCGAGGACCGACGCGGGAAGGGGGAAGTTTGTCCGTGCCGGCCCGCCGATCAGCTTGTTCAGGGGGATGTGGGCCGGGTCGGCGGTGGCGGCGGCGACGTCGAATCCGGCCTGGGGGATCTTGACCAGGAACGGGTTCATCATCTGCGCCCTGATCCCCCGTGTCTCGGCGGCCTGCTGGGCGTCGAACTGGACCGCGACCGCGACCGCGGCCTGGGCCTTCTGGGTCTTGCACGTCGGGCCCTTGGCGTCCCCGAGGCTGCCGTCGCAGGGGTCGACAATCTCAAAGTCGACAACGCCCGTGTACATTTCGGCTGTCGTGACGAAGGGCTGGTTCGAGGCGCCCTGGGTCGCGCCCGGCGCCGCGGTGTGGAGGCTTGCCGGAGGCACCGCGACTCCCGGCCCGCTCATATGGGGCCAATCCCAGACCCAGATCACGGTCAGGGTCTGGCCGGCCGTGGCGTCCGCGGGGATCTGAAGGCCGGACTGGCACAGCAGGAGCGGCACCTTGGTGATGAACTTTTGGCGATAGGTCAGGATGCCCTCGGTGTCGCCCCGGTCGGATACGGGTTCGTGGCATTGGCCGTCGTCGTAGTTCCGGGTCGCGAGGAGCTTGCCCTTCCCGTCGCCGCCCTTGCCGTCGGCAGTCCATTTCAGGTGGACGTCGGCGAGGTTTGTGTTGGAGAGATCGTTGTTGGTGGTTCCGTAGAGGTAGACGGTGCCGCGGTTGATGGGTTTGTTCGGGGTGATATTGTCGGCGCCGGTGACATGTCCATTCTCGGAGTACAGGATGGCGGCGAAATCGCCCGGGGCAACCTTCAGCTTGGGGAATTTGGCGCTGTAGGAGCCAGCCGTCAAGGCCCGTTGGCCGGGGCGCGCAATCTTGTCGTCGGCCTGGATAACCCCCCTGCCGCTTGGCGGTATCTGCCACAGTTTCTCCGTGTCCAGGCCGCCTTCGATATGGCCTCTGTCGTAGCCCTTGTTCCCGACCATGGTGCCGTTCCGTGCGAGGCGGCGCGTTTCCACGGGCCAGGAGTGGGCTGTGACATGTTCGGCGACGGCTGCCAGGAGCCACGCGGCCAGCAGACCGCGGGCGCTGCTCAGGGACAGCTTCATGGATCGTGCGGGTGGTTGGTGTGGTGTTGGTAAGGGGTTTCTGAATATGCTGTTGACGAACCAGTAGACCGGCTGATGGCACGTGCTTGGTGTGTTCGTTGCTGTTGCGTGAGGGGTGAAGGTAGGTGGGAAGCTGGGGAGCTGGGGAGCTGGGCGTGGGAAAGAAATGTCGGCAGCTTGTTGAGTTGTTATAATAGCGAAAGTGATGTAACGGCCAGCGTTGAACAATAGCAGGCCAGCTGCGTCGTGCTCAATAGAAAGGAAAAGTGGCGGGCAGGTGGCTATTTCGGTCTCACCATTGTTAACGGCGGCTCTGAATAGGCGGCCGAGGACAAAGGTGTGAACAATCGTCTTGTTCAAATAACAAGTGCCTCCCCGTGGCTCAAAGACGGTCGGCTCGAGGCCTCGCCACCAACAGACGGCCCTGAAAGCCCCTCGGCCGTGGTTTTCCGGCCTCGGGTCGTGATGTGTTGCTCGGCCCGGGGCATGGAAAAGCTGCGGAGATGGAAGGTTTCCTTGGAGTTCGCCAGGCAGCGCGGAAACTGGCGCGTGGAAATGGGCAGAGAGAGAGAGAGAGAGAGCCACAAAATGGACGGACGGGGGAGTCAGAAGAGTTGATGCCACCGCAACAAAACTGTCACGATACAATGCGTGTTGCAGAGGACAGGCGCACAAAGGCTGGAACACAAAAGAGGTCGGTCGCGTGGACGAGAGAGAAAACAAGGAAAAGCGCTCCTTCATCTTCATCCCCCAGCAGAGAGGGTGCCCGAGGACCGGCCTCGCGCCAGGTGTAACGGGGGCCATGCCCAGAGGCAAGATGAATGGCCGCGCCGGGCAGATTGAAGGGGAGTCCACCCGGGCTCGTTCGACTTCGAACGCTGCATCGCGGGAACAGGGCAGGGCGAACAGCAGGCGCTTTCCAAGACGGTCGGCTTTGACGGCCAGCGAACCATCCCGGGTGGATACGGTGGTGTTGCGGATGCGCCGTTGAGGAAGACGCCCCCAGATCGGCGCTATTACCGCCAGGGAGCTAATACCTACATACATACCTAGGGAGCCAGGGTCTTGGGTGGGGCTGGACCCAAACCGCCGATGCGCCGCGCCCACTCATGCCGTGCAGTGGCGGCCAGGCTCGGATTGGCGACGTCGTCCGCGGTTGCATTTCCACGAGCCAAGCGGCCGGCGATTCGCTGCCAGAGACGCCCGCGTGCGACCGCTACCAAAGCAGAAACAGGCTAGCCCATTTCGCGCGCCTTCCGGATGCAGGACAGGGCATCGCGGGAGGGTGCAGAGGGCGCTTGGCTTGCTTCACTCAGTGTCGAGCCGCGAGAGTGTCGCGCTCCCTCCATTCATACCATCCCATCATTCGGCCACACAACACCGCGAACACATGTCTGCTCAATATGTGTTTCATGATATGCCCCGTCACGCCCGATCGCCGTCCGTTCAGCGAACACGCCATTTGTCATCCGCTGCGAGACGAGCGAGTGCGCGCGCGCGATAAACTGTTGTAAACTGTATGCCTGTATTCCCAGACCCGCCGCCCATCATCGTACACCAGCATTCAAAACATGACAGCATCAGTCCCCCATGACTCCGTCGGCCCCGAGCAACGCCGTGCACATGTCCTATCAAAAACAAAACCCCCCCAAACCGAAACCACGCAACCCACCAATCAATCAATCACCCTCCCGGCCCGCCACCACAAACCCCCCCCGCGACACATCCACCCCATCATCAAAACTATCCGACCGCGCCCTCTTCCGACTCTTCGCCTGGCTCTGCGGCCGCGCATACGCCGCCCCGGCCGCCGCGACATGCTCCAGACCCAGCTCCCGCCCACCACCACCACCACCACCACCACCACCACCACCACCACCACCACCATACACCACCACCACCTCCGCCGCCGCCGCCGCCGCCGGCGACGGCGACGCCAGCGCGGGAATCTCCTCCCAGTCCTGCGACGACAGCTCCGACCCGCCCGCCGCCGCCGCCGCCGCGGGGATGTGCACCCAGTCATGGCTGGCCTCGCGCCGCGCGTGTGCGCCGTTGCGGAGAGGGTGGTGGTAGTGGTGGCGGGCGGCGCACGCTGCTGTCGGCGTCGGTGTCGGCGTCGGTCTGATGTCGGCTGCGCCGGGGGCCCAGAGGTCACGGTCGTCGTCGTTGTCGTCGTCGTCATCGATGGTGGCCCACGGGTGGCGGGCCTGTTTCCGGGGGCGGTGCTGGTAGCGCGCGGGGGGCTCGCTGCTGCTGGTGGTGGTGCTGTTTGCGGCGCGGCGCGGCGCGAGGGGATGCGGTCCGGCCCAGCTCATGGCGCTGTGGTGGTGGTGGTGGTGGTGGTGGTGGGAACCGGCGGCGGGCCCCGGCGGGTAGTCGGACGGCCAGGCGGCGCCGGGCTCCATGCTGCTGTTGGCGGCGAGGCCGTGGCTGGTCCAGGCGTGCAGGCTGTCCGGGCCCTCGCCGTAGGTGGTGGCGCCGACGTGGGCGAGGAAGGGGTCGGTCGCGGCGGCGGCGGCCATGCCGGCGGTGGTCACATGGGCGCCCATGTAGCTCGGCATGAGATCGGCGCTGCGGGGGGGCCCCGCGTCGAACGATTGCGCGAATGAGCTCGCCAGGGAGGCGGTCGGGGGCGGCGTGACGAGGCCGCTGTGGCTGCTGAAGTTGTCGACGAGGCCGTACCCGGCCTGGACGGCGGCGGCGTGCGACGGCGCTGGCTGAGACATGAGATGGTGGGCGCCGTATGCAGCCGGGCCCGCGACGCCGGACATGGGGCCAAGAGGCCCCGCGGTGTCCCAGGCTGACGAGTAGCTGCTGTCGTTCATGCTCGCGTTCAGCTGCTGCTGGTAGGTTGGGCTTGGGGAGATGGCAACGCCGCGGGATCCGGGCCGCGACGCCGAGGAGAAGTTGCTCAGGCTCTCTGCATACTCGTCTCCAGACGCGCCCCGACCGCTTATGACGGCGTGCCGCTGATGGTATTCGCTAGCAGGGTCCAGAATCGTGAGGAAGCGCCAGTTTGTCCTCCCGCCCTGGGCCGTGACCAGTTTTCCGTCCTTGTCGATGCTGTGGATCGTGTCAAAGGTCCAGAGGAGCAGCGCGCGGCGGGTCCATCGCGGTTCCTCCCCCTCGCTGCTGCCGGCGCCATTCTCGTGCGGCGACGCGGGAGGACAGGACCAGATCTCCTGCATCATGGCGATCT
This sequence comes from Trichocladium antarcticum, assembly GCA_033297235.1. NCBI lineage: Eukaryota > Fungi > Ascomycota > Sordariomycetes > Sordariales > Chaetomiaceae > Trichocladium > Trichocladium antarcticum. The sequence continues at coordinate 924,242 of MU853403.1, forward strand.
TGGGCACCAGGTCCATCTGCGTCGGCTGTCTGCTGCGGCGACGGCGTGGGGGCTCGTCGTCCCCGTCCGATTCCGGCTTGACCACCGCGTCCCGCGCCTTGCCGGGTCTCTTGCCGTCGCCGAACGGACGGGCCGGGTATTCGGCACAGTTGGTGAGCGTGAGCGCCCACACGTCCGCCGGGAACGGGACCGTGACCCAGTCGCGGCGGCAGCGCTGCGAGATGCAATCGCAGCGCCCGCCGCCGCCGCTGCCGCCGTCGTTGCGCGGGCCGTCGCAGCCGGGCCGGTGCTGGTACTGGATCGCAATCTCATCCGACGTCTCGTAGACGGTCTCCGGCGCCGAGTCGTCATGCGAGTGGCTCAGCTCCGACGGGCGCACCAGCCGTGTGTCGACCTTCCAGCGGTGGTTGAGCAGGCGCGGCTGCTCGATGTTGATCTCGACCCACGAGTTGAGCTCCGACCGGCTGGGGAACCGGCGCTGCTCCTTCAGCTCCAGGGTGACGTGCATATGCAGCACGTCGCACCGCGAATCCGTGCTGGTCGACGTGATGGCCTTCAGCCGCCGGTGCAGCGCCGGGAACGCCGTCTCCCACCGTTTGCTCATCTCCCGGACGCTGCTGGACTCGACCTGGTGCATCTCCTTGGTGAACTCGTGCAGCAGCGAGCCCTTGAAGATCTGCTGCTCCTCCTTGGCCCACGTCTCGCGCTCCAGGTTGCGCGCCAGGTGCGGGTAGTCATTCTCGGCCAGCTTGTCGCCCGTCGCCGGGAGGTACCCCGAGCCGCCCTCGCCGACGACCACGTCCTGGTGCGAGACAAAGATCCAGCAGCGCCGCGGCCGGACCTGGATCTGATCGTTCAGGGCCAGGATCTGTGTGAAGTACTCGTAGTTGGGCCGCTCGTCGGGGAGGCGGCCGTCCGACAGCGCAGTCAGGACCGTGTTGTTTTTGAGCGACACTGTCTCGATCGCGTCCCGGTCTTTGTCATCCTGTTTGGGGCCGAAGAAGAAGTGAACTGCAGGGATGGGGTCGGGGCTGTTAGCTTGTTGGCCATGCAGGTCGCGCGAAACGGAACAAGGAGGGGACGCCACAGCCAGGGACCAACGGCCGTCGGAGGGGTGTCCGGCGCCCGGCGCCCGGGGGGCCCGGAGCGCGCAACTTACAGCAGCGGTGGTTGGCGAAGAAGTTCTTGAGCACCTGGATATGGCTCGACACCTTTTTCCGCTCCCTCATCATGTCCGGGTCGGGCTCCTCGCCGGGGGCCAAGGTCTGGCAGTAGGCGATCCACAAGTATTCGCCAATCAGCATGTTCCGCCCGTATTGTGTTTGCTTCATGGTGTATTTCTTGCGCCTCATCTGAGGGATGAGCAGGAGCGCTAATCCCAAGTCAGCCATACACCGCCCTGAAACCGGGGAGAGCGACGGCACTTACAGTCTAGGAAAGGCGCCTCCAGCACATCCGGCCATTTCTGGTCCGGCTTGCCCGCCTGCTTCTTCCGATAGTTCTGGAAGGCCTGCGTGAGCAGGGGCATGAGCGGGTTGACCCCCTGCGCCCTCCGCCTGCCGCCCAGGTGAAGCCCATGCCGTTGCTGTGATCCCGGATACCCCGCCCCCGAGCAGTCGGGCCCCAAGGACTGTGTTCGTAGAACGGGGCCCGGCCCGGCTATTGGAGACGGTATCGACGAGATGGCTCCCAGGTGCTGAGCATACCAGGCCATGTGAGGGCCCATGTGCGCATGCTGCGCATTGCCTGCCGACTCCTGGAGCGGTTGCCTCGGGGCCGACCCTCCATGGCGGCTCTCAAAGGTATGGTCTGGGGATGGCGAGTAGCATTGTGGGAGGACCGGCAGCCTGAGCGGTAGTTCCATTGCGGGAGGACAATGGCGCCTGACAGGGTGAGAATGCTTCGGGG
>MU853403.1:926184-982514 GCA_033297235.1 Trichocladium antarcticum
CACTTGCTCAGGAACGCTGGTGAAGCAAGAACAGAGGAGGAATTCCGGCGAGGAATGGCTTTCTTTCGAGATGCGAGCCAGAGAGATATATAAAACATGCTGCGGGCAAGAAGCCACAGGCACGGAGGGGAGTACAGCATAGGTTATAATGGGAGTGGCTCGGCGTATCCCGACACCGCACGAAGCCAGGATCAACACCCCCCCCCTCCCCCCCCCATCCCGGTATTGGGATGTTGTTGCAACACATTGCTCAGGGCGAAAACTCGCCTGTGTCAAACAGGGTCGTTGGGCCAGCCCGTGCAAGAGCCACCACCCAACAAGGCGCCAACTGGAACGCAAGGGCATCGCATCCAAACCGTGGACGTGGCCCCCGTCTATCCGTACAGCCTTCTCGTTGGCGGTGTAATAGTCCCGGGCCCGTGGGGTCTGCTTGCGGACTCGGCAAGCCATCGCCGGCATGCGAACAAGATTAGCTCTTCGCAGAAGCTGATCAGGCGCAACGGGGAGGCGTGCGAACCTGTCCAAACAATCGTCAAGGGTCAAGGTGGGGCTCTGCAGGGAGATCGCAGGGGGTGGCCGACGCCTCCTGGGCAAGGGGTGTGTGTGTGGTCGCTGAGACAATCCTTCGTCGCTGGTCGTGCAACCGAGACATATGGGGAGATCAATTCTTCAATACAGATTACACTGTCATGCCTCGTCTTCGTCGTTATCCCCAATATTGACCTTCTTCCTCCCTTCGCCCGTGAGCTGTTGCAGCGCGACCTTGTTCGCCTGCCCCCGCATCTTCTTCTCCATCGCCTTGATCTGCTCTTCCGGATCGACCTCGTCGGCCTCCGCAAAGTCGATCACAAGACGCCGCCCAAGCAGATGTGTGTCCTTCAATGCAGTAAACGCGTTGAGCGCCTCTTTCGCCGTCGAGAACTCGGCAAACGCGAAACCACGCGATGTGTGGTTGAACTTCTTGGGCAGGCGAAGCGCAATGAGCTTTCCATATGTGCTAAACAGTGCGCGAACGTCCTTCTTGGACACCTCAAACGGAAGGTTCTTGATGACGATCTTGGTCCGCTGTGCCGACGTCTTCTTGGCGAGGTCCTCACGCTTACGCTCCTCGGCAGCGTCAAGGCCTCTGTGGGACGCCTTGACCGAGAGTTTATGTGCGTCGAGAACAAAGCCATCCATGGCCTTGAGGGCGGCGTGTGCCTGCTCCTTGGTTCTAAACGCGCAGAAACCGAAGCCCATGCTGAGGATCTGGCCGGGTTTCTTGGGGTCCGTCTTGGTCTTGACCTTCGCACTCACAAAGCCCTCGAGCGGCTTGAAAGCCTCCGTCAGACCCTCGGTGGTAGTGGAGAAGTTGAGATTGCGGACGAATAGAGACGCCGTCTCCAGCTGCTCCTCGGCGTCATCGCGTTCCAGCAACTGGGCGACCGACGTCTTTTGGACACCAGCTGGGCCGACTTCTTGTGGAGCCGCATTGTCCACGAAGAGCCCTTTCGGGCCTTTCTCGAGAAACAAGACCGATTCCTTGAACCGCGAGTAGGCCTTCTTGGCAAAGGCAGCCCGGCAAGATGCCGGCTGAGAAAACTGCACAATGGCGATGGTGCCGCTGGGTGGCATCAGCACTCTCAATACTGAACCGTGCTCTTCAAAGAGAGCCCTGAGTTCTTCAATGGTGGCGTTTCGAATATTCTTCACGAGTATCGAAGTGTCGCCGCGCTGCTGAGACTTGAAGGCCTCAATGTTCACCCCATGGGTGGCGAAGTAATTCTTGGCTTCCTGGATCACGGTGGTCTCGGCCACTGCCTGTTTCACAGCGGCAGACGCGTCTGTGGGATCCAAAAGCTCATGCTTGGACACGCCCAGGCGTTCTGCTACGGCGTTGTTCACAGCGTCTTGGCTCATGAAAAGGGAATTCCAGTTGAACGTGTTGGACGCGGCCTCGGCCTTTTTCTTGAGGAGCTGCTGCTTCTTGAGGGGCAACATGGAAATTGCAAATTCATCAAGCTTGTTCTCCCTTTTCGCCGCGGCGGGAAGGATGTGTATTATTCGCCCCTGGAAAGTTGTGCCATCGGTCTGGAATGCGGCAGCCGCGGCATCAGGCTGCTCATACCGAATCATGGCAAACCCCTTGCTTTGGCCCCGTTTATCCAGCGGAACATTCACCTGCCATGGAGTTAGCGAAAGTCAAGTGCCATTCGGTCGAAACAACATGAGAATAATCGGTCCTTCCTATCAGATACTCAGAGCATCTACTAAAATACTGAGCCCAAATCTCATCACATGCCATTGGCATAAGATGTCCCTATCAGGGATTCATCATAGAAGGCGGGGTTCTCGGGAGACATTAAAACGGGCTCATGCATACCTCTTCAAGTGTCCCGAACGTGCTGAAATGGTCTCTGATGTCGTCTTCCGTGACAGCATAGCTGAGATTCCGCAAAAAGAGCCTCGTCTTGTCGACAGGCTGAGGTGCGCGGCCTGCGGCCTCGTCCTTGCCTGGTGGAGCTCTGGCCGGCCCAGCATCGGCAGCGCCGTCGCCATGTGGTTGCTCTTGCGGCTTAGGTGCAGGAGGCGCAACGGCAGGTGCTGAGGGCGCAGGCCGTGTGACGAACCCCGGGTCATCGGGGCCCACAAGATCGAGCAGGCGGCTTGTCCTTGACCGGAGCCAGTCATCATCCGTCGCTTCTGTTGTGGGTACCTGAGGCACTTCCCTTGCGGGTTCCCCTGGCGGGGAGGGTGCAGGAGGTTTACCACCTGCAGCGGCAGCGGGCGGGGCTTCGGTTTGACCATGGCTTTCCTGGATTGACTCCGGTGGTGCGCGCATGGGGATGTCCGCGTACTCATCGTCGCTCTCGCCGGCGTCCAGTACCGCAGAGGGTAGGACAGACATCAACTCTGGCTGCAGCTTGCCATTGAACGTGTCTTGATCTCTCGGCTTTTTGGCCTGATGGCCCATGGCCTCGAGATACTCTTGCAGCTTTGGGTCGGCCGCGTCAACCGCCTCCCGCTTTCTCTTCTTGGCATTGGCATCCTCGGTTTGTTCTACCTCGGGAGCGCCAGACTTGGGAAGGTAAGGCCTGGAGGCGCCGTGACCCGGCGTACTCGTTGTAGCCGGATTCGGGGCTGAATCTGCAATCTTGCATCCATGATTAGTAGCGGATCTAACGGCTGTGGAGGGGACGTCGAGCTTACCGGCTTGGCAAGATCAACCGAGACCCTGGACATGCGAATAAAGGACCGGTTCAGGTACTTGACGGCCCTTGCCGCATCATCATGGGATTTGTAGCCAACAAAGCCGATGCGGCGGTGGGCGATGAGCTTGACATCTGTCACCTCACGTCCCTGGGCGGAAAAGTGTTTGCGGAACTCGGCCTCGGAGATTGTCGGTGGCAAGTTCTTGACGAAAACTCTTGACGACTCCATGGTGATTGGTTTTGCTTCTTCTTGCCTGCCACTGGCAGAGTATGAAGCGAAGGCTACCCCGTGGTCATGCCGTTGGTTTCGTGTGTTTTTCTCACTTTTTCCTTTGGGATGCAAGAAGCTCTGGTATTTTTTCTCAGCACTGGCTTTCAAGAAATTTCAAGGCCCCGCTACTCGTTATCTTATCTCGTGGGCTCCGCTCAATAGGCGGCCCCACAACCAGACAGCCGGTGCGATCATGGACTGAAGTCACGATACACTTCTATCGACCGTGACTTCCACTGACTATCAAGTACAGGTACTTCGTTGACGCTCGAGTGAGTTTTCCCCTTTCCATGCATGTGCGGCTCCTTCCACCCCAGCGAACCTGCCCCAATGACAGCAAAAGCGAGAGCTGGCTGGCTGGGACTGCAGCACCAATGAATGAACTTTGTTCCTCGGTTCCCTGCGTCGCGCTGACCTCGACACAGATCAATCTAAACACACCAACATAGAGCCCAACCCACACCCTAAACATCCAACTTGCGCGTTTGCCCCCTCTCTGCACACCCTGACCGGCCGTCGCAACAGACATCGCAGCCTTCCGTGGAGACCCTTTCGCTCCTGCATGCACGATAATTGAGCGCCGCTTTCGGGCATCCGCTTTACCCTAAGAGATATTGTTTGCTTGTATGTTGGGACCCCAATCCGGAACCCGCGACGCAAGGCGCGCATCCCGACGGCTGCACTGCCCTCACATGCAGCGGCGGTTTCCGTTGGACATCTTCCCCCCCCCTCCCCCAAACACCGCCGCTTCCCTCCATGTCTGGATTGGTGATCCTTCGGAACCTCCGAGCTAACTGCTGAGCGGTCTATCCACCTCGAGTCCTCGACAGCAGACACAATGCCGGTCGACGAAGCGACGCCGGTTGGGAGCACCTCCCCTGTCGCCAGGGAGAAGCTCGAGGGTACGTTTGCCTGTGGTGTTCCTGTCTTTGTAACCCCCCACCAACTGACCGTGTTGGCTAACGATATGCCGTTGCCTCATAGCCCAGATCAAGGGCGTTGACATGGTATGGCCATACAACCACGCCCGACCTTCTCCTCTTTTCGGCGCTTCACGACGCTAACACGCCCTCCCTCCCTACCAGACCGAAGACATGCAACAAGAGGTAATCGAAGTGGGTATGTAGAATCAAAGGGGCGGGTAGCTGAGCTCAGGGGTATGCAGCTGACATGTTCGATGGGTGTAGCCCAGGAGGCGATGGCAAAGTTCACCGTTGAGAAGGTCAGCTCCCCTTCGATATCCCCCTGGCGGCTGGAATGCACTGTACAGGCTGTTTCAGGAGCTGACATCATGGCCAGGATATTGCCCAGCACATCAAGAGGACGGTACGGATACCAGAGGAATGGCGATCGGGGGCCGTCTCAGCTGACCCAACACCCATAGTTCGATGAAAGGAAGGGCCCCACGTGGCATTGCATTGCTGGCCGCAACTTTGGGAGCTATGTGACCCACGGTAAGAATGGCACCCCTTCATCTAGAGTGTGGGGACGCACGGTCACTAACGGTAGCCCCCCCCCGACAGAGACAAAGCACTTCATCTACTTCTACCTCGGCCACTGCGCAATTCTGTTATTCAAGACCCAGTAGGAAAACGGCCTCCTCCGTTTTCTCTCGCGGCTGTGACGCACGCCTCGCTTATTACAGACTGTCAACCTAGCGGCGCGCAAACACCACGAAACAGAAAACGGACGGAGGATAGTCCCACGGCGGGCAACTTTGGCTGGCCAAACAAAGCAACGACGCGAAAGCAGACCCCCACGCAAGCCATCGACGGAACTCTGAGCTTGGCCGACGAAGAGGAGGATTACGTGATGACGGACTGTGCTGCCGAGCGACAGCGCACGATTGCGATGGGTTCCGATTGTACACTAGATGGTAGATGGTATAGGGCGGGAGCAGCTTTCGTGCTCCCGACCCGTCGATGTAAATCCGAAACAGGCAAGCTACTGTTGCCGTTTTTGTCACTGCTGTTCCGCCCCGCTTGACCGTGGCTGTGGATGGTGATGTTGCGACGAGGCGCGTACATACAATGCGACACGATGCATGCATGTGCCGTGGGGCGCATGAGGTTCTTAACCACAGCGCTGGGTCGAACCCCGCGGCCGAGACACCTTCTGGTGATCCAGGCCTTGGAAGCCATCTGGCCGGCGATTTCCTACTGATCGGGTGGGCGGCCCGTGTAAAATGTAAATAAACAACAGGCTCTCTGGTAGGTATGGCATCCTTCGACCATCCAATGAACAAGGACATGTCGACAGCCAAAACCCGGACCAGACTGCGTGTTGCAACCCAAGCGGCACAGCAAAGTCACTCCACGCCGCCGATTCAACGGGCACAGCAAGATGATATGATTAACGGCCTGCCAGTTCAATTTCATATCTCGCTCTGCCAGATTTCCTCCCTGTTTTGTGGGCGAGGGGCTCCCCGTGTCCGCTGCCCTGGTATCATGCATGACCTTGAAATATGCCGCTGTTAAACCCGTCCCAAGAAAATCCCGCCGCTAAAATACTTCCTAATAACGCCCAATGCAGCAGGCAACTCGCCGAGACGATGCCCGGCGGTCCCGTGACGGCACTCCTCCATCCCCCCACCCCCTCAAACCTCGATCGAGGCGTAAATCTCCTCCTTCATCCGGCTCAGACGGTCGCGCATGTCGAGCAAGTCGGTCACCTTGCTGGGATCCGGGTTCTCGACGGCCGCGATCTCGTGGTGCAGCTGTTCGTACCGCGCATAGAACTGCCTGAACTTGGAGGCCTTGTCCATGGTATCCTGGGAGGGCCGGGGCCGCTTCGCCTTGGGTCCGTCCAGCGGCTCGGCTGCTGCTCGCTTCTTGCTGGCGGCGCCGAAGTCACTCTCGGTGCTTGACACGGTGGTGTCGCGATCGTGCTGGCGTCCGCGGTCGCGTTCGCAGGCCGCGCCGAGCAGCCGACGATCCCGCTCCAGATCGGATGCGTTCGTCGGCGGAGATGAAGCCAGGGGCGATGACTTGATCGAGGAGAGGTTCTTGGCTTTAGGCACAGCCACCCCGCGGCCATTCTGGCTGGCGTCCGAAGCGGTGCGTGATTTGACCGGGGCCGCCGGCGCGGGCAGGGCTCTCCCAACAGCCTTCACGCGCTTGCTCAGCGGCGTGCCCGAGCTGGAGCTGTCCTCGTCTTCGGTATCGCGCGGGCGCTTTGCGGACAGCTTGGTCGGCTTGGTCGGCTTCGCGATGCCCTGGGCACGGATCGTGTCCTTCTCGTTCTCCCTGGGCACGCTCCTTGCTGCCGGGGCAGGCCTCGGCTTGAGGGCGGGCGCCTCCCGCTTTGGGGCCCCAACCACCCGCTCGGCGGGCTTTGGAGCTGGGCCGGCTGCGGGCTTCGACTTTGCCATTGTTTTGGAAAGCGGTGCCTCATCGTCATCTGAACTCGACTCGGACACGAATTCCTTGGACAAAACACGGCCCATCTTTGAGCCGGCAGGCTTCGCCCCCGCTTTGGCCGGCGGGATTTTGGGCGATGGCTTTGCCACCGTCGGCGCCGCAGGTTTCTTCGAAGTGGACAACAGCCGCTTCGCTTGGGCTTCTGATGCCGACAACTTCTTCCTCCCCGTCGACGTTTGGGAACTCGATCTCGACATCGGCTCGCCGCCTTTGGTCTTCTTGGTGGCACCGCTTGCCGCCGAGTCGTCCTTCTCCGAGTCCCCACCGCTGATGCTCGCGGCGTCGGGTCTTGATTTGAGTGCCGGTCCCGTGGGGCCCTTGACAATGTTCGCTTGCAACTTGCTGAGGGATATGCCCTTGCCACGTTCCGATTTGGGGAGGAGCTTCTGCCAGAGGGGGTCTGACGTGGCCAGCCGCATGCGATCGTACTGCTTGATGGCGTTGTTGACGGCCTTCTGGCGGTCCTCCTCAGTGGCATAGGGGTACTCGAAAACGTCCAACTCCCTCCAGTGCATCTTGGACAGGGCGAACTTGTGAAGGTTGTTGTCGAAGTCGGCCACCTTGTTAACAGCAACGCTGAACTCTTCCTCAGTCCCCTCGTCCCATTTGGCCAAGAGCTCGGGCCACGAGAGCTCCTGGACCGCCAGCTCGTGGATGATGGGGAATCGCTGCTGCTTGGCTTTCTCTTGTGCGGCGTTGGCAGTCAGCGCGATTGAAGGGGACCGGGTGCCACTCAGGCCCGGGCTGGGTGGCAGTGGCCGCGGCAGGGCAGCTGCTTGTGCTTCGAGCAATCTCTTGCCCGACCTGACTTTTCCTCCTTTGGAGCCGACTAGGCCATTGATGATCGTCGTCTTGCTTTCTCCTTGTCTCTTGGCATACGAGTTCTGGATGTTGGCGATGTCATCGTCTAGTTGGTTCTGCGCGTCGAGGTTTGTGTCGGGTGTGCGAGCGTGACTGGGTGTGGAGTCCTTGGGTTTGGTCGAAGCTCGAAGAGGCGCTGGCTTGACTGGGGCTTCTCCCTTCGCTGACCCCTTAAACCCCTTGGGCGCCTTCACGACCTTGGCGTTGGGCTTTTGCTTGGTGAAGTCGAGAATCGACATGGTGGGGTTTGGCAACTTGGTGACACTCGATGGGTTCTCGGAATGGGAGTGGAATAGATCGTAGCCGGATGGATCAGGAAACTTTGGTATCCGTACTTCGTGATCGTCAAAGAGGAATCTCTGTGGTTGAAGTGGTCAGAAGAAGGTTGCAACAAATAAGAAGCGCAAGGAAAAGAAAGAGCAGAACATTGTCGATCCAATATATAGTAAATGGGAGTGTTTGGTGGTTATGGTGTATGTGCAGTTCTGCTATTGTGAGTTCTGCTATTGTGAGTTCTGCTATTGTGCAGCATCGCTGAATAGCTGACAATGGGCGGCGGCGGCGAGAGCTTCAACGGGCAATTGCGCTTACCGGATTGCTCCCCATTGACAATTGGAGACCCCCGCCATTCTGAACGCAGGCGATCATATCCTCAATATCGCTCCCGCTCAACTGGATCGCAAAGGCCTGGCTTGGAAGTCCGGCCATGGCCTTGGCCGAGCTGTCCAGCAGGAGTCCGCCCTCAGAGATATTGAGCACCATCTTCACGACTCAACCACACAACCATGCAGCTGGGCTTAATTTCCTCTCCTCCCCGCGGTATCCTCTGGCTGGATACCCGCACTTTCACTTTCTTTTTCTCTCTCTGCCTCTCTGTATTCTCGCGTCAAAGGGTGCTCGATTCGACTGGGGAATGGTTGTTGATTGAGTGTTTTCTGTAACGTGTCTGGGAAGCACTCGACGATCGACAGGACGGGAGCTCGTAGATGGGGTTGTCGATGAGGCAGGATGGTAGGGCTCCAGTTGCTCGTCCGGAACGCTGGCTTAAGTAGTCAAGAAATAGCGGTGATTCCCACAAGATGAGGACACAAGCAGAGGTCTTAGGTTTGCCCAAACTTCGTCAGGAGAGTGGTCACACGGGAGCTTGCTGCTTGACCGTTTCCCCCAGCTCCGGCGGAAGCAAGTTTCAAATTGCAGAAGCTGAATGAGGGCATATGCTTCCTTCCCACATCCAAAGTCCCTTGTCCGTGTCTCTCTCGTTCGGGAGCTTGTGGATTGACGGGGCAGTAGTGGTAGATGGCGCAGGCAAGGTGGTGGGGGTTGCAGGGAAGCAGTTGGGCCTTGTTGTTTCGTCTAGCACTGGCAGGCCGGGGCACTTGGTCGAGAGAGCGAGGACCGGGAATGCACGAGAGACCCGTGGCAATGGAGATGGAGAGAAGCGAGAGACAGCCCAAAGAAGCACACAAAGTCGTGTCTTGGAGGCGATGCCAAAGGCGAAGAGCACAAGAAAGAAAGCAAGGCCCGAGAGAGGAGACGAGGCACACTCCGAGGGTGTGACATGGAGCGCCGGACTGGCGCTGCAAGTTGAAGGGACAGGGCGGAGCGGGCGGGTTGCACGAGGACGGCCCCACAGGTCCACACGGGCCCACACGGGCCCACACTGTCCCAGGTAGGAGGTACCAAAGGTACCTCACCGATCCATGCAGATTGGGGTGCCTCACTGCCCTTTGTCGGATGGCGCAGGCCAGGCCAGGTTCGAGCCAGGGAAGCACGGGAAGCCAAGGCTTTGACGGGCTGGTGTGGGACCAGCGTGGGCCTGCTGTGGCAGGACGGAGTCTGTACGGATTCCATCAGGTACGCCATGGCGCAAGCCGCTGCTCGTGCCCGACAGGGACCAGGGATTGCGGGTGAGCAGCGGTGCGCATGTATCGCGGAAGTACCCTTGAGGATGATCTCCAGATCTCGCATGATGGGACGGCATTTCCAGGTGCTCAACGTACTACCGATATATGTGCAACAATTGGCGTGTTTGCCGGCCAAAGGGCGTGCAGACGGCACGGGTTGGAGCTTTTTGTAGGTTCTACTGGCATACTGTAGATGTTTAACTCCGACAAAGCGAAGGGAGATGACCCGAGCAGCGGGGGCCAGCCCTGGGCATCCAATTGTTCCTGCCGCGCTGGAGAACTGCTCTGAAAGAGACCCTTGTTTACGCTTCGATTTACGATTGTCCCGCCTTTTTTTTGACTGGTATTCCATTACAGTATAATTTACGGATAGGCGGCTCGAGAAATTTAGTTGGAGTATTTACCAATCCCTAAGATTCGGCCGAGTGACCCTCCACCACACTGTCTTAGCGCAATTTGAAGCGACATCAAAACGGCCCGGCTCTGCCCGCTAGGTCGCCGGGTCCTCGCCGTCTCCCAGGCAACATCTCTCGCAAAAAAGTGCTTCCTTTTGAGTCGGACGATGGTTCGATTATGGTTAACAAACCTCCACCACGCAGATCCCACAATGGCCGATACAGACGGAGAGGACCCACCGCTTATTTGGCTTTGCCAGGCATCCCGGCATCGCTGGGCTCTGCGGCCCCACCAAAGGTCACTTCAAGCCCGGCCTGGCCGCGACACATGTGTTGTCTGCGATTCGATGTGATGTGACTCGTAGCGAGAGAACAAGATAGGACGGGTGTGACAACAACGCGTCCTCAGGCGGGTTGCCATTTCACATCGCATCTGCCCGAACAACTCATGCTGGCGCTTCACCAAGTCCTAGAATGCGGCATTATTCGAATTAGCAACTACAGACCGGAGGAGGAAACTGAGCTGTGACCCGTTCCCAGCATCGCGCCAGGGCTAGTTCGGGACTTACTCAGGTACATGCACTTACTGACCTTGAGGTACCAAGGTATCGATTCCACGAGGGCTGCCACTTGTCAATTGTTGGGCAGGTTTGCGGCTGCAGTGATGAAGGAAGGCGCCTGGCGCGCCTCTTCGAGATACACAGCTTGCCTTATGTGTATGTACATGTGTACTTTAAGCTCGCGACAGTGCTGTCAGGGCAAGTCCAAGTTGGTTGGTTGCTGGGTGCGCTGGTCTGTACGCAGCGACCCAATGCCCCGCGGACTCACACAATCCCAATTGTCTACCGGTGCCCGAGGTAGGTGGATGTCAACCGTTGAGGTTTCCATGCTCTTCAGCAGCACAGAACGCAAACCCAAATGCCGTATCCCGTAGTCAAGGTCATACTGAATGACAGCGCATGGCATCCTTTCGGCTGCGCACAGTGATAGGTCAGTGGTGCTGCAGTAACACAACGTCAGTGTGGAGAGCTGAACTGGCGATGCGGTGAACCCGAAGCATTGGCTGGCGGGCTTACTCCCTCGATCCCTCTAGTAAGGCCCCGGCGGCAGCGGGAGTGAGGCCTGACGAACACAGCATTGATGGATTCGTGTGTAGATACTCTCGATGCTGGTGCAAGTGGAAGCGTCATTTACTGTGTAGGGCGTGGAATCGGCGCGCATACAGATGACAGCACGGGCCGAGATCAGTGTACCAGATTACCAGATGCGCCCAGATGCTGAACCTGTGGCGTGGTAAGAGGCGATCGAACCGTTAAAAAAGAACAACGGGATAGGAAGGTTCCATCACGGTGGGGGAGCCAGACACGCCGACAAATCCCGCCCTCATCGAGCTGCTCACCTTCAACTGCCATTGGTGAATTTCCGGGGTTCCAACCCACGCCCCCAAGTCGAATGCGTGTCTTACTTGCTTAGCATCGGCACTCTGGCGACACAGGGCAGAATCAATGGGAGCCAGAAAGCCGGACTGGCCCGGTTCTAACGGGAGACGGCATCCGCCAAGTCTGCCGATTTCCCAATCCGATCGCCTTCAGCACGCCGCGACTCCCACTCCCACTCCGCCAAAGTAATCCCCTGATGAGACAGCATCCGACTCCATTGTCCTTTTCTCTCTCTTGTTCTCTCCTCCTTCACTCCGCAGACGCTGCTGTTTCGAACAAGGTGAAGTAGAAAAGGCCGATTTCGCGCATACCTGCGCAGGACAGGTGCATGTGGACCGACCTTCCGGAACCCCGCAGGCGGGGGACTCATTCCATGGAAAGACTCCAGGAAAACCTCCCGCAGGCGGGAGCCACTACCTACTGTGTCAAGGACACTGTGTCTGAGGCGGTACTCCCAGGTTTCGTTTCTCCTCACAAGTCCCATCCTGGTTCTTCATATATTATCATCGGTCGGGGAAGTTTGATGCCCCCAAGACACTTGAAACACGCCGCCGAACAACACTGTCAACCAACCTGTCTGTTCGATTCAATGAGGCCGTGATGGTGGATTGCTATCCGTGGGCCCAGCCACGGCCCCGCTGGGGCGTTCTGGGTCAGGTCATGCTTCGGACGCCGCCTCGGCCTTCCACCATCGGCGTCCTTCCCGGTCTTGAGCGGCAGAGGCCGGCCGGGGGGAAGCCGTCCTTCTGCTGTGTTGCACCTGCGGAGCTCTCTGGCTCTGCCATCAAGTCCCCAGCTTTCCAGCTTTCCAGCTTTCCAGCCTTCCATCATTCTCACGAACACAGTGTGGCCGGCGGGCCCAGTGCGTGGAAGGTTGGTTGTTTGCCACGCGGAAACCATAAACTATAAAGTGTACCACCCGCAGGATCGTTATACATATATTTACGCACAGTATATCCACTCCGGAGGAGCTTGGCCTGTCCGGGCTAGACTGCACAATAATTAATTGGTCCGCAAGTCCCTCAACCGCGCGCTATGTACGCCACCCGCTCGAACCCACAGCCAGAACATGGCACTTGGCTTGGGGCTCACGCAAAAGACCATCAGCAGAGAAGACGAGGCACGGCTGTCTCACCGCCAATCAGAGTCGGTTATTCTCACCTGCAAGAGGTTGCACAGTGTATACGCAGCTTTCCGTGTTTCCAACGGCACGTGTGTGTCCCTGCCTCTGGTCTGCTGCCAATGCGTATTTTGCCATGTCAGAAACGAGGGCCGAATTTCCCTTCCCGGGAGGCTGGGTTGGGCCTAGCGGCGATCAAGAGCAGACGGCACCTCCACCGCAGATGATGGAAGGTGAAACCGCCTGGAAAATGGAAATCGGTGTGGAAATCACACGGGTGATGCCCAGGTGGTTTGAAACCCGAAGGGCCTATATCCAGCGACCTGGTCTTCGTTGGCCTGTTTTGCTGCCCCGGCCAGAGGCGGTCGCCGGCGGCAGTTCTCCCGGGCAGAGTTCCGTGTGCTGGCATTCGTCTGGCACGACCTGGATGGCCTGACCGGGAAGAACCTGCCTATGTACATATGTACATGTATGTAACCCCCTCCCAGCCCTTGCCCCGCGCACCCTGGGGCCACACGCGCCATGGGCGTCCGTCCGGGCCACACCGAACCGAACGGCCCTCGACTCGGCGGCTGCTCGCCACGACTTGCCAGGGCAGGTGAAGGGGGGAGGGGGGGGGGCACTGGGCAGGGCAACGCAACGACACATCACAGTGTGCTCCATGAAACAACACCGCCAGCCAGCCAGTTCCGCCGGCCGCGCCTGGGCACAGTTTCCGGTGTCCTTATGTATGACGGAGAGACGAGCGGTGGGAAACGCGGACACGGCCGGGCGGGCACCCAAGACAATCCATGGCGGTGTGTGCACACAACGGGGGATGCTGCTGGGGCTCCGTTGCAATCAACCAGGGTTGATCACGCTCAGAGACGGATGTCTTTGGTGTCGAGATGGTAGCAAGCCCTTCCGGTATATCACAGTGAGGGCGAGAGGCTTGGAGGGGAGAGGGGGCTGTGAACAAGCGGTTGCTGGTCCCAACCGTGGTTTGCAAAACAGGCGGGCAATTGCAAGGCTAGAATGTAATGCAGATGCAGAGGTGACAGTTTAACCAAACTGATTGCGAGCAAGTGACAAACTAGATAGCGCGCATCCTCTTCTCTGGTTCTCTCCTCATGATATATGTAGGTTCCACCCCCAGCACTGTGATCGTGGGCTTGATACCGCGATTCACAAGCCGAACCGTCGCCCAGATGGATCTGCGTGGCTACAGTTTACCAATTCAACTTGGCTACCCCCCCTTTCCACAACCACACGCAAGTGAAACCGGTTCCGGTCCAAGGGTCGCCAACGAATACCAACGGGACTACGCCTTTGGAGACCTCAGCTTGTCCGACGGCCCAGGCCCCCGAGACATGCCTCTCCGGTGCGGCTCGTCGAAAGACCACATGTACAAGGGCGGCATCTGGAGTCCGGACGGCAGGCATCACAAGCCCAAGAAACACGTGCCCGCCACGAGACACCCGAATCCCGGCATCGACGTTGCGCTGCGCAACCTTGACCACGATGTGCGCACTTCGCTGAGGATTTCGCAGGCGTTTGTGCAGGACTTCGACACCCAGATTAAGCCACTCCAAGAGTGGGCCGAAGACTACACGCTTGACACCATCTGGAGAAACATAGTGAGGAACAAGTGTCGAGATAAGCGGGACGGGGAGAGGTTTGGAGGCATGCCAGAACGGATTCTGCGGTCCAGAGTATCCATCAAGGAGGCAATCGGGAAGGCCAAGACTTTCAAGACGACGTGGGATGACCAGCACGGGATCGAGCGCCAGATCCGGACAGGCAAGAAAGCGCTCCTCTACTGCGACGGCATCATCGACCTCGCCGGGAGGGCAGGGAGTGAGCGACTCGCGTGCAAGCAACTTGTGCTAGAGCTCAACGAAGCCCGGTGTCTGCTCGACCGAAAAAGGCACCCGTGGATTTGTGAGTCAACTTCTGTCCCCGTTGCCCGAAGCTTCACGGCTCCCAATCGAAAAACAGGGCTGAAAACGTAACGCAGATGGCGAAGAGGTGGTCGAACAGCAGGACGACGACTTGCAGAAGCGCGGAACTTGGAAAAAGAGCAGTAGTCAAAAGTCCCAGCGCAGCGAAATGGGTTCGGATAATGAGAGATTCGACGCGCGGGATGAGGGCGATGTATTGGAGAAGCAGGACGAGCCAGAATGTCGATTCGAAACCCCGCCTGACCCGGGCCGAGAAGATGTGGGAAACAGTCAAGGCGGTGGCGATGCGTGGTAACTGAAGAGGGGGGGGGGGTTCGTTCGAGGTTCGGGATTGTTCGAGAAGAAGCCGCGTTGGAGGGAAACGTTAGCAGTATCCCTTGATATCCCTCGCCCTCCGGCACAAGCAAAAGCCACTTCTTACCTGAGAAAGAAAAAGGGTTGGTGAAGCCTCGTCCTCGACAGAATAATCGGAATCGAATTGTGCGACCTCCCCCCCGAAGAGGGGACATCACACGCTGCGTATTGCACTCAAGTGTTCGCCACAAGCTTCGTAACGGCTCTCCCAGAGGAACCCGGAGAAGACCGAGACGCGTGCGTAAACACACGAGACGGCCCCCCAGGCCCTGCTTTTCTGATGCCAGTTACAGACGCGAGATCGCGCCAAGCCGTCACCGGCAGAGCCCGCAACCCATCGAGTCGCCCGAGAGCGCAGATGGACGGGCTAGAGCAAAGCTGATTCTCCGAATTTCTCATATGCCAGATCGAAAGCACTGCTTGCGCAGGCTCTCCGTTTGTAGCATAGAAACGCAGCGTTGAGGAGGACGGGGCTTCACGAGGAAGAAAAAAAAAAGAAGAGAAAAGAAAGAGGAACGAGCTGCCAGATTGTTTTTGGCTGTCATTGCAAGATTTGCGGCTCTCGTGCCCCCCCGCAGGTAAAGTCGGGCCAATCAGTGGTGTGGATAGAGGGGCCCCTCTCCCCCACTCGGGGTTTCGAGCAGGGGTTCGATTTGTGAAGCGACCCCCACTTGCCGGGTCCGATTTGCCTCAGAAAGTCGGTTCCTGAGCAAAAATCCACGGCCCAGTTGGATAGATGGATCCAGGGGTCACTGCCGAGCTGGCGCCTCCTGTCGTCGTGGAGGCACGGGAGGCGCTGGAGGGCGAAGAGGCTAGACCGCACTGCTGGGATGGCTTCGTCCAGAATTCCCTGAGGCGCATCAGAGGGCGCATTCTCAGCCACGGTACAGAGTCGAGCCCTCACGTTTTTGCTTCATTTTGTGTCTGCATTCCATTTATCCGCATGTACGCGCTTATCTAGTTTTGTTTCTCTTCTTGGCGTCTGTCATTCCCGCGTTCGTCTTGTCCCCCTGAGTCACGATGAGACGCAGCGAGATCCTCCCCCCGCCCGAGGAGGAACTCCCTCATCTCTGGCAGAAGCCTGCCTACAGCGTCCTTCTTGCGTGTCTCGAAACGCTCCATGTCGAACCTCGAGTCTGGGGCATCGGCGCCTCGCGCACAAGCATCCTCCAGGCGCAGGCCGCCACCGCCCATGACCGCCGCGAGACGGTCGCCTTCCTGTCCGCCATCATCAAGAGCAGCCTGCCGTGGCTTGATGGCGACGACGAGCGCGAAGTGATCTGGGAAGCGGCAAGCAAGCGCATGTCGGAGCGGTGTGGCCGGACAGGTATGTCTGTCTGGTCCTCGGAGATGGGAGGGGAGGCGCTGACGGTGGCCGCGCAGCCATGGGAGAGATCATCCGACAATGGCCCTTCGAGTCCCCGGACGATGGCACATTCCGCCTGACGATCCGCGAGCCCCCGCTGACGGGGGACTCCCTCGGCCTCAAAACCTGGGGCTCGTCATATGCTCTCGCCCAGCTCCTGCACGGATTCGCCGCCGGGCCCCTGGCGCATCTGTTTGCACCCGGCGCCGATCCAACAGCCGAGCAAGTCCTCGAGCTCGGCGCCGGCACCGGTCTCCTGGGCCTCGCCGCCGCCTGCATCTGGAAAGCCAGCGTCGTCCTCACCGACCTCCCCACCATCATGCCCAACCTCGCGCACAACCTCGCCCTCAACCAGCCAGTCGTGCACGCGCGCGGCGGCCGCGCCGAGGCGGCCCCTCTGACATGGGGCGCCCGCGACGACACCGACACCGACCCGCGCTTCCACACCCCAAACCGCTACCAGGTAGGTAGCCACGAGAACTCCCATTGCCACCCCCCCCCCCCCCCCCCCTTTCTTTTCTATGGGACCCACAACTAACTAACCAACCCACACCAGCTCATCATCGCCGCCGACCCGCTGTACGACGACGACCACCCCGTGCTCCTCGCCAGCGCCGTCGACGAGCAGCTGGCGCGGACGGCGGGCGCGCGCGTCCTCGTCATGGTGCCGCAGCGGGACGCGACCACGGCGGCGCTGGCCACGGTCCTGCGGGGCGAGCTGGCGCGGCGCGCGGACGCGCTGCACTGTCTCGCGGAGAGCGTCGTGGCGGGGCAGGACGACTGGGGGGATGATGACAACGATGAGGACGAGGACGAGGACGAGGGCGGGACGCGGCGCGTGGGGTTCTGGTGGGGGATCTTTGGCCGGGCGGGGGCGGCGGGGGGTTGAGTCGCTGGCCGTACTGTCTGAAGCTTGGGGCTTGTGGCTTTGGGGGGGGGGGGGGGGGGGGGGGGGGGGGGGGGGGGGGGGGGGTAATGTACAACGGGGTGGAAATGCAGATACCGGTGGACATGGACGCAGACCTAGACGTAGAACTAACTGCATGCGAATGAGAGATTGAACATATGGTGCCACGCGATCCTGCCATGACGCCGAAGAATTCTGAGCCATAACAAACAGGGGCCCGGTTTCACTGTCTCTGCCACGTCACAGCATCCAGGGAAAAATGTTCGTGATCGACGAAATACACCTTCCGTCTATCTGACACTCAGCTTAAAACACAAACTCGCTTGCCGCCCCGCCCATGCCCTCCATTCTAACAACTCAACCGCTCCAAAAATACAACGCAATGACAAAAGAAAACGGCAGATCGGAAGTCCGGACCCTAAACAAGCTTCATAGAAACCTCGAGGATCCTGGATTTTGTAAAGTATAGCGCTGGTAACCCCCAGCACCTTGTGGGCGAGAGAAGATTTCGCTGTTGAAAAATAAAATAAGGGTATCTAACAGAATTCCAAAGAAACAGCGAGGCGGTTCAGACTGGGAGCTGAGGTTGAGCTCGGGTGGCCGCAAAGATGTTGAGTGATATGGGGGGTGCCGCACGGTCTGGTTTGCCTTGATGTCCCGTCGCCAACGGAAATGCAGTCGGTGGCCACATTCCAAGGGAGAAAAATCGCGTTTAAGGAGGGAAGGTGGGGGCTAGTATCGAATCCATGGCCAGATGCTGGCCGCGCGGTTGGAATCGAGAGCGCGGACCACGAGATAGCGCGGATCGGCGCGCCGCCAAGCATGAACAATGTGGTCTGTTCTGGGACCGGGGCCGATGAATTAAATACGGAAGAGCGGGATAGGGGTAATAGGCCAGTCGGCCGGTCTGGCGCATACCAGGGGCGAGACGCGGGGGAGAGGGCCTTTGGAGACTCGAGTCTGGAGGAGTCGACTGTCATGATGTCGTAGACGTGACGCCGGCGGCGGCTCGCGGGAGCATCTTTTCCAAAATCGACGAGGAGCGGATTCAGACAATGATGGACATGTTCTTCCGTGTCTCGGCATCCTCGGCCTGGATGCCGAAAACCAGCCTGAAAAGATCCCTCAGGAAGCCGTACTGGCCCGACCGCTGCGTCATCCACCCGACGCTCTTGGCGACATCAACGGCGCTGAAACGCTTTCCGCGAGGAAGGCTGGCCGGGGAGCGGAAGGACGTGTCGCTGAGCACCAGGTTCTTGTAGTTCTGCAGGAGGGTTGCATGGCTCGGCAGGGAGCCAAACGAGCCCGTCGGCAGGCCCTTTACAAAGGCCTGCAACGAGGCCACCCCGCTCGCGCCGTCGGGCCCTGCTGCGTCGCGGGTGAAGCCGATGTTCATGGCGGCCTTCACCATGAGCGCCTTGATGCGGGTGATGTTGGTGTCCTCCACGGCGGCGGTCGCGGTGGTCGTGCTGGACGTGTGCTGGCTGCCCTGGCTGTAGCCCGACAGGTTCGAGGCATTGCTTGACCAGCGGCCGCCACGGTCGCTGCGGGATTCACTCGAGGTGCCGAGGACCAGGATGTTGGGCATCTGGGGGCTGGCGTCGGGCGAAACGGGGGTGTCCTCGAACTCGGTAACGGGTGTCTCGGGCACGAGGGGGCGTGTCCGCGGCCGATCAAGATCGGCGAGACTGCGGAGACTTTCCCGTTTCGAGTGGAGCGACGCCCGACTGCCGGCGTTGGAGCGGGCGGCGTCCGACTGGTGGCTGCTCATCCCGGAATAGCCGTACGGCGGGCCGGCAGCGAAAAAGTTGACTTGGTTTGGCCTTGGCGTTCCGCGATCTGGTCGTACCTGTGTCCAGCCCTCGCGGAAGATGTCGCAGAGCTCCCAGCACGCCTGCACGGCCGAGCCCAGAAGCTCTTCGTCGGGGGCTTTGCCATCTCGCCGGTTCTGCCGGAGGCTAAAGAGCATCTCGGCCAGTGTCCAGCATGCCCGGAGTAGGGAGTCTGTCTCTTCGGCTAGGTCGTTGCGCTGCTTCATGAGCCGGTGGCAGAGCGTGATGTAGAAATCCAGTGTTCGTTCCCGAAATGCTTCGGGGAGCGTCCGGCTGTCCTGGGCGCTATAAAGACTGGAGCATCTCGTTAGACCACGGGGACGGGGCGTCGGGGGGTGCAGATGCGGGGATTCGTACTGGTTGTTGAGCTCAAAGCTGACTCTCAGCACCGAATCAGCAGTCTCATCCTTCTTTTGGCGCACATCAAACAAGGACTGGCAGAAGTCCCGGCACAGATCCAAGTTGGTGCGGACACCATACGACTCGGAGATGTCATCTCGGCTGTGGTAGAGGCGCTTGCAGAGCTTCCAGCAGCTCTTCCATGCCTTCTCGTGGGCGTCTGGTGTCCCGGAGCTGTTGAAGACGCGCTCGCGGTGGATTGAGCTGAGATTGGCGAGTGTATTGCACAGCGTCCAGCACTCGGCCAGGGCGGCTTTGAGCGCCTTGACCTCGCTGTCTTGGCCTCGGGTCGGATTCGAAAACTCGTCGGCATCGTCCGAGTCGTCGTCCCCACTCACTTCGTAACTCTCCGGTATCACTGCGCAAGTCTCGTTAGACGGGCAACGTTTCAGGTGCTACAGCTCATAATCCTTACACTCGAGGCTGCTGCCTGTGCTCGACCGTTGCTTGGCGGGATCGGTTGCAAACACGTCGTCCAACTTCTGAGCTTGTGGTGTGAGGATGTCTAGGCCGAATGTCACTGGTTTCACCTTGGTATTGACCGTGGGTGGTGTCTGATGCAGGGCTGTCTTGAGAGCCTGATGTTAGTGATGCCGCGTCCCGTGGACCACGCCGATGGGGCTTGGCTCACTACCGTTGACGGCTCGCTGGGCGGGGGACTGCCGGGGCTGCTGCCCTCCACGCTCGTACCACTCATCGAGTAAGAGATGGATTTCGAGCTCGTGTCGTTTGACTGGTAAAGAGCTGGTGTTAACCCGACACCCACACGGCGGGATCAGGATATCGTTGATGATCATACCCAGTTCTGAAAGCTCGGGGGCGCATGTATTACCGATACAAGCTCTTCGCTCAGGGGTCTTCGAATGTGGTCCGGGATATTCGTGCGCAACATTACAAGCTGCGGGGAGTTAGCCAACCGAAGCAGCGCGCAAGACACCCGGGTATTGACGAACCGAACGGCGTCCGTGGCCATGCT
This sequence comes from Trichocladium antarcticum, assembly GCA_033297235.1. Classification (NCBI taxonomy): domain Eukaryota; kingdom Fungi; phylum Ascomycota; class Sordariomycetes; order Sordariales; family Chaetomiaceae; genus Trichocladium; species Trichocladium antarcticum. The sequence continues at coordinate 946,559 of MU853403.1, forward strand.
CATGCTCGGCGTTCTCTACCGCCTCGTCTTCTATCTCTGTGGTCTCGGTCCCGTTCGATGTCACGGGCGACGGCCCCACGATATCGCTACCCGGGCTCATGAGGTACGCCGAGCTGGACCTCATGAAAGAAATCGGGCGCGGAGGATGGGAGTCGGGCGCGGAGGAGCTGGTAGAACAATGCAACGGTCAACCGACAGGCTTTTCTAAAACTGGATCGGGGGTCGGTGGGAGCCATACGCCATATATTGGGCGGACAGAGCGGGGGACTCGGGCCCCGTCGAGAGCGACATGTCTGCGTGTGCCGAGTATATCGAGATGATGCTTCCCGTTGATGATCTCAAGGGTGCCTCAAGAGCCATTGCGCCCGATTCTGGCTGGCTGGACAGCCGAGGGTCGGAGCTGGCAGAAGGTGAAGCCGGTGGGCCAAGCAGTATGTAACTCAAGGGGGGGGGGGGGAGGGAGAATCTCGGAAGCGGCGAGGCAGCACACGGATGGGACCAGACTTGTCAGAAGGAAGCAGACAGCTCAGTAGGGTTGCGCTGAGGGTGGGAAAGGGCGGAGAAGGTACAAGCTCGGGCACGATGTTTTGGTGGCTGAGGATCTAGTTTGGAGCCGCCAAAAACGATTTCTCTCTCGGCGAGGGTGTCGGGCAGGGAGAGGAGAGGCAGGAGACTCTTAACCGATCGCAGAATAAAGAGCAGGGCGCGCCTATGTCCCGGAGCAGCGACCGGACAAGGAAAGGCGACCGGCGGAGGGTGGTTCCCTGCAGCACGATGGGTCGGCCGCGTGCTGCTTCAGTCTGATTGGGACCAGAGACAATGCGAGATGGTGGTGGACTGGGCCAGCGCGGGCTTCTTCTGCGGGGAACAAAAACAGCGTCTAAACAGCACAGCTGTCAGAACAAGACTTGTTGAGCGATAGGCAGAGCTGCTTGGCGGGGGATGCAACGGCAGCCAACGCGGGCGGATGGCGACGACCTGGTTTGTCCGGGTGGGCGCGGTGGAGTCCTCGACAGTGGTTTGGGCGAGGGAATCCAGCGATGGCCGCCAGTGGTCGAGGAGAGAACGCCTCTGCGCTTAAGGGCGAAGAAGCAGCCAAACAGGAAAGGTGGCAGCAGTGCTCCACCTCGTTCTGGTGCTTGACCGCAGGCAGGGTGTGCGAGGTCCAGGCCCCAGGACCCCCCCGCCGTTCCGTGCGACAGGGGGTGGGCGACACCAACGAGATGGCCTGCAACACCTGCACGGCGCGGTAAACGATGTTGACGACAGAACTCTTCGCGCAAGGGTCTCGCGTCTGAAAAAAATCGGGCTGATGAGTGGCGGCGTATTCATCCCCTCCGCCCTAGTGATGCTGTTGGGTGTGGCAGCGAAAGCTTGCTGGCGGGCAGCGCACCGGGTGCAACGAGTTGCCGACGGCGGCCCGTCCTGGGTGGGTGGTCTCGAGCCGCAAAACCCGAGCATGATGAGCCTGGAGCCTCGTGCGGAGCCCGATTCCATCCCACACATCCCAATGATCCCATACAGGGGGGAGTGCGCGTCTTGACTCTCGAGCCAGTAGGAGGGCGGCGAGAAAGCCCCTCTTCTGCCGATGGGCTGCAGGGCGATGGACATCGGCGCTTAAGGAGTTTTGATGTGGCTCGGCGCCCGTTGCGGGAAGCCAGCTGGCCAGCAAGTCAGCGACCTTTTGTCAGACGAGTCCTCCCCCGCCGAAGCTATGGAACTTTTCGTTGGCCAATGGGGTGCCACATGGGCGGCCGAAAACCACGGCCCCGTTCCCAGCCCGCCGGGCGACGCCCTGGGCTGGCGTTCTTGTTTCCCTTCCCTGGCCAGCTCCGCCAATAGCACGACGGCATGATGGCGCAGACGAGCCGCGTCGCGTCTCGTAGATTCGGCTACACATGGTTATAACGGGCCCGCCCGTTTGTGTTGCATGGAGAATCGAGGACTGGGCCCAAGGGAGACGGAGAGAGACTCTGCACGACGGAACAGCATAAACAGAACTGCCGTGAACTGGTAGGCTTCAAGTGAGCGGGAGATCCACAGGGTCGGGTGTCTCGGGGGTATGTCGCCGCATGGTTTTGTCGCCATGGTGGGATTCCTGTGTCACTTGATGACGAAGGCCGATGTCTCAACTCCGGCCTTCAGCCATCTCTTTGGGTAGGTAGCGGCGCGTATCCGATCCTTCGAGCTGCGCCCGATGGAGCTGCCCAAGTACTCGGTACTCAAGCGCGGCAAATGAGTTGCCGCGATGTGGCACAGCGAACGTGCTTTGACGGTGGGCGGCGGTGGGCGTCGTGATGCCGGCTGCTTATCGCGAATGGGCTTGCAGGGATCCGAAGCCCTATGGCAGGGCGGACAACATCCCGGCGATCTGGTTCTTTCTTTTCTTCGGCGCTAGCGGACCGAGCGCGAGGCACTTCTCATCGTTTATAAGGTGTGGCGTCCCTGATGTTTAGGGATCGGTGGTCTCAAAGCATTGGCTGCCGCAGGAGCCTTGCTGCTAACCCTGTGAACGGTAGGTCTCGCAAACAGAACTGGGGCTGCCAGCTCGTCCGAAAGTATGTAACAGTGGGGTACTTACCAGGATGGCAGTGTTGTGAATGTGGGGTGATGTTGCGCTAGGATGCTGAGGATGCTGTCTGATTTTGCCAAGGGTTTGCGTGGGGTGGTGTGTGGGTCGGACTCCACGACGAAGCCCGCCGTTGCTTCTAGCGCCCTCAACGTGTTGGTGCGCGTCCCAGGTCCGCGAAAATCGGTTGAGCCAACCTGTACGGATACTTGTCGAATGAGTGTGTTTTTCATTTACACCGCCATCTGCTCCAGGATCATGGATCAGCGAGGTCTGCGCATGAGGGGATGAAGAACCCCCAACCTGTGGCATGGCTTGTTTCTAGAAGTCGAACGAAGAGTTCTGACTGTATTCCGTCCAAACCAAGTCTCTCAGGCTCGAAACGAGTAGCCGCAACTCCCACACAACCGACATATTCCCTCCTGGGCGCTGTCACATTCAAGATATATTTGTAGGTAGGTATCACACCACACACAGACGGCATACAAAATCCAAGTCACCACGTTATAATCCTATACAGACAACTCGGCCTCCAGCCAACCCCACCGTGTCCCACCGCAGTCCAAGCCTGAACTTCAGACCTGTTTGCCAAAGCGCGCGATGTCGGCAAAGCCAGGGTAAAGCCAGGCATGCGTGGCAGGAGCCGGCTCAGTAGTTGATGCCCAACCACACCCCTGAGACGCATTTACGCCCCTCACATGATGGTACAGGGACGCTCGATCGCTGGTGGAAGTGCGTCGCGCGGCGCTGCCAGCAAACCCGGTATATGCGGTTGGTCCCTGCCACCGATGCCAAGAACATCTGTTTCGTACCTGACCGCCTTCCGTACATGCACATCAGGCCACGCGCTTGTGGATGACGGGCCCAGAGACCAGACACCATCAGCCAGCCGTCTGCATCCAAAATCAACCTTGACGCCGTTTTGCCAGCTAAATCAAGACCATCCCGCCAGAAAGCCGCGGCTCGGGGCCGCCCATTGGCGCCCGCCACTTAAACGCCCGTATATGCATATCGAGAAGGAACAAGAGCTTTCAGCGTTCTTCCTGGTTGCGCGTCTGCATCTCGATCTTCTTGTAGTTGCGACCATCCGGTGTGTATCTGGAACAAGGAGTGTCAGTCGGGCCCGCCAACTCTCGAGGGCGAAAAGCAAACATACTTGAGAAGCTTCTCAATGAGGTCGACGTGCGTCATGACCATGCGGCGGCAGCAGTACCGCTTGCATGCAAGCTGGTCCAGCGCATCACTGTCCAGTCCCGTCAGCATCGTAACCCAAGACCGAAATGGTAGCATTGGCGCCTACCCGTCGGTGAGCTCTTCCTCCTCGATGAGCCTGACAAACTTCTCCCAGAGGTCGCCCGTCACCTGCGCGAACAGTTAGTCGGTCTCGAGCGCAGAGGCGTAGGTCGGCGCATCGGGCGGCTTACCTTGCCGCACGAGAAGCAGCGGATTGGAATGATCATCTTGTCGGCGCTTTGCAAGTTGTATTAACTTCCAGTCGTGGTTCCGTATGACTCCGATGCTTTAGGATGGCGCACGAGTTTGTCGAGCAATGTGCTGCGAGACTTCGAGGTTGCCGTGAAGCTTTCTCAGCGCGCGCGCCGCGTCAAATCTTTGTCTAGCGGCGGCGTTCGCTGATCTGTGCGTATCGCTGATAAGAAAGCAGGCCCCACTCCAACTTTTTTCGATGTCTCCGCCAAATTTTCTTCTGCCTGGTTGCAATTGGAGACTGACGGCACTGGTGTTTGTTTTGGACATTGGAGGGTTCAGCTTGTACCTGCTGCCTCACCAGTTTCATTATTGCAGCCGCCGCCCAGGATGAAGTCGAAAATGGATGCGACCGGCGACACGGCCACGCTGAAACGGAAGCGCGAACCGAAAGACGACGCGGCCCTGGCGCAGAAGAAGCACCGCCGCAAAGCAAGGCTCCAAGAAAACGGCGGTTCGGAAGACGCCGCCAGCGGCAACGTCAAGCCCAACTCAAGCAGTCTGGCCTCGCAAAAAGCCGACAGCGACCTGGAGCTTTCCGACGCGTCATTGCAACCGTCAGCTGGCCCGGTCAGCGAAAGATCAGCAACATGGAAGCTGTCGAAGCCAATGGGCGGCAGGATGCTGGACATTGACCCAGTATTCTCTACTGATGAGAGGTGAGAGGCGCCCAGCGAGAGGAGGACAAAGAACTGTGTGAGAGCGATCTCTAACTGGCATAGGCATCTGATCATCACATACAACACCTCGATACAGGTGTACTCGACTGAAGACTCCCTGCTTGTCCGCAGGATCGCGCTCCCGATAACAAGAACGGACGATGCGGCGGAATTTGTGTCGACACATATCGTCGCCTCGGTATTATCCAGGTGTGATCCGGATTATATCTGGGTTGCGTGCTCGGATGGCCGCATCTGGCGCATCAATTGGACCTCCGGCGCAGGCACCGACAACCCCTTTACGGTCGACACCAAGAAAGTATTGGACGTGACGGTGGATGCGATGGAGATTGGAGGAAAGTCCGAGGATGTTCTGCTCGTCCTGAAGAGACTCACCAAGAGCTCGGCGCAAATAGTCGCCTACAACAGCAAGGCACTGTCGACGAGAAACGGCAAGCTTCTACACACCTACGATGAGAACCCGCAACTACTACGATCCGCTGCCGGCGGCCGGTTGATCGTCGCGGCAGCCAAGGAGACGCTGCACATTGGCCTGCTGAAGGCGAAGAAGGCCGCTTCGTTGGATGATCTGGCATATCGCTTCCATTCCATCGATCTCCCGGATATAGTCAGCTGCCTGGACATTCGGCCCACACTCCGGCCAACGAAAAAAGGGGGTCTTGAGATACAGTCTCTCGATCTTGCGATCGGCTGTGCTCGTGGCGCCATCTACCTCTACGATAACTTGCTCTCCAACCTCCCCGGGGAGGGGTCCGGCTCTTCGAAGGCGGGCTTGATTCAGCCAAAACGCTATCACTGGCACCGTAGGGCTGTTCACAGCGTCAAGTTCTCCGAGGACGGTAAGCACCCCGACTCCGGGCCGAGTGGCAGCTGTATTGGCATGCTGACTGACAGACGACAGGCAACTACCTCATCTCCGGAGGCTACGAGACTGTTCTCGTTCTCTGGCAAATCGACACTGGAAAGCTCGATTTCCTACCTCATCTGTCGGCGGCCATCGAGAACATTGTCGTGTCTCCCCGGGGCTCGTCATACGCCGTTCATCTAGATGACAATTCCGCCATGATTCTTTCGACGGCCGAGATGAAGCCGACAATGTACGTCTCGGGAATTCAGACTTTGATTCTGGGAGATCGGCCATCCAAGGAGGCCTTGGTCCGCCGTGTTTGGCGGCCGGCTGATGAGATCGCGACTCCGTTGGTGGCCACCGTCAACCCGCAAAGCCCGTCGCAAATGTTCCTGTGCGTTGGCAACGGCCAGCAAGCCACCCTGGGAGGAGGAGCATCGTCGACCCCGCTTCTCCAGGTGTTCGATATTTCCTCATTCCAGGGTGTCGCCAAGCACGCTATTGCGCGCACCAACCCGACAGACGCAAATGTGACCAGCGAGGGTGCTCCCATCGTCGAGCCGACGGCCAGCAAACTGGCCTTCTCCCGCGACGGCAAATGGCTCGCTTCGGTTGACGAATGGCAGCCGTCTGAACGAGATGCCGACGCTTTCTTGACCGGGTCAAAGACGCCCGCTGAAGCCTGTCGGGAGAGGCGGGAGATCTACCTGAAGTTTTGGGAGGTTGGCACAGACGAATCTCTTGAGCTTGCGACACGCATAAACGATGCCCACCACACCGATAAAACGGAGGCAGTTTTCGACCTCGCGAGCGACCCCACCTCATCTCGGTTTGCGACGATTGGCAACGATGGAATGGTCCGGTTCTGGACTCCGAGACTGCGCAAGCGGGATGGGCTGATGGCTACCGGGCCTGGTGGTCAGCCATTGCGGAGCTGGGCCTGCTCCCGGGTTGTTACCCTCCCCGTGTACGAACAGCAGGATGATTCCGTCGAGGTTCCCAAGAGCGCGCCTCGCAGCGGCGCCATTACATTCTCCGAAGACGGTTCCATTCTTTTCGCCGCCTTCGGCCCTCCGTCTGGCGCGCTTGTTGTCGCCATCGACACCGAGACCGGAGCCGTCCGTGACATTGTTTCCGGCATGTTCAAGGGCGAGATCCGTGCCATCAAATCTCTGTCGTCGTCGCTCATCATGCTCTCGGAGGACCTTGTCGTCTATGACATCGTGTCCGATGAGCTCCTCTCTAGCTACGCCCTAAAAGAGACGTCAGAGGCGGCCAAGCGGCTCACCCAGCTAGCAGTCAATTACGAATCACGGAGCTTTGCGCTGGTGGCGCCTGTTCCGAATCCAAGCCAGGAGAAGATGAAGCGGGGCGTGAGGTCAGAATTGGTCGTCTTCAGCCTCGACAACGGGGAACCCCAGCTGGTCAAGACATTCCCGCAGCTGATCACTTCAGTATGCGCCGCGCCCTCATCGACTGGGTTTGTTGTCGTCGACTCGGCGGCCCAGATTTGGTCCATAACTGAAGGTGCCGAGCAAGCACCGCTCCTCCAACCTCTGGCCGATCTGGGGGTCGATGTTGATGGCGACGCAGGCGCTGAGCCTGAAGCACTCCTGCTGCAGGAGGGCGAGGCAAGCGACGAGGAAATGGAAGATGCGGATCAAGACGTGGTGATGGAGGATGACGATGACACCCATGCCGCTGTTGTGGCCCCGCAGCGTTTGGCAGAGATCTTCAACGCTGCCCCAGCTTTCGCCATGCCGCCGATTGAAGATATCTTCTATCAGGTGGCCGGCCTGTTTTCCACCAAGCCGGTCAACGCCTAGTAGCAACCAATCCCATCCCAGTCCCGACGCCCTCAGCGGTCCCAACTCCTGACGATCAGGGCACTGTCGAGCCGAGCCAGGAGGTATCCGGGCCCTCCTCGGGTTGACATGCGGGCTCTCCTGTGCTGCCCAATTCCATGGTGCCGAACAGGGGCATACCCTGGCTCGCGTGGCATGTCCATCGGTTAAGTGTCCCGCGCTATGCCGGTAATGGAGCGAAGGGTCCAGCAGGAGGTCGCCGATTCGGACCACAGGGATGACAAAGCACAGGAACCAGGGATTTTGGTCGCGCTTTGTTACCCAAGAGCCGTGCCGAAGACCGGTTCCCGACCCCGCCCACTGCCCCGCGTGCTCAGGTGTTAGTGTGGTGTAATTGCGGGGGCAGCAGATGTCGACCGATTACGCCATCCTTGATGGGTCACGGAGTGAAACTGATCTGGGCAGTTGTCGGTGGATTGGGGGTCAACTGTACCAACCAAAACAAGACCAATGGAACATAGAAGATACCCAGTTCGCAGAGTCACCAATAAATGCGATTTCTGCCGAGGCAGATGCCATTTGCTTTTTCTTCCCCTTGTCATCTCAGCGTGATGCAACCGCCTGGACTCGCCAGTTCCATTTGAATAGAATCCAGGCCCCCCCCCGCGTTCGTTCTCTTTATTGTCCAGCCTGTCCAACATGTCCTTCACGTCGATTCCAATCTTGGACTTCGCCTTGGCCCAGGACCCGGCTACAAAGCCCGGGTTCCTGGCCGAATTGCGCCATGCGCTGATGGAGGTTGGGTTTCTCTACCTTGCCAACGTTGGGATCTCGCAAGAGTTCTTCCAGCAGGTGATGGAGGAGGGCAAGGCCTTCTTTGATATCCCCACAGAAGAGAAGTACGATTCCCGCAGCCTCCCCCCTACCCCGCCGTCCTCTCAGCGACTAAACCTTGTACCAGGCTCAAAATCGAAATGAAGAATGCGTCCTCCTTCCTCGGCTATTCGCGCCTCTCGGCAGAAGTCACGGCCGGCGCGATCGACCACAGAGAACAGATCGACATCTCGACGGAACACGCGGCCCCGGGGCCGGACGCGCCGCTGTACTACAATCTCCTGGCACCGAACCAGTGGCCGTCCCCGGACGTGCTCCCCAGCTTCCGGCCCGTGTTCGCCGAGTACATCAAGCGCATGGGCAAGATCTCCATGGACTTTACCAGCCTGATCGCCGAGGCCATCGAGCTGCCGCGCGACGCGTTTGACAAGTACTTTGACGTCGACCAGCAGCACAAGCTCAAGATCGTCAAGTACCCCGACGTCGGCGTGCTCGGCGCGGCGGGCAAGGACGGGAACCAGGGGGTCGGGCCGCACAAGGACAGCAGTGCGTTGTTTCCCGGTCCCATCTTATCTTGCACCTCCCATCCTTCTCGGAGCGATTCACTAACCACACCCGCGCCAGTGCTATCCTCGTACCTCCTCCAAGCCTCGGCCCACCGCGGCCTGCAGGTGCAGAACATGCGCGGGCAGTGGATCGACTGCCCGCCCATCGCCAACACGCTCGTGGTCGCCATCGGGCAGGGCCTCGAGGCCCTGACGCAGGGCGTGTGCGTCAGCACGACGCACCGCGTGCTGTCGCCGCGCGCGGGCGAGGGCGCGCGCTTCTCGATCCCCTTCTTCCAGGGCGTCAGCGGCGACGCCGCCTTTGACGATCTCGAGACGGTCGGCGTCGGCCGCGTGCCGGACCACGTGCGCGCGGAGCGGGACCGCGTGCGCGCGGCGAGCGGGGCGAGGCGGGACGACGTCGAGTTTACGTTCCGGAAGGGCGGCGTGGCGGCCACGCTGGGCGAGGCGACGCTGCGCAACAGGGTCAAGAGCCATCCGGACGTGGCGGAGCGGTGGTATCCGGATCTCTTGAAGAGTGTGAGGGGGGAGGAGCAGGCGGCGCTGCGGGCGCGGCAGGAGGCTGGTGTTGGGAGCGGGACGGGGGGGGTTCCTGCTGCGGGCGCGACGACGCCGCCGGTGGAAGCGCATTAGGGGGTTGGCCTGGCAGACAACTAACTGCATCATGGAGCCATGTCTTTTCGTTGGCTTTGCATGGCGTAGCAGCCAGTATATCCGTATGCATCTTTGGTTCCCAATACGCGCCGAGCAGCAGGCGGCAGGCGGCAATCGGCTTTGATGGAGATACGTGCTAGCCCCGTATATTCAAGGCCCCAGCTCTATCGCTCGTCTATCACATCAGGGGAAGATCAGAGACTTGTGTCCCGTCGGAAAATCAGAGGAATGTTGCGCCGTTCCACCAAGCGCCTTCTTTATTACATATAGAAAAACCCCTCGCGCCCGCCGTTTGCTCGTAAAAGTCGTGTCCGGTCGTGAGTTTGTGGGAGCATCGCCCGCTCAGCTAGCCGCGGCGACCTTGAACTCCGGGAAGCATTGCGGCAGCGTTGAGTTGTGCTTATTGACGGCGTGGAGGGTAAGCCTGGGAGAGCAGCATTGTTAGTTCGGATTGTCTGTGTACTATAGCAGCGTTTCGGGTCCGTACTGGGGCTCGCGCGAAGTCGACAGGAAGGTCTGCTTGCACAGGTTGCAGATGATGCTCATGGCAGCAGTGTTCTGGACGAGCAGAGATTAGTCTCCTGGGGTCTTGTCCCGGCAACCAGGACGGATACGCACAGTCTTCAGCTGCGAGACGGCTTTCGTGCCGGCCTTCTTGTCGTTCCGGGCGCGCTTCTGCGCCGCCTTGGCTCCCTGCAAGGTGGTGTCAGTCACGGCTCCTCAGATCTGCAGTCCAGTCGGGTCTGGCGTCTTGGAGCCTCCGGGGTCGAAGACCGGCAGAGGGCGGTGGGAGTGGACCGGAACAGAGGACGTACGTTACCGCCGCCCATTTTGTCAGAGTTTTGCTGGGCTGCTTTTCGTTCTCTTGTTTATCTCGACAAGTAATTCCGCAATACAGGCTGATGTTGTTCTGCGACTTTTTTTTCTGCCAGCGGGTAAAAGTGGTCCAGTCCATCAGAGTCCGTTGGTTTGGTTGCATCTCCGCTTAGCGGGTCTTGCAAGGGACGAAAATGTCAGACACACGGGTCACGTAATGGTCCGTTCCCCTCGAACATTCTGCACGTGTCAGAATTATCAGTGGGCACGAGGAACAAAAACGATCGCTATTGGCAGGGATCAGGGGCGAGCAAGAACAGCTGCAGTGGTCCCTGAGCCCCTGTCACAACCCTGACAGAACATCTCGGACAAGCATTAATTACACACTACATCCGTACTGTACATATGACCTCCCGTATCACATTTCTGCAACATTTCAACACTGCCATCGGCGGGCACAACTCCGTCTAGGCCCTACCAATTCGGTCGCTGCATAGGATACTGTCCCCCCCCCCCATCATCCCAGCCGCCACTTTCACGCTGCAGTCCCGGCCCGGCACCAGTTCATCGTCCATCTATCGTTTGCGCCAGGAGTCGCAATGGTTGACAAAGCAACCCCATCTCCGGAAAGCATATCCGACGGCCAATTTCAGCGCGCCCTCAAAAGTTATCCAGCATGCCTCGCAGCAATATCCGATGCCAAAGGAGGTACGCAGGCCCGCTAGGGTTGCCCAATGCCAGCTTCTGATGCTCCCTCCACCACAGCCAAACCCGGCCAGAAGACGCTGGCCAGTCTAGATGAATATCGGTACGAGACGGCTCTCAAAACGTTTGGCTCCGTCGAATCCGATGTCGCGATGGGCCTGGACGATGTCGAAACCCTTGTTGAGTGGAAACTGTATGTTTCTTTTCCAGTCACTTCCGGAAAAAGTTGCCGAGTACAGGGCGCCGCTGCTATGATCAGAGGTTCGTTGTCCTCCGCACTTCACTAATAGGCTTTTAGCCGGCACGGAAAGTTTCGGCCCACCCTGATGAAACTGGTCTTATCCAACGATCCGAGTTTCGTCAAGGACACCGTCCAAAAAGCCGTGAGGCACTATAGAGACAAGTCCGATGTATCCGGCGCTCTCAAGATCCTAACTCAGCTGAAGGGTATTGGGCCGGCTACCGCGTCTCTACTGTTGGCAGTGCATGATGCTGACGTCATCTTCTTCGCCGACGAGGCCTTCTCCTGGTTGTGCTCCGCTGGGCCAACCCCCACCATCAAGTACACTCTAAAAGAGTACACAGAACTCAATGGGCGGGCCCGAGCATTGGCGAACCGGCTCGGTGTGAAAGCAGTCGACGTTGAGCGCGTCGCGTTTGTCTTGCTGAGGCAACTTGGCGAGGCCGGTGCGCCACGCCCCGACAAACCACCAACCACATCACCGGCCGACCACACGGGCAAGCGGCAACCAGCAAAAAGAGCAGCTTCGAGCCACAATCCCGATGCGGAAATCCCTGTCCGGCGTTCCAAACGAGTCAGACAAACATAGGCATGGGGCCGCCGAGTGGGAATCCGGACGCACCAAAAAACATGTCCGGCCCCCTTCGCGGCTCTTTCCCGGCCCGGCATAGAACATCGCAGATTAGCCGCTGGCAAGATACCCGAATCGATTTTCAAGCCCTTCCACAGTATTGGTAGGGTGCGGGAACCCGCTTAATGGCGACACACACAATGTACACCTTTTCCCATCTCGTCACGGTCCCTTCCGATCTCCCCAGTCATGTTAGACTCTGCGCTCCTTAACCTCGCGGACACAACCAACTCTTGGCGTGTAGACCATTGCCTGCCAGATCTACATCAGCGATGTGTTGACACCCTCCGCGATGTGATCCACCGAATATATACTGGAGCGCAGCTCACGTCAAACCCATCGCACACCCAAACTTGCTCGCAGCGTAGAGATTTGTGATGAGCATCTGGGCGCTCATGGGATTATCTTTCCAGATTTGTATCGTTTTTGTGAGATATCATATGGGCTTATATGAATCCTACCTGGGGGGTAGATGGGGGTTAGGGAAAACTTGACAACAGACTTAGGAGGCTGGGAAAAGGTCAGAGGGCGGTGATATGCACATGCAGACGCATTCTTGTGTCAACACGGGGCTTGAAGGCAATAAAATTACAGCAAACATCAATCAACCTTGACTCCATAACTGATGAGAACATATCCGTCCAACTGGTGGGTAGCCCACTATACCCACATCAACTTCTCCGCCCCACACCTTCTTTCACCATAGGTTTCGCCGTCGACATGGTCTAGGGCGACCAGATCAACGGCGGCGACTCTCCCGTCTGTCTCTGTCGCGGTGGCGTACCGGCCTGCTTTTTCTCTTCGACAGCCGACGCAGTCCCAAGCGTCTCGAGTCCTTCCCAGAGGCCACTATCCTATTTGTCCTTCTTGGTGAGCGGCCCGTCGCCCTGGGTGCGGCCGTACTTCTCGGCCAGCGAATCATACTCGCGGTGGAGGCCCGAAGCCTGCTTCTTGAGCGTGGCAATGTCCTGGTCGCGCAGCTTGATCTCGCGCTTGAGACGCGAGATTTCGCCCGCGTCACCGGCCATGGCCAGCTTCTCAGACTGCTTGGTGTTCTTGTCGGTGCCCTCGTACTGCTTAAGCTTCTCCTCCAGGCGCAGCGTCTCGAGGATCATGATGTAGGTCCGGTTGAGGATCAGCGAGAGGAAGAGGGTGAAACCGCACAGGTACATGTTGCGCTGCGAGTAGAACTTGCGGGCCTGTACCTCGAGGCGCTCGTGGCCCATGATGGAAGGTCTGTTTGGCTGGATTAGTGCCTGTACACTATTTCATCTCAGGGGGTCGCTGGCGGAGGAAACATACGCTGAGTTCCCTTGGCTCTCGGCGGCGGCTGCCAGCTCGACTTGAACCCGGTAAACACGGTTGACGCTGTCGATGAAGAGGATCAAGATGAATACGAAGGTTATCTTGAGCCAGTATTGTACTTTTGCCACGACGGGATTTTCGGAGATGAAGCTGTTGGCAAATTTGTCAGTGGGGCTCAATCACGACATTGACAGCGGGAGAATTGGGGAGGACATACGTAAACAGTCTCCTGCGCATCGCGAAGGGGAGCGGAAAGATGAGGAGCATGAAAAGGACCATTTCTGCTACCAGGAGCACAAAGACCTGGAGCGCAAGGTCAGCACGATTATCATGGCATGGTCGGCTGAAGACGCAGAGGACACGGTTGAGACAATACCAAAGTGTAGTAGAGAGTCATTTTGGCGGTGATTGGCGCTTTGCTCTGCAATGTCGAGTTTCGTGAAGCTGTCGTTGCTTTGCGGTCGAACAAAGCTGGGAGAGGTTGTCGCGTGCTAAAAAGCAAAGGGAAGAGCTCTAGGGAGCTATCCTCGTGGAGATAGGAAACAAGGTGGGCAGTTGCTTCCAGACTGACCAGGGTGAGCAGTCGACAACGTCATCACCTGTGGCTGAGCGTAGATGGCCCGTGCAGTATTGACCCTAACCCTATCTGTCAAGAAAGCTTATTAGCTTAGCAGCCGTCATCCGCACTTGTTGACCAGGTGAAATCTGCTCGAGGTTCAGATGTTACGTTGCAGGCTCGACAGGCGAATTGCATCGCTCAACCACCCATCCACATGCAGTCAATTTGATCCAAACAGAACGCTAGTAATTTCGTTCTACTTGACGGATAAGGAGCATGGAACTAGGCGAGATTTGGACTTTGAGCCGGGCCGTGTTCCCCAAGTCCGCCATTGGGTCTCTCAGCACAACCTGGCAGTCGACACAACATTCTCTCTCGGCGCCACGCCACCACTTCACATGGCGAGCCCCAGATCACCGGGGAAGGCCTCATCTCCCTCTTGCTGACGCGACCGTATATGTACGGAATACAGCATAGAAGACCGCCTGGGACTACTCAGACGCGGTGGAGTGAAACCTGGCGCGCAATGGCCCGAGTCGAGGATGGACCAACAAGCTCACAAGTTACCCGGGGCTGACTTCCTGTCGTATTATCTACTTATGATTCAAGATGAGCAGAGGTAGCTGACTCTTATCCCCATTCTCTCTGTTCTTGAATTCTTCAACAATCGAGTGGTTTCTGTCTCGGTTGACAGGCGGAAACACGGCCCAAAGCCCCACGTCGTTGACGATATCGAATTTACCTTCACTCAGGATCGCGACATCCAAAACAGGACTAGTAGTCAAATGACGGGCCACCAGTTGACCAACTTGAGGCAAAACCCAAGCCCAGAAACTTCCAGCGCACAAATCCTCACCACTCTCCGCACTTTTCCCTCTCTCTCTCCCACACCTACCTACCTGCCTACCCAGTTGTCATCCACATACTTTGGGCCGCCTCCCCCCCCCAATGACCAGATAAGCATCAAACAAGCAACCAACACCGCGGAGACCGCCAGCCCCAGGGACCAGCCCCCCAATTGAACAACGCAACCAACCAACGCCCGACCGACCATGCTTCTCCGACCCCTCGTCGCCATCCTCCCCCTCATAGCAGCCGGCCTATCCACAGCAACACCCATCTCCTGCCCGGACGTACGTCTGCATCCTCGTCCCCCATTTTCTTTCCTCTATTATCCCCTTCCCTCCTCCCTTCCCCTCGCCTCGCCTCCGTTCCCTGCTGACTCTGTCGTCCGCGATACCGGACCCAGCTCAAACGCGACCTCATCCTCAAGGGCGAGCTGCCGCCCGAGGCCTGTTGCAGCTACGGACGGTGCCTGAAGGACGTGGTTGTTGCCATGGCGTGAACGTGCGGATGGACGGGGGGCCCCGGGTGATGGGTTGTGGCGGGAGAGGAGGGAGGGTATATGACTATGGGGTTAGCGAGGTGTTTACGTGTGTGGGTATGGGAAGCTCGGTGAGGATTGAATGTTGGGGTTGTTTGGGCCATGCTGGCCAGGCGTTATGGATTCGGGTTGTGGTTGGGCATTTGGAGTTTGAAGGGGGGTTCGGTTATGGGGAGTCGGGACATGGTATTCGGCCGCCAGAGGGATGCGCGATACAGAACTGGGAAGTGTTAAGAACTTTGTGTGGATTTGCACTCGTCTCGGTTTCCGCGCAATTGACGGCCGACGACGTCAATGAAAGAGTTAAAGCAAGACCAATCCCCAAACTATTACGCATGGTGTTTCCCGGCGTGTGTGTCTCGTGGATGTGGTAACTCACAGCCTCCAGCGATAGTGATTGGCGCGCAGAAAGCGGGCGCCGATGCCCCGCGCCAAGCGCCGTCCGGAATTCGACGTTGCGCTCGGTTACCGAATCAGCCGGGACCCCGCCGAAAGGATGCGCCAGGAGTGGATTAACGGGGGAGGACTGGCACGACGGTTGGCCTCATGAACACACGGGTCTCGTTCCATTGGGCGCGACCTTACCCTTGCTCAGGGCCGTGCATCGCCAGGTGGGGCCGGCGCGACGCCAGACATCTCGGACTCCTGTTTCGAGGTAGTCGCTCATATGATGATGGGGCTTTTCACCCCCATCCAGCCTCACGTAACCCGATCAATTATCGTGTCCGGTCAACGGCGCGGGGGAGGGGTAATAGCCGCCGGCTACTGGAACCTGCCCCGCGATCGCTGGGGATCAACCTGCAGGAGCATCCCATGTGAGAACGGAACATGTATAAGATGCGACTCCCCCACTACCCCGCCTTCCTCTCCGTCTTCCTTGAAGTCACGACCTCGCAAACATCTCAACCAATTCCTTCCTCAGCAGATTCGATAATTCTTCCAAGATGGGCGGCACAGTACAACAGACGAAGCCCAACATCGGCGTCTTCACAAATCCCAACCATGATCTGTGGATCAGCGAAGCCGAGCCGACACTGGAGAGCGTCCAGAAGGGGGAGGGCCTGAGAGAGGGCCAAGTTACCATTGCCATCCGAAGCACAGGTATCTGCGGGTAAGGTCCCTTCCTCCTCGCCTCACGGGCGGCCCGCGGGTCGGATGCGCCTGAAGCTGACACTCCCTCCCCACAACAGGTCGGATGTCCATTTCTGGAAGCACGGCGCCATCGGGCCCATGATCGTCAAATGCGACCACATCCTCGGCCACGAGTCCGCCGGCGACGTCATTGCGGTGCACCCGAGCGTAAAAAACCTCAAGGTCGGAGACCGCATCGCCGTCGAGCCGGCGGTCATCTGCAACGCGTGCGAGCCGTGCCTGACGGGCCGCTACAACGGGTGCGAGGCGATGGAGTTCCTCTCGACCCCGCCCGTGTCGGGCCTGCTGCGGCGGTACGTCAACCACCCGGCGGTGTGGTGCCACAAGATCGGCGACATGTCGTATGAGGACGGCGCCATGCTCGAGCCGCTCTCGGTGGCACTGGCCGGCCTGCAGCGGGCCGAGGTGCGGCTGGGCGACCCCGTGCTCGTCTGCGGCGCGGGGCCCATCGGCCTGATCACCATGCTCTGCGCCAAGGCGGCCGGCGCGTGCCCGCTGGTCATCACGGATATCGACGAGGGCCGGCTGCGGTTTGCCAAGGAGATCTGCCCGGGGGTCATCACCCACAAGGTCGAGCGCCAGTCGGTCGAGGAGTCGGCCAAGGCCGTGGTGGCGACCTTTGGCGGCATCGAGCCCACTTTGGCGCTCGAGTGCACGGGAGTCGAGAGCAGCATCGCGGCGGCCATCTGGACGGTCAAGTTCGGCGGCAGGGTTTTCGTCATCGGCGTGGGCAAGAACGAGATCCAGATCCCCTTCATGCGCGCCAGCGTCCGCGAGGTCGACCTGCAGTTCCAATACCGCTACTGCAACACCTGGCCCCGGGCCATCCGGCTCGTGCAGAGCGGCGTCATCGACATGACCAGACTCGTCACGCACCGTTTCGAGCTCGAGGACGCGGTCAAGGCGTTTGAGACGGCATCGGACCCCAGGACTGGTGCCATCAAGGTGCAGATCCAGAGTATGGATTTGGAGCCCAAGCTCTGAGAATGGGCGCGCCGGCCTTTAGTTGCATCCTGCCGCGGACCCTGGCATTTAGACAAATAGACAGAATTGAGCCAAGTTTGCAATTATTGGCATTCTGCCGCAGTCTGCATTGTGGTTTGTGTAGTGATCTGTGTGGTGATCTGTGTAGTGATATGTGTTGAGATCTGTGTTGTCATCTGTGTTGTCACTTGTGTCGCGGTCGACGTCTGGCGTTTCCCAAATGATCATTGTGCTGAAACGGGTGGCGGCGGTCCACAGCGAACGTCCAAGCGCTGGAAACAGGGAGGCTCAGATCCGTCTGAGCTTTTGCCCAGGGCCCCAATTAGGTCCTCTGATTGGCCGCCCTCTTGCCGAGCAGCGGGAGCAGCCAACGCCTTTCGAAATCTCCCGAGCTTTCCAATTTTTCTCGATCTCCGGCCCCATCTTGTCCCGGTGTGCGCGATATCGTTCCTCACCACGGCCGCAATTCCCCCAACTGCCTCCTCGGCCGCACACCACCCCGCGCCGTCCATCCTGCTTCTCCGCTCCGCCCGACGCCCGAATTCGCATCTCCGCACATCCCGGCTTCATCCCCCATCCCCCATCTCCAGAAACAATGTCGTTCTCGCTCGTCATGAGGCGATCGGGCCTCGCCATGGGCCGCCGCATGGCCCGCTTCGAGTCGACCTCGGCGACAACAAAGGCCGCCGAGGCCGCCAAGCAGACCGCCTCGCAGGCGTCGTCCGCCGCGTCCGAGGCCTCGGCCAGGGCCGCCCAGGGCCTCTCGCGCGTCACCTCGGCCGCCGGCCCGGCCATTGCCAACGCCGCCAAGGGTGTGACGGGCGCGCTGGGCCGCGTCGGCGGCCGGACGGGTCGTCTGGTTGCGTTTGTTGAGCGTAAGGATCACCGTCCCTCCCAGTCCGTGCTGCCGCGTACACGGCTGCCACGCCTCGCCAGTGGACAACGCGCGGTCGGTTTGTTGGTTTGTTGGTTGTTGGCGTATTGGCAGTTGGCCGTTGGCACTTGGGGCGTGGGGCGTGGGGAGTTTCTGTGTCGTGGTCCCAATGGCTAACCGTGATTCTCCTCTGCAGGCCAGACCCCTCTCGTCGTCTACTACTCCAAGGTCGGCCTTGAGGTCGCCAGGCTGGTCGTCCGGGGCCAGAACATGAACCCGCCGTAAGTCCCGTCGTCCAGTCGTCCCCGCCGCGTCACCTGCCGGAGGGTTGCATCCGGGGGACGGGGTCTGTCTGCTGCTGCCGATCCTGGGCTATTTGCTGACATCTTGTTCTTCTCCACAGTTCCGTTTCGACTTTCCAGACCTACTTCCAGAACCTATGGAAGCAGCTGCAGAACCCCGGCGCCTTCCTCTCCAGCCTGTTCCAGTCGGCCAACCCCCAGCAGGCCCGCAACATCTCGAGGACACAAGTGGCGGCTGGCGGCGTGATCCTGGCCGAGTGCCTGGGCTTCTTCACCGTCGGCGAGATGATCGGCCGGTTCAAGCTCATTGGCTACCACGGCGAGGCCCCTGCTGCTGCTCACTGAGCGTGCTTCTTCGAGGGGTGTTGAATCAGAGGGCGACGCCTCCTAGCCGGGGAGCCAGGCCGCTGCTCTTTCTCGGTGGCTGGCAACCGGCGGACGCGTGAGGGGAGGCGAGCGGGAGAGGGATTCTGTGTTTTCCACGGGGATAGACATGGCGGCGTATCGGGGACTGCCGTTAATTCTAGATTCGCCGACCTGGTCGGTACCATTACACCCTCGCTCCGCAGACAGAGACGCCAGGACGCCCTCTACGCCAAGCCAGCTAGGAGCTTCCGATCGGGTTGGGGCTCCGTGTTTGCTTTGGCTGGGTCGGGGGGGAAACGGGAGAGCAAAAGCAAACCAGTTCGAGGTACCCCCTTTTCCATCTCCCCAGTGTACCTCCCCTGTGTACTGCTTTGTCCTGTATGCGGCAGCCGAGGGGCCTGTATTTTCCTTTTGTCGCCATGTACAACTAAAGTCTATTGCACGAAGCCAATCAGAGCAACTTGTCCGAATCCCCCCATGTTGCCAGTCATCGTCGCTGTCACATACATATCCCGTGCTGGCGCGCGGGTCCTTGGACCTGGAACGTCCCCACCTCCCCGTCTCCCGATACACCTCCATACCTGGAACTCATCTGTTCTCGCCGGCCCCCTTGCGGTCTGCAGCGTCGTGCGTCTCCACCAATCGGCTCGGGCACCAGCTGGTTGCGTGGTCCCCGAACAGGTTATGATGTGGCATCCTCATCCCATGCAGGACGCGCGCACATAGTCCCTTTCCCCATCACCCTCTGGGGCCATGCCGGTTCGGCAAGGGCCGATGGCAAGAGAGCGGTCTGGCCCGGGGGAATGCTGGAACGGCCGAGGACGAGCGATCAGGTGGTCGTGAATGGGGGCTTGGGAAGAGCCCGTTATCATCTGTAGGTCACTACCTAAATCAGTTCTCGTCTCGTCTTCGTTTCAGGCCGTCTTTGGGCCCTTGTCAAGTACCATCCCCCGGCCCCCTCGCCCCCTCCCGCCGGTTCCCCGGATGCACCGCTGTGGTGACCTGGGCGTCTGCGATGGCTCCCCTCCTTCTCCCCCGTTGCATGCTCGGCTTCGGGCGCGGTCGCCCTTTTTTTCCTCGCCACAATACTCTCAACGTCGTATTGTGTCATCGAGATGCAGATTTAATAGGCGGTTGGTGCCCGTGTGCAGATCTCACCTTACCCCTTTGGGGGCTTATCACGGCGCGGCCGCTGCTGCCGGCCGGAGACGGATGCAGTGTGCTTGGCTGTGGTCTGTCTGGGCGGTCCGCACGTACATGACAGCGGCCGGCGGCGTGGGTGCTGTTGGCCTGGTGATTGTGATGGGCCCGACAAGGGGCGACTGGTGCTCTCTGCTGCCCCTCGGTCGTGGCGGTTATGCCACCGCCCATACCCCATGCAGACCCAGCGCGCGGCGCGCATGGCCTGCGTGCCCAATGGTTCATGTTGCCCAACAGTTCATGTTCTCCGGACCAGGGCGGTGACTTGAGGCGTCCGTGTCGGGGTGTGAGTTGTTCTGTCTCACTTCTCCTTCTGTCCTTGCAGCAGCATTGCATTGTTGGCTCCCATGGGGCCCGCGAGAGAAGTGTGATGTGACGGATACCTGGGGAGTACTCCAAACGGGGAACCACCATGAACGCGCGCAGCATTGCAACATGAACCACATGACCGGTTTCGAAAGCGCTGCGGTGTGCTCGTGACCCCCAGTGTTTCCTTGATATTACCACCCATCTAGCGCAGCGGGTATATGCATCTCATCTCCGCTTGTTCAGCTTGTCTGCCGTCTTGTCACCTCGGACCATGGCCCCGGCATGTCTTTTCTCGCACGGCTTGCATGCCCCTTTCCTCTTTTTACCTTCCATTTTCTCCCTTTCTAGCACGACCCTCGTGGCTGGGGGACACATGATTTGAACACAGAGAGCGGGGAACTGACCATGGAATCGGGTTTAATATAATCAAACTTGATATTGAGCCATGAACGGGCACTTGTCGAAGGCCTTGCTTCCGGGGAGGCAGCATTGATAGGAGGAGAAGTGTATAGAGTGTTCGACGTGTGCTGCCGACGGCGCAATGGCTTGCTATCCGATCATGAAACGGCGTGTGAGCGACGCCAGAGTTGGTCGAGGGCAACCGCTGCTGAGTGTTTTGACTGGTATACATGATTCCAGCGGGGCTTCATTATAGATACTTAAAAGCTTTTCGACGAGTAACGTAAAGCCCTTAGCGGCCCAGCCGCTTCAGGGACGGAACCTGAATACAGCGGATAGTACGTTCGGAGGCAAGTCGACCGACCACACAGCAATGAGATCCAGCCCGCGTCCCAAGATCCCGGCACAATCCACCAAACAATTATCATCCCTTGGCCATTGGGCACCGAAGAACCCCCTATCAATCAGCGCCGCGTTCGTTCCCATCATGAACCTTGCCTCGAATGAGCGGGAAACATGCAGAACGCATGAGGTCGACGTGTCCAGGATGGCTCTGGGGACGGATGGCTTCCTGGTCTGTCGCGGGCCCCGGGAATAGGCCCCCAACGGTGCGAATTCGGTATGCAAGGCCCGATCTGCATAGTGATGCCTGCCAACCACAGCGGGTTTCTGGGCGTCGCCCACGCTCGACAATGCGCGAATCGACGAGGTTGTGGTCTTCAAGCCCGCTATGGCTGAGACCGCTTGGGCCGTTTCTGCGGTTTGGCAAGCCGGCTTCCCATCTCCGTCGTCCAGGATGCCACCTCCAAGAAGAGTTCAACTGGAGCCGGTATGGACAGGCTTGACATGGCCTAGGACGCGTCTCGCAAGAAACATGAGCTCCTCTTGGATAGAAAAGCGATACGCTCAGTTCTGGTCTGTGGAGCTCGAGCGCTGGGAACGGCCGGAGTCCCGAGATTGGTAAATGTACTCTGGCCTCCAACGTCGGGCGGTTGTGGACAGTCTTCAAGCCTGGCGGGGCCGGGCCCTGGGCAGCGGCGTTTGGGTGGAGGAATTCGGGTTGGCGGGGGTGTGGGTTGCAGAGTCTCTCCCTCTGTTTGTCGCAGGGGCGAATGTCAACAGGCCAGCGAACAAGAAAATTAAGAAACGGAAATCCAATTATTTCCCCCCAACCAGCCCCGGCGCTGTGTCGGATGTGGACATGTACTGTACAGCCAGCCGACGTGCGGAAAGGACCGGTTGGCCAACCATCGGCAGGGATGCTGCGCTGCGTGCTGTCATGTGGCAGGGCAGGCGAGGAGAGCAAGTAAATACGCCAGACTCACCGTGGCTTTCTGGCGAGGAAAACATGCCTAGGATCGGTCAGCGCGATGCCGCCCTACCGAGAGGCGGGTCACAAGCGGCGACTTGCAACAGTGCTTGGACTTACAAGGTGCAGTATACATGAACCGTTGTGTGATAGACTTCGGCTATAACGTTTTCCGAGAGCTCATGGACCTCGGCAGGCGTGCGGCCACGGCCTCGACATAAGGGCGCCAAGCTCAGCGGTTGGTAGGTTTGGCGCATTCCAAGATTGAACCAGCGGCCGAGGTCCCTGAGGTGAGCATCGGCCGGCCACCCATTGATGGGCAGCTTGAGGACTTCCTCCTGAATATCCACAAACCCAGCATCGGCCAGCTGCTGCTTGGTGAGGCTGCTGTTGAGGCGGAGCGGCCGGCCGAAGCTGTCCATGGCATCCATCACTTCTCTCGCCCACTGCACGATATAGGCATCTCGCGGCAATGTATCGTCATCGCAGCGAGGAGTCCAGTCAATCTCGACCTGCTCGAAATAACCAGAATATGGCCTGAGATGTCTGGGAGATGTCAGCAATGATCAGGGGCCTACTGGACGGAGAACCCCACCTGTAAATCTCGGCGTATAGCTTGGGCCAGTTGGCGATGCTGCCGGCCAACGCGCGCATATGAATGAGGTCCCAGGAGCCGGGGCTAAGATTCTGCCACGTCGTTTCGATATCCTGCTGTTCGAAGCTCATATTCGGGGGGATGCTAAAAGAATGGGTCAAAACAAGCATCCTGGCGGGGGAAAAGGAGTTCAACCAACTATTCCGGCTGGATGCGATTTAGATCCAGGCCCACATGGACTCCGTGAGGGAATCGTCTGCTCAACGCCATCAGCTCAGGGTCGAGGCCGTAGGTGAGACGCACGGAGATACTCACTCTGCCACATCAATCCCCCAAATCCCTGTGCCGCAGCCCAGGTCCATGATCCGCGGGGCTTGCACATTCTGGAGAGGGGCTCTGTAAAACCGGTGTTTTAAGGCAACGAGAAAGATCTTGTGGAAGACATCCATTCTCTCCAGCTCGGTCTCCGGCGAAGGTCAGCGTTTCAAACAGACACAGGCCCTAAGCAGCATCGCAAAGGGGGATAGGGCGGGAAGGCTCACCTCGTCGACGGGGAACATGTAGTGCCCCCTCCGAAACGTGCCATACCACCGGCCATGCTCAAGAAAGAATTCACCATAAACTTCGGGCTGCGCTGGCGGGCCACTGCGTGGGGGCACGGTTAGCTTCTTTTTTTCTTGCTGGTTTCTTCCACAGCGCGAAACACGGATTTCATCGAGAACGGCCTTACTTGTGGTGCCGGTACGGCTGGGACTGGGACCGTGGATCCATGGCTGGGAAACGGGAAGACGCTTTGTTTGGTCTTCCGTCTCGCAGCCGCCTTGGTTGACAGTGCTGGTGGGCTGGGACGTGAGGACGCGGTCATGGACAGCGGCTGTTCTGGTCGCCCGTGGTGAAGACGAGCCACACCTGTGAGAGGCGGTGTTAGGTCGTGGTGGTTGGTCAAGCACATCAAGGGTTGGTTGGTCCTGCGGCTTGTCCCCGGCCAAAGCAAGAATGGGGAAAAGACTGTATTCATCTGCCATCGAGGGCGGAACGAGCTGTTGCGGATAATACACAATTGGGCATTCGGGCCATCCCAGACACGGTCTGGTCTGGGGGAGAGGGCGACGCGAGTATCCCACCAGGCGGCGAGGTGTTTGGCGCCACACGCAAAAGGGAACCAACCAAGAGAGAGAGATTGCTCACCTATGTATCAGGAAAAATCGGCCGCGAGCAGTCAGAACTGGCATTCGGGGTGGGCGTAGTGTCGCCGGCTTCACGTTATATGATAGCAGGCAGGTAAGCAGGGCGGCTTTACGGATACTGTTGCAGTTAAGGCTTGAGATTGCGGTCGATGCGGGTGGCCATGCCATGGGCCAACGCCCTGTTCTGCTGTGGTGGATCGGAAAGGGTGGAAGGGGCAGGGGGCGCCTTAAAAAGTCCGCGACGTCGCAATGGAAATGATGCAGGTAATGCAGCCCAGGCCGGGGCGCCATTGAAGACGGGCAGGAGGGCCCCGGGAGGGAAATTCAACCCTGCCTTAGCGCACGCATCGAACGTCACCATGGACGGTATGTACATGTATGGTACGCGCGCCCTACCCCATGGAATCGACGGTACGCTGTAATTACCCAGCCCTGCCGCGGCGGCCCCTGTCTTTTGACTTTCTCTGTGCATACCTGGTAGTTGATTATAATCGGTGGATTTGTGGGGTTTGCGTGCCTGCCTGCCTCCGAGAGCTGCAGCGTGGAAAGTAGATGCAGGGCCTGTATGATGGGCTGGGAATCGGTGATGCACCTCACCGCTCTCCAGAACAGCAGCCCCCCGGAAAACCGAGGCACGGCAGGCAGTGTTTGTCCTGGGTTTCTGCCCTGGAACCGTCCCGATGGTATGGACCCATCTCAGGGCTGTTCCGTCCTAGCTCCCGCTCCCGCTCCCTCCCGTCCTGCTCCGGCTTCGCGAACCAAACCTCTGGGCCTTTCGGGCGTCGAGCCATTCCACCTCAGCGCTCAGCGCTCAGCTCTCAGCGCCCGTCCCCTGCGCTGCAGACACGCAATAATAAGGCGTTTCAAGGACGGTGCTGATCTTTCGCGTGTCAGCAACGCGCTTTCGCAAATTGCTGCGGGACGCCTAGGTCGGTTGGCTAGCCCCAAAGCTGCTGCATTGGCTCACGAATGCCCGCCATACGCCAGGGCCCTAAGAGGTATCCACACAGTACCAGCCTTCAGCTCTCGCCAGCGCATACTTGTATTCATGCATCATCTAGTAGAAAATGTTGCTGTGGTTACTTGTATGTAGGTATGTCTTCCAGGAATGCTAAAGTAAAGCACTTGTCTTTTGGAACTTGGATTCGATACTGAAGACGCAGTATGCACGGAGCCCTTCGCATATACTCAGGTCCATCCTGTCCTGTCAGCATCCATGGATGTTGAGAGCTCCTGGTATCCAATGGCCGCCAATGGCGGAACAGCCTTGGTCAGTCTGATCGATTCGGGCATTAATGAGTTTGGCCAGAGGCGCAAGTAATTGCCCTTGCTTTGCTAGTGCTATCACAGAATGTCCATGTCTTTCCTGCAGTCATCCTGGCGTACACAGTATCTTGCACTGGGGTCTGCCCAGAGTTGAGGGTCGGGTCCAAGCTGTCGGGTCATAGTCGTCCAACCACCAGCGTTAGTTGGGCCCAATCAGAGGGGGACATCCTCAAGCAGCCCTGGAAGAACCGAACGCTGTCAATGAGGTGGTGCCATTGCAAATTACTAACCCACCCTGCTGGCGCGGACTTGCCCTGGTCTCTCGCCGCTTGCGGAATGCTGAGCATTTCCTCCGAGGCCGTCTCGGCACCACACTCGATCACGCATCAGCACTCAGAGAGTCTCACACAAAGCTGCTGGTCTGGATGAAATACATGTACATACCCAAGTATGTACCTTTCTAATTGCGAGTGGGAAGGAGTGGATCCACCACGCCCAACCCCTTCTGGAAAGCCCGGCCCTGCTCTCCGAGCCGAGAAAAAGCAAGTGTTGGGAAGGCGTGCCTAGCGCGCCATGTGACTGACTGACATTATTGGGAACCAGCAAACAGCCCGCTGCTCGTAGTTAACTTATTCTCACACCGAATAACTTGTAATCATCCAGACCGCCGAGACCGGTAAGGACCATCCTGTTATGATCTCGGGATCCATACGGAATACACTAAAAGCTGGTGTTGGTTGGCGGCCAAGTTCCCCGTCAGCAACAACGCGGGACTTGGCAGGAACATTACCCTGCCACCAGCAAGCGGCCGGAATATCACCGTCTCCTTCGCTAGGGGATGTTGTTTGGGACCAGAAGAAGGATTCTCATCCTCGCTTCAAAGCCCACCATCATCTTTTCCCCCGCTGCCAAGCATTCCAATCCCTGCCCCCAGGTGCGCAATTCGCTTGCTGTTCCCGACAGTCTGGTAGACTCCACCTTTCCATTCTCCTAACAGGTACATAAGATGGCTCGATGGCCAGACTTGGGTGCCTGCCTTGGCCAAATCCATCTTAGTCCTGGAAGGCAAGTCCATTCGCAACGGGCGAGGCTGTGCTACAAGGACACCAGCTCCGGCATCTCGGTTACCAACCACGAACCCGCCCTCTGTTCTCGTCTCATCGCGCACAGCAGGCTCCAGGGTTAGAAGCTATCTCTCTGCGGCCTGAGTACCGAGCGCACTCCGGTTGGGTTTGACCGCTTTTTCACATGACGATGTTGCTTGCTCGCCATGTCTTTGTTTGGGACAGCGCAAACCTTGCGACCCTGGTTACCTCTGGGCCTCTGGCAAACTGTTGTTATCACAGGCACTCTAAAAGCTATGTACACTACGGAGTAGTTCCGTGGCTCGTATAACGGGATCTGTCCTTGTCCGCAAGGCGCGGCCCATCCCCTCGTGGACCCACTCATGGAGACCGGAAGCCTCGCGCTCGCTGCGTACAAATTACATATGGAATACCTCCTTGTACATACTTGCCGATCCCCCGACATCAGCCAACAGTAAGCCAATTCCAATGGCAGGGGGGTCAGCTCGTTGGATATTGACTCAACGGCCGTGAGCCTGACTGCAGGTCGCACTACACTGGAAGTGACTGCTACGACAGACCTCATTGGGAGAATGCCGGCTGATGCAAAACGCGAGAACCAGATTGCCTGACGCAGGGGATTGCTCTTGGGCACCGATTACCGTGTATGCAGGAGGTTTGCCAGGCGGTGTACGGAAGATCGCCCACCAACCAACCGAATACCGCCTCCATGGTATGTATCTTGGATACCCGACCCCATCCAGCGGGCTGGTTATCGGGCGTGTTGTCTGGCAGAGTGCCGGAGCCTGCCTGCTTGCCTGCCTGCCGGCAACCCAGCAGGGGTTTACCACCCTGCTGGGACCCGCGCCACACTCCTCTGCAAACGAGGCTGCGTTTCCGACTGATCTCGAATGTTTTCCGAGGTAATTATGCGCCAACCACACCGGTTGCCATCTGTCCCAACCGCCACATGAAAAGATCACAAAATAGGGAGTCAATTTCCTGCCCAAATCGAGTGACAGCCACATCCCCGTTCTGCCATTACAACGGCCCACATTGTCAGACTCTGGACATCAGCGCGCATGCTGTGCGACACGAATGAGGAAAGGCTATTGTGACGTTGGCTTGTTGGCTGTTGCCCGCAGCCCCAACCCGCATGTGGAGTGCGGGCGCTCTCCTCCCCCCTTCCTCATCGCGGACTCTCATTTTCGGTGAACCACGACCATTTCTCTTGTTCCCATAGAGCCATGTGCTTAGAGGGTGAGAGTATGCACTGTGCTAACTGCACATGCAAAGAGATGAAAAGGGGCGAGGAGTGCAGGGAGCTTGGGATGCATAGTGCTTGTGCGACAAATGCCCATCCTTCCAGGACTTCACATGAAGAGAACAAAACTGGTATGTTGGAAGGACGGTTTGTTTGCTTCCATCAATCTATCTCCCATTAGCCACCCACTGCCAAGTGTTCAACAGTGGCTTCACTTGGGCAATAATACAACAAACTCTCAAACGCCACTCGGAAATAAGACGTCCAAGGTATAATGGCAGTCCGACAGGCTGACATTGAAAGACACACTGTCCCAACAACATACTGACCCTGCCCCTATTAGACTTGGGATTCACTCTCCTCCAACAGGGATGTCAGTCAAGCTGTCAATAGCCCAAATTTGGAAGCTTCCCCGAAAACGCCATTGACTTTTGTTCATGAGTTGTCTCGGCGTTTTCTTTCGAATGGAGAATGATGCGGCATAGATTAAAGAAGAAGGGGGTTGGCCCCGGTACATGTACGTCTTCTATCTCTATCGGCGAAATGCGAGCCTGATGTCATCCCGCAAAGACAGATGACCTCCCAAATGCATGTACAATAAACAACCAACGAACCCTCCGCGCCCGGCAGAATGCACACGAGGACAGCTGGATGGGGCAAGGCGAGGATTCACTGCTTGACGGCGTCCTCCTCGCGGCCCCATCTGGCCGTCTCATCCCCCCCTTCCCATGACTTCTCGATGTAGCCCAGCTCGTGCTTGACCTTCTCAACGGTCGCCTTATCGCCCGTGTTCTTGCCAATGTTGTCGCTACCGAGGCTGTCAGCTGATTCTCCTCGGCTATCCCGCGTGGGGGCCAGCAACTCACCTGATCTTTATCGCGGGGTTTCCGCCGGCCGAGCTGATCTTGATGACGATGTTGAGAGGGGTTGACTTCTTGCCGGTTGTTGTGTTGATAAAGTCGTTTGTGAAGAATGTGCCGACGCCAAACGTGGGCTGGAAGCCCGCCTCCTCCGAGACCAGCTTGTATTCCAGGCACCGGTCGATGTTCAGCGAGTCGGAAAAGACGATGACCTTCTTGTCGTGGATCCCTTGGCCGTCATAGAACTTGCGCATGACCTTGACGAAGGTCTTCGGATCTCCCGAGTCCTGTCGGACACCCGTGAAGACTTCGGCGTAGGTCTCGTTGGACTTTTGTCTTGTCTTTGGCGCAGTCTCGGCCAAGCTGAACGAGTCGGCAATGCTCGGCTTCCTCTCCGCCACGGGGCTGGGCTCCGCCAGATACCTGACCGGCTTGCTGAACGCATTCAGGAACTCGGGCGTCCCAAAAGTGTCGGTCAGGGCGATGCCGAGAACGCCCTCTCCAAAGCAGCCGACCCAATGGCTCAGCGCCTCCTCGGTCGCCTTCTGGTAATCGCCGACGATGGCAGCCGTGCCCATGAACCACTCGTGCGCGACGGTGCCGACGGGTGGGATGTTGAAGCGCATGGCCAGATGGACGTTGCTGGTGCCGGACAGCTTCCCGGGGAGGCCACGCTTCTGCGCTTCCTTGCTAGCCTTGGTGAGACCCCTGAACACCAGCGCCTGCGTGTGGTAGTCGCGCCTCCGGCGGGTGCCGAACTCGGAGAAGACGCAGCCGGCCTCTAGCAGGCGCATGCCCTTACTAAACGCCAGTTCTTCCTGCCCTTCGTACACCCAGTCCGGCTCCATGAACTTGAAGTATGCCTCGGAAGTCAGGGCGAGAAGAGGGATTTCGTAGAGGATTGTCTCGGCCCAAGTGCCGCTGATCTTGATATCCAGATCTCCAATGTCGTCCCCCACCGGCAGGAATTTGAGCGCGACCTGGTCCCTCGGCGCAAGGCGAAACTCGGAGAGATATTCCAGGTACTCTGGTGTCAGGTACGGGCAGTGCTGCTTCAGATATTGAAGTTCCTCGGCAGACAGAGAAATGTTGCCAAGCTTCTTGACTTGGTCGTCTAGCCATTGGAAAGCCTTGCGCGAGAGTTTCTTCTCCGGAGTTCGGTTGGTGAATGCGTACGTTACCGGAACATCCTTGTAGTATTTGAACACAGCGCACTGCATCGTCAACTTGTACAAGTCCGTGTCAAGGAACGAGATGACGCCCTCGGGGTAGGGCGAAGAGCTGTTGAAATCCATCGTGCGAGGGATGGAGAAAGGTTTGGGCCTAAACACCCAGATGACGCCGAAGAGAGGACGATGGTGGGAAATGTGACTCCGCGGGGCTTGGGGGAGTTACAGCGCTGAAGTAACCCTGTCGAACGCGAAGAAACAGAATCGCAGGAAGGAATATCGGCTCGAGTCTTGGCAATCCGCGCAGGTTGTGTAAGGTCTTGTGTAACGCAACAGCTCAGATTAGGTCGTTGGTTGTTTTGGAGACTTTGTTGCTGACTTGCTGACTGAGGTGGGAACACATTGGTCAGTCAACAGGCCGCAGACATATATGTACATACCAGCCCGTGCCTCTTTCAGACGGCCTCTTCTTTGATGACGGCGGGGTAGAAAAGACTGGCGCACCTTCTGAGCTACTCTATCCAGAGAATCTGCGCAACTTACTCCTCAGGATGAAATCCAATCCGCTTGCTCACACCCAGCTCGGAAAGCCTCGGCGATGCTGAGAGGCACTCGGGTGTTTGAGTGCGGGGTGTGGTGGGGTAATTGGAAGCTGCCGAGCGTGGAGTCTCTGATGCGACCCCTGGAATTTGTGGCTGTCGCGTGCAAGAGCTGAGTGATCGGTTCTGGGCTACGCAACCCACTCCTGCAATGCACAGACCACAGCTTAATTTCCTGACCGACTTCCCTCAGCAAAAAGTTTAGGGCGGCAGAAAAAAAAAGTTGTCGCTTCGCAGACAGTCCAGGAACCCGGGCCGCACGCCTTCTTTTTCGCGACGCCCTTTTTTCCGCGACGCCCTTTTCCGCGACGCCTGGGCTGACAAGACCGACACCATGGATATCCACCGGTGCCGCTTCGTCCGGTATCCTACCTCCGCCATCAATGCCGTCGCATTCACCCACTCGTCGCTGCCGTCGGTCTCGGCCAGCAAAAAGTACCTCCAGAAAAACATCCAGGTCCGTCTAGCGGTCGGCAGAGCCAATGGCGACATCGAGATCTGGAACCCCCTCCAGGGTGCATGGCATCAGGAGCTCGTCATCCCCGGCGGCAAGGACCGGAGCGTCGATTCGCTGGTATGGGTCACCGATTCCGACGAGGAGATGGCCGACGGCAAGATCATCCACGGCAAGTCGCGCCTCTTCAGCATTGGCTACACCACCACAATCACCGAGTGGGATCTGGAGAAGGCCAGGGCCAAGAAGCACGCAAGCGGCCAGCACGGAGAGATCTGGTGTCTCGGCGTCCAACCCCCCGCGACCAAGGGCGCCGCTGCTTCGGCCAGTCGCAAACTGGTTGCCGGCACTGTCGACGGCAACCTGGTGCTGTACTCGATCGAGGACGGCGACCTGGCGTTCCAGAAAACCCTCATCAGAACACCGTCCAAGAAGACCAAGTTTGTCAGCATCGCCTTCCAGTCGCACAATGTCGTCGTTGTAGGCTGCTCCAACAGCACAATATGCGCCTACGATATCAGGAACGGTACATTGCTGAGGCAGATGACCCTCGGGACCGACATATCCGGGGGCTCCAAGAACATCATTGTGTGGTCTGTCAAGTGTCTGTCCAACGGCGACATCGTGTCCGGCGACTCGACGGGCCAAGTGTGCATCTGGGACGGCAAGACGTACACCCAGGCGCAACGAATCAAGGGCCACTCACAAGATGTCTTGTGTTTATCCGTCAGCGCAGATGGGTCCAAGATCATTTCGGGAGGCATGGACAAGCGGACGGCCATCTATGAGCCCATGGCTGGGCAGACGGGGCGCTGGTCAAAGGTGTTCCATCGGCGATACCATCAGCATGATGTCAAGGCGATGGCCTCATTCGAAGGCAAGGGGATCAGCGTCGTGGTCTCTGGCGGTACGTTCGCCCAACATCATTGTCATTTTCACAGCTAACAGCGGCAAAAGGCTCCGACGCAACCCCTGTGATTCTACCCCTTCGCACCGCGGGCAAGGAATACCATAGAACGCTGCCGCATCTACCGCAAACTCCTACACTCCAGAGCGCCCCCAAGGCACGGTTCATCCTGAGTTGGTGGGGGAACGAGATTCGGATCTGGCACCTCCTCAACCCCGCGCAGCAACTGCTGGACGACCCCCAGGCCCCTATTAGCTTGCGCAAGAACAGAAGGTTCCTTGCACAAGTCCTCGTCAAATCGGACTCGCACATATCATCTGCTGCGATCAGCGAGGACGGAACGCTTCTTGTAGCCTCGACTGCTTCCGACATCAAGGCGTTCCAGCTCGATCTCGCAAGAGGAGAGCATACCGAGCAACTCCAAATCAAAAAGGTGGACATGGCTACGTCGGGTCTCTCGGCCACAAAAGTACAAATCTCGCCGGACAAGCAATGGATATCCTGGGTCGAGGAAGGGAGCAAGGTCATGGCTGCGAGGGTACACACTACGATATCCGAGGCCGGCACCTCCCACACAATCTCCCCGCCCCACAAGTTGCACCGACTCCGGCGCCAGACCGCCAAACACATTCTTCTCGGTGGTCTCGGCTCGTACGACCGGAACGTTACGCAGATGGCCTTCTCCCCCGACAGCAGATTGCTCAGCGTGGCCGACCTGGCGGGGTACATCGACACCTGGGTCTTACGCGTCCCCGGTCAGCAGACGAATGGCGCGGGTGGCGAGGATGACGAGGCGGCGTCTAGTGCGTCCTCGAGCGATTCGTCAGACGACGACGAGTCGGCAGACGTCGTGGGCGAGCGCTGGGTCCGCAATCCCAAGGCGGCCCTCCTGCCCAAACTATCGGCTGCCCCTGTCGTGCTGTCGTTCTCGCGGACCCGGCGGGACGATGGCGACCACGACCTCCTGGTCATCA
The DNA here is from genome assembly GCA_033297235.1 of Trichocladium antarcticum. NCBI lineage: Eukaryota > Fungi > Ascomycota > Sordariomycetes > Sordariales > Chaetomiaceae > Trichocladium > Trichocladium antarcticum. The sequence goes on from MU853403.1 coordinate 978,874, forward strand.
CCGCGCTGAAGCAGCTGCTCATCTTCAACCCCCTGCGCGGGTCGCTCTCGGAGTGGTCGCGCCGCAACACCTTCCCCAAGCTCCCGGAGCAGTTTCGCGACACGCGCGACCAGATCAAGGGCGTGGTATGGCAAGCCTCGAGGGCCTGGATCTACGGGGTGTCGTCGCTGTTCATGTTCGACCTGTCCCAGGACCTCGGTGGTCCGGAAAAGGACGCGCCGAACGGCGGCCAGAAACAGCAGGGCATGAAGCGGAAGCGCGAGGGCCACGAGGGCGGCGCGGGCGGCAGGATGGAGAAGGGCTCGCTTGTCCCGCAGCGGGTCAGGACAGCTGCGGGGCCCGACGGCGCAAGGTGGGAGGATGTGGAGATGGCCGACGCCGAAGACCAGAAGAGTGTTGGCGCGAGCAGCGGGATGGAGGACAATGACGACGACATCTTGGACGGCGGCGAGCTGCAGCGTCTGCGAGAGGACGAGGGAACCAACAACGCACCGGGTGCCGAGAGGGAGGGGGCAGGGGCCAGGTGGTGGCATACGTACCAGTTTCGTCCCATACTGGGCATCGTGCCCGTCGAGGGCACCCGAGAAGGCGGCGATGCCGAGGGGCTCCCGCCGCTTGAGGTCGCCCTTGTGGAGCGGCCACTGTCTGGCGAGGACTTGCCCGAGCGTTATTTTGCCGAGGGCGAGTTGGAGCGGTGAATGTGATGGCCGATGATACATAGACATGGATGGAGCTTGCTTCTGGCATTCGGAGCGCCACCTGGGATAGGTCATGTACGTATGTATGTATCTACCGCGAGTCGTGGGACCCTGGACCGGCTGGGCTTGGGTCAGAATCGTACCGAGCATAGGGATGTTGTGAAGACCACCAAAAAATATTGAATCCTGCCGATGTTCCCGCAACCACCCCCCCCCCCCCCCCCCCCCCCCCCCCCCCCCCCCCCCCCCCCCCCCCCCCCCCCCCCCCCCCCCCCCCCCCCCCCACAATCTCCCACCACTTGCGGTGTTTGTACTCCCGCCGTCGGTCCAGCAAACTCGAGCCGGCGGCCCACACCTGCTTGGGAAAAGTTCCTCACTGTTGCTGGTACCCGACCGTAAGCTCGCTCCCGGACGTGGTACACGGGCACCCCCTCGCGGATGGGCCTCTAACCCTTGCCATATACTTGATACAGAAGCTTCGCCATGTGTCTTGGGTAGCGCCTCCTCGAACTCGGATGGGGACGGACAAGAAGGCGAAACCCCGCCGAGCCCATACGGTGAGATACACGTATACAAGCCAGGGGCTTATCTCCCGCCGAGAGACAATACTGGATAGGTACCCCGAAACCGCAGGGCTTACGCCAACTTATGTGGCTGGAGTGTTTGGACTCGTTGGCGACAAATATCCGGACGTGGACACAGGAGGGGGGGGTTAGGTGGCACGGGGGGCGAGACGCGCGTCGTTATGGGCTATTTGTCCCCCCCCTCTTTTTTTTATACATGTACATTCTTCCCATATAGTCATATAGTTGGGGAGGGGTTTGTAGCTACGGCTAGGATTGAGCCGGGATGTGGGATGGTGAACGACACTCGAGACGCTGAGAGAGGCAGGTGAATGAAGACCTTGAGTCGGATCATGGAGACGAGGTGGGTGGTGTTGGGGCTATCTCCAGATTCTCAGGCCGTATCGGAGACCAGGGTTAAAGCGTCCGTAAAAGAGCTGGGAATGGAGATGTGTTCCGAGCCGGGAAGACGGGAATGCTGATGGAGGCGGGAATGTTCACATGAAGTTGATCTCCCAAGTTATGTGTATTCCACGCAATCGACCTCGGTCTGGACTCACCCCATGTCTCACTTCTGGGTTCGATTTCTGACAGGTTCTAGCCCGGTGGTACCGTCTGATGAGCACCGGTCTAGTGTGAGGGATTCTGTGTGAGGAGGGCATGGGAGGCCCCTTGACAGCTCGGCTGATCGGTCGTCAAACTTTGCCGGTACCGGATCAAATCAGACGGCTCTGTATATGTCGGAAGATAGGTGCCAAGACGGAAGTTAGTAGACCTGGCACCAAGTTATCACGGGACGAGACGGGACGAAGCAAACCCTGACTCGTCCGCCAACTAGGCACGCTCGCACGCAAGATGTTCATGACGAACTTGCCCATATGAAGCATAGTAAGGGCAATGAAAACAGGCAGGTGTGTGACGTTCACACTCCCTCAAATCTCCGGTGGGGATGAGTGGCGAATTTATTGCTGGATCGATGTCGAAGTCAATATTGAAATTGGCCAAGATGCCGCGTAATCGCTCCCATTACATTTGTAGAACGCCACTGTTGACACACCCACCGCACAGTGTCCCATCAGCGATTGGTCCAAACACCTAAATACCATCTTTGCCTTTTGTGGCTCGGGCTACTCTCCTGCCAAAACCAAACTTGAAGACCTACGGATGCCTGTATAACGGTTGCTTCGGGTTCTGGTTGGGAAGGGGAGCTGCCGTGCGTACACAGCAAGCCTGAGGTTTGGCAACTCCCTTGCCGGTGTTGGCTTATCTTCCGGTCGGCCTGTCAGAGTGTCAGTCTGTCACCCGACTGATGATTGACTGCTGCCAGCTAAACCCGAACAACAAGGCGTCAGCCAACGTTTTGAGCCGAGGTGGCAGCACCAACTTTGACACTGGCAGACGGGCCGAAACGAACCCGTCATCTCATGGCCAGTATTCGGGAAGCCGAGCCAGCAACAAGCCAGGGACCGGTCTTCATGCCGGATTCTCGATTCTCAGCTCCGGGCTTTGGCAAGCAACGGCGGGGGAGAGGCCGCGTCGAAGGGCAGGCAGTTGCCCTCCTCTCTTTGTTCCTTTGTATGTGTACCGTGAATTCGGCCAATTGACACCCGGCGGCAAGGTCTCAGTAAACCTGACCAAGACGGAAGAGGATGCTCTGGTGCGCCTGCGATTGGATCGAAGTTGCGCCTCGTCATCCCGGGGGCCCACCTGCCGACGAAGCATCATCGGTACCTGCACCTTCCGCCCAAATCCAGAATGCCTCAGAATGCCTACCCTGCCATTGCACTGAAAAAGGTAGTCGCCGTTCACGGAAAACGCGTGGCATCATTGCCCGTAATCCAGGGAGCGTCCGAGTCCAAAAAAATCGATCCAACGCTAGTTCCAGCATTCAATGGATGACAGGCTCGAGACAGGTTCGGCTTGCGGACTCGAGCGGGCTCTGTATCCTGGTCGCTGAGGCGGAGACTGGTGCGTGGAGACTCCGTTTGAATCTGATTGGCCCAAGCGAACTTGGACGCGCGTTCTCCGCCTCTCTGTGCATCCCCTCTCTCCTCAGTCCTCACGCTCCGGCTGTTGCCCCCACCCCTCCCTCCCCCTGTGCCAAAATTCTTCGTTTACGTCCGCTTTGGCGGGAAGCGACGAGCACCCATAGTAAGACGGACAACAAGACGACGAAGCTCTGATGATGATAAACGATACCACTGTGGGAACTGGGGACGCACCATATGCAACGTGATCTTGTGGTCCCCAAAAGGCGCGTGGCTGGCCATGCTGTTTGCGCCTTCTTTGCATGTCCTGCCACGCAACGCTCGCTCGAGGTTCCGCTAAAGGACTGCCTGTCATACGTATGTACACCTGCCATTGCACACGCCTCCCGTCA
>MU853403.1:982564-1061929 GCA_033297235.1 Trichocladium antarcticum
CTTCCGTATCTTTTCCCCCACCCCCCTGGTCTTTCCGGCCCACCTCCGCTTGTCCTCTCTCCCATGCCTCGCCATCCCAGGCCCGACTCCTTCAAGAAGCGGCCTGCCCAACCATCTCGAACTCGCATCTACTCCTCCGACGGCAGTGGTGCTTGTCCGTCGACAGCGACGTTCCCAGGGTCGCCATTGAGAGGGTAAAGAGAGGAGGGACACGAACGCTTGTCTCGATTCGTCAGCTGTCAGCTGCCAACGCTGCACGGCCTAGGCAATTCGCAATTAGGCGTCACTCGACCACGACGCCCGACACGAGGTTACCTACCCGCTACTCCCGCCGCCGGGAACAGGAACCGGCGCGCGGATCGCGCCTTGCAATCGGCCCTGAAGACGAAGTCATACCCGACGACAAAAGTATTGGCGAGGCGCCCGCTGCCGTTCCGCCCCAACCGCAGCCAACTTCTGCGACGGTCGCGCCCTCGAGATAGCAACGGCCTACCACGACCACAAGCAGCTCGCCAGCGCACTCTCGCCTGCAGCATTGGTTCATTCACACCGTGACGGGCTTCCCCTGCGACGCCTTGTTCCGTCGCAGACCAGATATGGATGCCAACCGGAGGGGCGCGCCTCCGGGCGGGAGTCCCTACGGGGAGGACTGGGCACACGATTTAACGGTGCAATTCGAGGGGCTCTTGCGGACGAAGCGATATACCGAACTGCAGGAACGGCCCAGGCAAGCGTCACCTATGCCCCGACACAGCACACCGCCCGGCAACCTACGAGCTTCGACGGCAATCCCGCATGACAGGTTTGGGCTCCGCCACGACGCCGACCCACTACCTTCCTACTCTTTTGTCCGGAGTCTTCCCATGATCCCGACACCGCCGGCGGCCCACGACCGTGATTCGCTCAAGTTTCGAAATATGCTTATATCGCTATCCGCAACACCGACAAAATACGAGAACCCCGGGCTGCTGGACGAAGCGCTGCAAGTGATCCCGCTTGATACGATATATGGCGAGGCCGAGGAAGAGCGCCAGGTGCTGCAAGCGCAGGCGGAGAGCATGGGCGACGGCCGCAAGCCGGAATGGGGTTATCAGGACTGCGTGATCCGAGCGCTGCTCAGGTATGTTGTCCGCCTCGTATCGACGGTGGGCGGTTTGCTGATTTCCCCCATGGCAGATGGTTCAAAAGATCGTTTTTCACATGGGTCAACAACCCTGCGTGCCCGTTGTGCTTGTCGCCCACCATTGCGCACGGCATGACGGCGCCCACGCCGGAGGAGAGTGCCTGTGGTGCGTTGCGTGTGGAGCTATACCGATGTTCAAACATCAACTGCGGCGCGTTTGAGCGTTTTCCTAGGTACAGCGATGTCTGGCGGCTCCTACAGACGAAGCGCGGGCGGTGCGGCGAGTGGGCCAATTGCTTCAGCATGCTCTGCCGAGCAGTAGGGGGGCGCGTGCGTTGGGTGTGGAATGCTGAAGACCATGTTTGGACCGAGGTATACTCGGAGCACCAGAAGCGGTGGATCCACGTAGACTCGTGCGAAGAGTCTTGGGACAACCCCAGACTTTACACCGAGGGCTGGAGCAAGAAGATGTCGTACTGCATCGCCTTCTCCATCGACGGTGCCACCGATGTGACCAGGCGCTATGTGCGGAAGATGGAACACTACAACGAACGCGGCCGCTGCCCCGAAGAGGTGTTGTTGTACATCCTGCAGGAAATCAAGCATCTGCGGCGCACCGACATGGCCAAGGAGGCGCGCTTCCGGCTCGAGAAGGAGGATTCGCGAGAGGACCGGGAGCTCCGCAGCTACGTGGTCGCGTCCATCACGCAAGCCGTGACCGAGCTTGACGCGTCAGCCGTTGCCAGGCCGAGGGGGGGTGGTGCGGCTAGACGTGCAGGGTCCACGCCGTCCGATGACACGAAGGTCCCCGTGTCGGCCGACCTCGCTGCGCGACAGAGCGGGAATCCCGAATGGGTCAATGCGCGTGGGGAAAACGGCCCGCGGAACCAAGGGTACCCGCCTCCTCACAACTAGGGGCCGCCCTTCGTCCGAACCGCCGCCATACTGATACCCGTGCTTGCGGAGGCATCGGGTCGTCCCAGTAACGGATTCGCTGGTCCAACAGCATGATACCCTCCGTTATCAGCCGACTCGGATCGCCGACGCCGTTCGTTTGGGAGCATCCATCGCAGCATGATGTGCAAGTACCCTCCGGTACCTCACTGCCATCACCTCAGTCCTCCGTCCTCCACGCTACCTACGCTGTACACAGCCACGGCCCGAACAAACACCGTACCGGCCTTTCGGCGTCCGTTTCTTTTCCGTTCCATCTTACAGTACATTATCGTTTTTTTGCGTTTGTTTTTACAGCCGCGTTTTGTCATCCACATCCATGGCCATATCATCATCATCATTTGGAGTAAACCGGCGCTGCTTGGATCTGGCTTGGGCTGCGGGGAAGGAAACACGGCGTGCTTTTTGTTTAGGTGGTTGAATGGTGCGGGGAGCCGCACCCTAACTCTTGTCGCCATGGCGGTTGGGGAAAGGAAGGGAAGATTGGGTTCCTGGATTTGTGTTGCGATGCTGCCGATGGGCGAGCAGCATTGCCATCATCGTCCCGTGCCGGAAGTAGATGCCCGTGCCAGTGGGCAAGTGAATCGATGGTGACTGTGTTTCCAGATCGGGCGGCCCACCTCTGAAGTCCAAGTTCAAGCTTGACATGTCTTCGATTGGTGGCAAGGACGGCGCAATAGGCGACACTGGCCAACCGAGCCGTGCGACATACCCCCTGGTATTGCCAAGACTTGGAATAGGGGCGACAAGTAAACCGCAGGAGTTCATCGCAGCCACTGTCTGTCTCGTCGACTTGGCGTCCTCTGGTCTAGAGGCAAGCTTCCCAGGTACGTCAACATTGCGTTACGCGTCCCTGCTCTGGTTTGAATTGCCGGTTCAACTTTCTCTGCCGTCATGGTGTTTGTTTGGGTTGCATCTTCAACGATGGCAACCCCGAGTTCCCTAATCCAGGTAGCATTGCAATATATCGACCATCTCTTCGAGATCGGTGGCTCTCACGAATACCGTGAAACGGTGGCGAATCCTCTCATAGCAGTGGTCTCAACTACCTACCGACTGACGACGGGTTGTAGAATTGTTGGTAGTATAACGTCTGGAGAGGGAGAAAGTAGAGGAAAGCGAGGGTCTTACAGACACTTGATGGGTCCGAAGACCTCGGTGTGAGCGGATGAGGTCAGTCCGCAAAAACTCCGGGTTGTCCCTGTCGCGCGATCCCAGGTAACGACATCCAACACCTCGCCGTCTGTGTCGCTTGCAAGGACAGACTGTAGCCCCTCTCTCGGGGTGTAGACCGCACGTGCGAGGGGGGGGATGGGCCGAGGGGGTTGCCCGGGAGGAGAAGATATCCTGGAATCTGTTGGGTGAGGATGAGACGAGCGTCAGGCTCCCCCTGAATGGCTATCCGGGTGACTACTCGAACACATGCATCACATGGGCGCCACGACGCCCCTGAATCGGTAGGTACTGGGTTTATCATCAGGCTGTTCTCAGATTGATATCGAATTGCGTGGTGAAGGGTCGCCAAGGTCCACGGCGCCATCTACCCCCGGAAACAGTCGCCGTCGTGTCTTGTTTGGTCTGTGCTGGCTGGCATCCCCAGGACAACCGAGACCATGTCCGAATGTCTCGAAACTTCGTATTCCTAAGGCCCAGCCAGCCGTGTTTGCCATGCCAACCGGCGGCGGCGGCGAGGTCGAACGATCGATCCCCAGATCCCGCCACCGCCTTCTCAAAGCCACGGGTCAGGGGAGCCAGGGATGACAACCCGCATGCGCGATGCACGACGCTAACACCAACGCAGGCGTAATCCGCAGATCACGCAATCATATCGAGATTTGCCAAGCAGCCATTTTCAGCTGGATGCCGCCACCGTGGGCTGCTGCGTGAGAGAGCGGCTGGGCCTGAAGTATGTTATGTCCCCGACCCAAAGGCCCATTCCCCCGTCGCGCAGTTGTCTGCAGGTCATCAAAAAAGCACCACACCGCCCCCGTCCCGCCCGCGCGCCATTACGACCGTGCCGAGCCAGGCGCGATGCCAGCCGAGATTACGGCTGCGGGCCCTTCTCCACTGGGGGGGGGTTTCCCCGGATCACTCAGATCAGCGAGAGGCGGAACCGGGGGCGTGGGGACCTGCAATCAAAAAAAAAACAAAAGACCCTCCCTCCCTCCCTCTCCATCTACCGTATCGCTGTTGGCGGGCGCCCTGCACGGCGGAGGAGGGAGCCCGTGCAGGTGGCGGCGCCCCCAGAGCGGGCCAGTCGGAGAATTGGGCGCGCCTGCAACCCGGAGATGACGCCCACCTCGGGGGAGGCCGGGGGGGTCCGGACGGGCTGCTGCTGGGTTGAGTTGTTGAACAAGAACGGCGGTGGCCTCCTCTGCTGCAAGTTGTCGTTGATGCGCAGGCATTCCCCTCGGCTAGCCTATACTACTACTGCCTACGTGCTACCCGTTGCAGCGAGCGAGTGGGCAGCAAGGCGAAAAAGCACCCGGCGTCGCTTCGCACGCTGGAAATAGCGTCCCGGATGTCGCAGCACCAAATGAAAGGTCCCTCCGTGGAGCGCCGCGCCGCGCGGGTGCGGCAAAACGCGTCGTCTGCCAAGGGGGGGGGCGAACCTCACGCGTAGAGTGCGCGCAGGGGGGCTTGCGATTGGCCGGCTGCTGGCCATCTCGAGACTCTGTTACGCGGTTCCCAGGTGTGAGCTTCATACATACATGTGCATACAATTGGCCGTGGGGTTTCCCGACAGGCTGGGTTCGGCGGCTGCGGCGCTGGAGGCCCCCCCCTGTCAGTGAGCCTGGGGCGTCGTGGTGATTGGAGCGTATTCGATGTGGTGTTTCTTTCACCTTCACAATCGGGACCCTCGTCGCTCGCTGGTCCTCTGTTTGTCTGACGACTCGGCTGAAGAGGACAGAATGGTGCCATGTCCTCGCGATCAGCTGCTTCTTGCAGCGAAAAACGAGGATTGCAGAAAACCCGATCCATCGCTGGGCCCCGTGATGTCGATGCAGCCATGTGGTTCAGGGCGCAGGGGCGCTGAAGCAGGCGAAACCACTGCAGAAGGCCCTGACGGGATTCTTCCGCGACCCGGAGTCCCGATCCAGTAGGCCGGTCCCGTGAGAGGTCCCATCTGTACCCTTGCAACCCCAGCCTCCTCGAGGCGTCAGGACGCGCGCGGGGTTGTCCGCCAATGCTGCCCTGCAGCGCAACCGCGTCATACTGCGTCGGTGGCATCTGTCTGTCGCCTCCAAAAGCCCAAACAACCCCGCAGCGCGTCTCTTGCGCGTTATCCATGTCTGCCGTGAGCGCGACTGCGATTGGCTAAAGGGGTCCTCTGAGTCTGAGGTGCGCGGCTGACATAGACGGACGCCGACTTGTGTGAGCACCGGTGTCTTGCGCCTCCCTGCTGCGTAAGGATCTGATTGAAACCGACACCACCTCCGAGAACGTGATCGGCATCTGACACGCCGCCTGTCCAGCCCAGCCCGAGGGCTAAATTGAAACGCGGTAATAGGCGTCTGAGCAAAATGAACCGCGGCGGACGCCTGTAGATTTGCAAGGATCTTCTCGGCTTGCCAAAAGCACCCGTCCGTTCGGAGTTGCTCCGGGCCGGTGCCGGCAGGATCCCGGATGAGCGGGGAATGTGGGACGGGGGCCGGAGAAGGCCGGCGGATCCCGGACGGGCTGCGCCGCCTAGACCGAATACCCAGCACCGCGCAGTGGGAAACCGGCTCCAAACGCGGCAGTGATGACGAGCTATTGCCTGCGATTCATTCATTTCGGCGAAACGCCGGCTGGTGCAGAAGGGCCAAGATAAAACGGCATCCCGTTCCCGAGCACTGGGCACTTTCTCCACCACGACGAGCGAAAATCTGTCATCGCTTCCCCCACGCGGGAACAGGATATATGAAGCCAGCAGGGGGAGTCAGCGCTGGCCAGCATTGGCCAGGACGGCACACGATTGGCGAGTCCAACACGGCAAGTCGGGAGTTGGTCAGTTTTTCCATGGGTTCCCATGCTGAGGTCCAGCGCCTTGTTGGGCTCGTTGGTGCTGCCCCATCTCTCGGAAAATGTGACGGCGGCAGAGCGCCTTGCCTGCGTGCGAGGGAGGTGCTGGGCTGCCTGCGCTGGCTGCAACGGTACCACATGCACCGAAGGAGAGAACCTCTGGTTTCATCGTCCGTCTCGCAGCCGCCGGCGCCGACGATGAAAAGCCCCCATCGATATCGTATCCATGCTTCGCGCGGAAGACTGCGGGACGAGTTGAGAATTTCGGCCGTGGGGTCGATGCCGAAGGGCCCCCGTCCTTGTCAGATTTGTTTGCCCAGGCGTGCCAGGTAAATGTTTGGTCTGAGAGCCGGGAAACAAGCCGCGGCAGGCGGCAAAACGGGGCTGCAGAACCGGTGCAGATTAAAGAATCATCGACGCGTATAGGTACCTGGGTCATGGGAGCAATCTGGATTCTGGACCTTGCCGCGCACGGTGGCACCGAGTCGTGGCCTCATCGTGGTATCATCGTTAAATCAGTCAGCAAGCCTTGTTTCGCGCTGCTGCTGCTTCTTCGAACCCGAATTCCCGTCTCCTGCCTGCACGCACATGGGCCGGGCAAAAAGACAGTGCCTGGCCGACAAAACCCGCCGGTGAAACGGGGCAAAGAGAAGGATCTGTCGTACACCGTCTGTCCGCTGCCCGTCATCTGAGCAATTGGTGTCTGGGGATTCGTCGAGGCGGCCAGCAGATGAGCTGCATCCCGGCGTTTTTCCAGGTTGGCCGTCCGGGGGGATCCCGCGCTAGTGCATTTTCGAGGTAGTTCATCCCGAAAACGGCAGGCGCAGGGGCCATCCGTCGGGTTGTGGGTCTTTCCGTTCGGCTCTGACGGGGCCCTTGTCTTTTTCCAATTGTCCCCAGCTGGAGCACGTCAGCCTCATGTGGCACGCCGGCCTGTCAGCTCCTCATCAGCCTTACCACTGCTCTGCAGCTGCAGGCCGATGTTCGACAGACCTTCTGGAAGCAACCGCCCGATTGCGGGTCACCACGCCCGAGAATTGTATTGTGCAAGTAGTATTGATCTTGCTGTTCTAGACACTCTCCGCAATGGGGGTTCTCCGTCAAACTCTGCTCAAACTCTGCTTGCGGGTCTCCATTCACCGGCGGGATGAGGCAATTGCTTCGTTTTTTTGCGCATGCGCGATGGAGAAACGAGGTGTTTGTACAGGCCATGCCCCAGAATGTAGCTGCGCGATTGCTCCATACTGTGGTACCCTGACGTTGGCGACGAAGCGCTCTGCCGGCACCAGGCGGGGGCGCCCCGAGGGAACTGGAGCGATTCGAGCGAGCAATTGTCTTTTCCGGCCGCACGCTCGGCAGAGATAGTAAACAGAGATGGAGGCGGTGAGCTTACGGATACCATCACGCCAGTCCTTGCTGCTGCCTCCCGGCTCGCTTGCCTTTTTGCCCACATCGCTCCATCAACCCCTCCCCGGAGAACCCCACCAGTGCCCCAACAGCACAGAACGCAGAAACCTCGGCAACCAGCACGTTGTTCGGGGAGCGAAAAATGTTGACATCGTCTTTTCCGCTGCTTCAGCGACGCGACGGAGGAGGCCAAGGCGAGTCCAACGCAGGAGACCGCAAGCAGGGGCCCGGGCCCGCAAACACGGAGTCCAAGCGGCCTGCCGGAGCTTGAACGGTCGGCTTGGCGTCCCGCTTTCGGGAACCCCGGCCCCTTGCACGCTCCGCTCGGGTCGGTGTGCGAAATCTTCGTCTCGTCAGCCCATTCGCGGTTTTTTTTTTCCGGTTCTCGGCCTGCAGACGAAACTGCACCGGCGCACGAAAGGTCGCCTGGCGCAGGCCATAGTTCGTCGCAGGCACGATGCCTTGATGAAACAGCCGATACCAACAGTATACTGGAGGCGGTAATCAAGGCGGAGCACCACTCAGCCGGTGACTGCACAAGCCACCTGCTGAATTGGTCAAGCTGATTTGACTGAATGCCGTGCTTTACGAAGGGCGGTCCTGAGAAGATGGTTGCCCTCCTTGGTGTGCTGGCAGCAGGTGGTTTCATCTGAACCATCTCCGGGAGTGGTCATTGGCTCTTAGCTACCAAATCCCCCTCTCAGCAGTCAGCAACAGCTACACCCAGGTCAGTGAGTGGTACGCGGTTGGGAAATGCTGCAATAGCTTCAACCTATTGCATCCCGGGGTAAGGCTGTAAGTAGAAGTGCACTGGATCGACCGTCAACCGGCGACGCTGCTGCTTTCCGTGTCAGCTTTAATTATGCATCAAAAGACAAACTGGTCGCTTAGCATCCCGGCACCGAACTATCCATGCCGTGAAACTGTTCCATATTTTGCGTGTTCATCGTCCTCAGCTAGTGTTGAGAAACCATGGTGCAGGTATGGCCTCGGTTCTGTCCTGACAACGATCACTAGACAATACGAATACTGCATGGCAGAAACAGAGCTGATGGAACAGCATCATGTCTCAGCCCTGCGTGGTTGGTTGATATCTCGAGAGCCAATCTCGTGCCGACCGACCAAAGCCGGCAGCTTGTCGCATGCGGGACAGCCAGGCGAGCTGCGGGATCACGCAACAACACGGCACACATGTGTCCAGCAACTCGGTAAGGCCTGGCGACGCGGCCGGCTGTGCTGTGTTCCCATCTCCGGAGCGGGCCCGCCGAGAAGATATAGTGGCCGGTACTTGTCGTGTTGTGGGAGGAGAGGAGGCGGCCTGCGGATGAAGGCGCGGCCCAGCTTGATGAAAAGAAATTGACCGTGGCACAATATTGCGGCACAATACTTTGCACCCGCCGACTATCAAAATGCTGTGTTCCATGGAATGTGGCAGCAATGAATCTGGCCAGACACCAGGCGGCTGTCTTGCTACAATCCCACAGTCCCAGGCCTGGAATGACCTGAAAGTACGTTTCAGTGGCGACATCGGCGATGATCGATCGGGCTTGGGACCCGATCACGCCGGAGCTGGCCGGGGGATTTCACCGGGCGGCGGCGAGAAGAAGCAGGGAAAGGCAACATTGATGCGCTAGCCTGTGCGAAGTTCGGTGACGATGACGGGTTTTGGAGGTTGGGTTGTTGGTTGTTGTGGCCAGTTGCAATTCCTGGCGGGGGGCGGGCCTGTTCAGGGGACCCCACCAGCCGGCTCACTGGATTGGGCCCCCATGAAATTGGAGTCCCTGAAGTTGTGCAGCATCGCGTCGCATCCTCGTGATTGGCTGCTGGCCCAGTCTCGCTTGCTTGCCCGACGGGCGTCGGTGCAAGGCGTCAGAGCCTTTGGTGTTTTGGAAACACTTTGGCTCGTCAAACCCCTTGGCGGTCTTCTCCCACTCGCTAGCACGTGTCTAACTCTGCTGAGGGGATCAGGTACATAAGCTCGGATCCGAGGGAGGTCGCCGTCGAAATTCAGGTGGGGCGCTCGCATCGACCTCACTGGCCAAGGCGAAACCCATTAAACGCGAACACGCTAGGGGGTTGATGATACGCGCAGCAGCAGCACAAATCCTGGAATCGATGGGCGCATTGGACGGTCCGGTGGACGGGTCAGAAGACGTGATGTTGCCCGCATTAGCGGCTGTTGAATAGAGAAAGATACAAGCCAAACCGCGGCAGGCTGAGTCTGGTGTCTCGAAAGCACAAGAAGGGGACATTTAATTGCAACTCGGTATCCGTCCCGCGCCGCTGCAATTGCTCCTTCCAGGCGACGGGGAGGCACGCTCCAGCCATCCGTCCGAGACACCACGCGGTGAGTGCCTGGGCTTCTGAAGAGGTCCGTCTCGGTTTGTAACCAGATCTTATCTATCCGCAGGTACCTACTTGCGCAAGCATGAGTTGGCTCGGCTTGCGCATGTTCGGTGCAGAGTGTGTGGAATGAGAAAGGAGGTCGGGTTTGAGAGCCGGAGAGGCACTTCATGGCGTCCTGACGTAAGCCCAGGGGCAGGTGAGCCCAGTTTTTATGTCGACAATGCACGCATCTGTTTGTTTAAAATTGTTAATGCGGGTTTCGATTCGCGGGCAAAAGAAACGACGAAACCAACGTGCCAATTCATTCCGGATTACCTGCAGCCGGCCTTTGGCATCCTCCACTTTTCTGGGCTTTTGGACAGGTCGCCGCCCGTGCAACATGCAGTCCATGTCTCGAGATGGGATTCAACCAAGTGCCGTCCCTGTTGCCAGGGCCGGAGGCCCGGCTGTCTCGGTTGAACGAGCGTCCAAGCAGCAAGCCATGACGAGAGGCTTGCCTCCCAAGCGCGATACGGCGGAGGCCTGAACATGAGGCCTGGCGATCCCATGGAACCACTGATGCAACAGACAAACACGGACACGACAAATATGTGCCCCCCGTAGGAACCCTGATCCCGTCTGTGAGCCACCGACAGCGTCCTTATTAACTAGAACTGGTTAGCAAGCCTGGCCTCTCCAACGGAGCTCTCGCACGCCTCCCGTGCTGATCATGGCTTTCGGCTTTTGATCTGAAGTCATCGCTGGAGCTTGCTTTGGAGGTTTACGTAGGCCGACTCGCATTCATTGATTCCTTCCCATTGTCTGCAGCAGATGGCTCCGCTGTGCAGCGTACCGGCATCCATCTGCTCGGCGGCCCCGTGCTGCTGCTGCTCCCGGCTTGCAGTGCTGGAGCCCCAACAAGGCGATTCATCATGACACCGAATCCCGGGAACGTAGGGACTGTGAGGCACAGCTGAGCAGAAAGCGAGCAAATCGCGCCAGTGCTAAATGAAATCCAAGTCAGACGACGCGCACTCGCGCGACAGAACATCAACAAGCCTTTCGGAGTGCAACGCTTTGGTCGGTGCATTCTCACTCTGGTACCGTGTTTCTGAATGAAATTCCCTGCGGTCCACCTTGTGCTGCACTGGCGCTGTCGGTGTCGGCCGTTGTGAGTGGTCGACCACGAGGACGCCGCTGTGAGCCACCAAAGTCGCCGTGAATGATCCCTGCCCTCCTCCACCAGGCTTGAATTTCCGACTTTCCCAAGCCGAAGCGACGAGTCCACTTAATCCCACCCGTCGCCCACCACCACCAGTTCCAGTGCACACCAAGGACCAAGCTTCCTGGCCGTGCCCGGACGAGTGCAACCCGCAGCCCTTCGTTACTGCACTTGCCTCACGAGGCGACCATGCAACCATGCAACCAGGCGGTCGGCTCATCGCGACGCGTAGACGGCGGAGGTACGGATAATTGGCATGGATGCACGGGAAACAACCCCATTTGTAGCGTCTCGTAGCGTGTGGTGCGCCACGACTGGGCGTCGCTCCTTGCTCCTTCCATGGCTGGGTCCGACACGGCCTTCCCTGCCCTTTTGCACAACGGAGGTGGGGTGAGGGAGGGGCGGAACGGAGCCTTGGACCTTGCACACAGGCGGCCGGGTGGGCTCTTGGCGGTCCGGATGCCTGGAATCCCTGGGTGGTGGTCTGGCTGACCCTGCACGCTTGTGGTTCTGTGCCGGGCCAAGGCATAATAAGGCAGGTACCTCAGTACACGGACGGTGCTGCAAGCTGCTTGGTGCTCAGCGCTCCTCCGTGGAGCGAGCTGGGGGTCTGTCTTAAACCGGCCATGGACCAATCTCTGCTCTCCTTTTCCACTCCCTTTTCTTCTTCTCCGTCCTCCACCTCCTACCTGAACAAATATCTTCCTCCTCCTCCCCTTCCCCTTCCCTTCTCCTCCATCCGCAACCAGTCGTTCCCTCTCCCGCACCGTCCCTTCCAACAATCCCCGTGTGGACTCCTCTCGGACCGAGAACCGGCGGGAAGGACGAAATCTAGACTCCGGGACCCCGACAAGCTCACCCAGGCCGTATAAGGACACGACCGGACCGGTGTCTGCAACAGAGCCGCAAAGCAAGAACAAGAAGTTGAGATTGGGAAACTTCAAGCCTTCCCAATTGTAATCTTTCGAAGGCCTCGAGCTCCACCCCGCGTCCCAGCAAATTCTCCCCAGGACATTCTTCGGTTCGACAACGAGGAATCCTGCAATTCCCCGTTTCCCCCCCTTCGTTCCGAGCGCCCTCCACGACGCTCCCATTCCGCCAATCCGCCGACCCGGACCTCGACTCGAGCGACTCAGTCGGGATTGTAAATCGACGGGTACATTTGAGGGGGAAATTTTGAATAATTTCCCGCCAGCAATCGGTCTTGCGAACTCTGCCGCGAGTCTTCTCGAGGCGGGAGCAATTTCACGGTCAGCTACATGAGCTCGACCAGTCCGTAGCCTTTCTGGCCCTTCCTCGGCGTCGAGCGTGAGGTATGTCAGGGAAACCCCCGCATTTTCTACGTTCTGGATTCCTGAAGTCCGTCCTGCCGCTGGCCGTGGTGTAAGCATCCAGGCACAAGACAGAGATTCTGATATGCCGGTGTTTCCCCTTGCAGATACATGCCAATTCAGGTTCGCCCTGCAATCCGCGGTATCCCCACACTCAAGCCCCATCGACCCGGCGACTCCCAAGACTGCCTGCTGTGGGACACGTTAACTCGTTGCTCCCGCTCAGCATCAGGAATTGTGTCATTTGCGTCGGTCCTTCTTTTCGACCCGCAAACGTCGCGGTAAGGGATCTCATCCAGCCTTTCCCCTTCCCTCCTGGGCCAGTTCAAGTTGCACCGCTTCATGGGGAACCCCCTTGCCCTCAAGCCTGGCCGGGATTCTTGATTCTTCATGCCAGATCTGGGTCACCCGTCGTCGGACCAGATCGACCGAATCACGGCTGGTCTGAACCCTCTGCGTGCCCCTTGATAAAGTGGAGCTATCCTTTGGGTGCTGCTGGCCACTTTACAATTCAAGAAGTGCATCCAGGGCGAGCCAGGCGTCTACCAAAAAAAAAAAAAAGAAAAAAAGAGAAATACCAATCGGGCTCGGGAATGAATTTATGCTGATGCTTAGTATTTTAGAACCCCCCGGTCAACGTGATTCATAACCCGGGCATTCCCCTCCTCCCCGGTCAACCACCGTTCGAGAACTCTATTCTCTTTCTTCGTCGATTTGACGAAAACTTCCACCCACAGTCATTCATTTCGGTACTTCAATCCACCACGCTCTTTAATACTTTAATACCTGGTCACTAGACTCGGTCGACGTCCCACTCCTTGACTCGACCTCCAACCTCTTAATACTGCAATTGGATTCCTGGAGAACTCGGAAATATTCCCGCCACTCCTTCCAATACCTCGACCCATCTCACCACTCGACTCATCAACATGGCGTGCACCGGCTATTCCACCGACGACGCCTTCTTCGTCGAGGACGAGCCCACTCAACGCATGACAGCGCGTGATGCTGCCAAGATGCTTGCCCGGAACAAGCAGGAGATGATTGCCAACGAGCTCTCAAGGCTGGCCTGTGACGAGTATCTCGAGGACATCATGCAGCACATGCGCCATATGGAGGTACGGAAGCCGGGGGGGGATGCGGATTGGCACGGCAAAGGTTGGCTAACTCGGCTACTAGGACGAGACATTACCGGATGCCAACCTCATCGACATGCAGCGCGAGATCCAATGGTTTATGCGGCCGTATCTCATCGATTTCCTGATCGAGGCTCATGCCGCTTTCTCCCTTCTGCCCGAGACGCTCTTCCTGACGGTCAACCTCTTGGACCGGTACTGCTCGAAGCGGGTCGTGTACAAGCAGCACTACCAACTGGTCGGCTGTGCCGCCCTCCTAATCGCTGCCAAGTACGGGGACAAGAAGGACAGGGTGCCTCAAATCAACGAATTGAACAACATGTGCTGCGGACTCTACGATGCCGGCATGTTCACGCAGATGGAGATGCACGTACTCAACACGCTGGACTGGAACATTGGGCACCCGACCGTCGACTTCTTCGCGCAGCTGGTCGTCGCCGAGGAGCGGGACAGCCGGGAAGTGGAGCACATGGCGGCGTACGTTTGCGAGGTCGCGCTCTACCACCGGGACTTTGTGTCCACCAAGCCGTCAATCATGGCGCGGGCGTCGCTCGCCCTCGCGCGCGCCATTCTGGGCAAGCCCGAGATCAACGATGGGGAGTGGGATCACGCCGACAACGTGACGCTACTTACCCTGTCGCAGCATCTCCACCAGCCGTCGGTCACGCTGGCCAGGAAATACTCCAGCCACTACTACTCGAGGGTGTCGTCCAAGCTCGCCGACTTCCTCGCCCAGCAGGCGGCCATCGCACGGCGCGGAGGACCGCCGTCCCCGCCATCGGAACCCAGCGTCTCGACCAAGGCGTCGGACGTGTACAACACCCCCTACAAAGGACTCGGTGCCGTTCCCGGTGTTGCCGACGGCTACATGACACCGCCCATCACCCCCGACGGAACGTGCTTCGGCCACAACAATGCGATGATGAAGGACTACCAGGCGCCGCCGCGGTGCCCCGTGACCCCGACTCCGCAACCCAACCACGCGCCATACACGCAGCCCCAGCTTCCGCAACCGCAACAGCATATAGTCGGTTCATCCTACTTTGATGGCAGCACGTCCCATATGGCGTACTGAGGAGCCGCTGAAGCGGATCCTTTGCGTTGTGGCCGAGCCGACAACCCCGCCGTCTTCCCCGTTCGGCTCTCCCCCCCACGGGAAGAGGGCCTCGTTTGATTTCTTTCACAGGGCATTTTGAAATATACCACCTTGGAAGACAAAAAGATTGCATCATCTGGCTGTTTCTTGCACGGAATCATTTAGCGTCATGGCATCAGCGTTGATTTTTTTTTTTTCCTTCCCCGACTTCACTTCTCGTGGTCGTAGCTGCAGCTGCAGCGTCGTTTTGAGCAACGGATCTGGTGATGATTTTGCGCCATACCCCGGATGCGACAGCCAAAGTTAATTGTGTTTTTTCTCTTTTCTTTTCGCCATACAGAAACCTGAAAAAAAGAGGTGCGGCCGCGAATCTGGTGGGTGTGGGTGGGGTCTGCAGATATCAAGTATCTCGGCAAGCTCGGGCATGGGATTCCTCCCACACCACTGGGAGGAATTTGACAGGAGGGCGACGATACGTTACAGAACGGAGGTGTTTTACGGGGATGAGAAGGACGAAAACAAGACTGGCAACATTGCGTTGTGAGTGGGGAACTACCAGAGCAAGGAATCCAGTTGGACGGGACGAGGAAGGATGGAGAATGCAGGACGATTCTCGCCCCCGGCCCGTTTGCCAACAGCAGCGCAGCACATTGCTCGCGAGGAATGGGATGTCGAATCGAGGCAAGGGTTGGGCCTCGGGGAATCCGGCCTTCGTGGCAAGAGCGGATGGATGATGGAGCAACAGCGCCGGCATTTGATCAATTGATCTGCCACAGGCGCTCTAGCTTTTGCGGCTTCGGCTTCGCCCTCTATCATAACCGCAAGTGGCATCTGCTACAAGAAAATAAAAAGAGTAAAATCTCTGGCGTGTCCGTCTTCCATTGCATCGAACCCTGACTTGTGACTTGGGCACCCTTCTTCGCACACCCTCCCTTCCCCGTCAGTTCGCCTTTCTCTTCTTGGGCGACCTTTTCACGGCGGTCTGCCGCGGCGGCGCGCCGTTCGCCTTCCCCGGGACTGGCACCATACGGACCACGTCCACGCCCTCGGCATTCGGATCGAGGTTCTCGATGCGCGTGCCACGGGGCGCGGTCAGCACCACGGTCCCCCTGGCGGTATCCTCGTCCACCAGCACGCGCGTGCTGCCGTCCTTGGCCACAAAGTCATGATGAAACACGGCCCGCGTCGGCGTCCGCAACGCATTCATCCAGTCCCCCGCTTCCTCCCCGTCCTCCCCTTCCTCGCCGCACGCCCCCAGCCGCACCCGGTCCCGCTCCCGCTCCTGGTCCCCTGCCCGATCCCACCACCCGCCGGCCCCGGAGCCCAGCCCGCCGCTGCCGGGAAACCGGGCCGCGCCCAGCACGTCCCGCCGGCCCGCGCCCAGCCACAGCTTGAAGTTGCCCGGCGCGCTCGTCACGTAGCATGCGTGGAACGGCAGCAGCCCGGAGAGCCGGTCCGGCGCGTTGCCGTCGTCGAAGAGGTCTGTTGCGTCGCGGCCGGGGAGCGCGACGCAGGGGATGGTGGCGCCGAGGGTGCGTGGTTCGGTTGTTGTCGTTGTCGTCGTCGTCGTCGTCGTCGTCGTCGTGGTGAGGGATGTGTTGTCTGGGCCGTAGATGCTGACGTCGAGCTCGTAGACGCGCAGGCGGACGGTGCGGCCGACGGTGCTGACGTTGCGCGCGGACTGGGCGGCGTAGCGCGTCCGCGAGATCTGCAGGGCGGCGAGGTCGGGCTCGAAGATGCAGGGCAGGGTTGCGCCGCTGTCGAGGAGGGTGCTGAAGATGACGCGCGGGCTGGCGGGGTCGGGCGCGGTGCGGGGGGTTGTGGTTGCGGGTGTGTGGGCGGTGCGGTCGCAGCTGCGGTTGGGGGTGGCGGCGGCGGCGGCGGCGATGGTGGTGGTGCTGCGCGAGACGTGCTCCTTGCGCCGGCGGAAGCCCATCTGGATGCGGTAGTGGCCCATGTTCTCGGTGCGCTGGCGCCAGGCGGGCTGGTCGACGAGGCAGACGCCGCGCTTGGCGAGCAGGGGGGCCTCGCCGCTGCCGGAGAGCGGGGGCTCGTACCAGAGCCAGCCCGGGCCGTGGGCGGCGAGGTAGCGGTCCAGCCGGGCGCTGCGGTCGGTGGTGAAGGAGGGGAAGTCGGGGCAGCGGTCGACGATGCGGCCGGCCCAGATGAGCGTGTACGCGCCGGAGCAGGCGATGGCGCCGGACTCGTAGCCCGCGATGGCGGCCTCGATGTTGGCGCGCTCGGGCGGGAAGTCGCTGTCTTGGAGGACGGAGCGGAGGAGGTCGAGGCGCTGCTGGATGGCGCTGTCGTGGCGGGATTGGAGGGCCGATCTGGGGTCGGCTGGTTAGTCTTTGCGTGGGAGGAGGGCCGACATGTTGTCCCCGGGTTGCTTGCCTTGGGGTGGTGTTGATCTCGTCTGTCTCGTCGAGCTGCGCCCGCGCCCGGACGGCATCCCGATGCACCTGGGCAAAGTGCTCGCCCTGGTAATGCTGTGCCCACAGGCGCGTCGCGGCGACCTTCCTGTCGGCGATCTCGATGGCATTGAGATCCTCCCCGTCGAGCCAGAGACTAGACCCTATCGCGATCGATGGCTCCCACACGCCAAAGCTGCCGTTTGGCTGGTCCACATGTGGCTCGGGGTCGGGTTGCTGCTGCTGCTGCTGCTCTATCTCCAGGCGCGCCATGCTCCGAGTGCGCGCCCGGTGGAGAGCGGCCTCCGAGACTCCGTTGACGGTCCTCGTGGCGCGATGGGTGCGGTTGCGGTGGAAGCTCTCGACGTTGCGCTTAAAGGTCGATGACCGTCTCCGCAGCCCACGCCCATGCGTCTCCCGATGCGCTCGCAGTTCGTCGCGCTGGCGCTGACCTGGCGAGATGTGTGTCGCCAGGGAGGGCCTACGCCGAGCATTGTCGGATTGTTGGGCGTCTGTCGCCATGTCGGATGTTGGTGCTGTCTACGGCGCGCGGCTGGTTGCACAACGGCCATGTGCCGCCGACTTTGGCCTTCTTCACGGCATACTAGTAGCCCTGGCGAGCTTGTCGCTGGTCTCAGCCCAGGACAAAGAACTGTGGTGGGCGCGCGGCGGAGTGCGATAGGGGAGCAATCCATATTGTTTTCTTTGTTGTTCAGCGGCGCCGCAGCTCTTTGTTCTTCGGCCACTCCAGGCTGAAAACGGGGGTGGGGAGAGAGGTGACAATCATGTTTCTTTGCCGAATGCGCTGGTGTGGGCGTGCGCAAGCCACGTTCATTGTGTGTCGAACCCCGGGCATGCCCGCGACCGGCACATTCCAGTGCCGTCTCAGAGGCGTGACACTCGGCCATGTCTGAGAGGGCATTGCCATTAACCTACAAGTCTCCTCTGTCAACTTGCACATCACACCGTACCAGTCACAGCTCACCCTACTTGACCGTCACCAAGACGCAACACCTTTCAACATGGACGGACGGAAGCCCTCCACAAGCACCCGCAGTTCACGTAGCTCTGCACCGCAGGATCCACGGGGGTGGTCAGAACCAGCCGGTCGGGCAAGCAGGACGTCGTCAGCCTCGACAGCCGCCCCGTATGCCATCCCTCCGGCACACGACCGCACCCCGACGGTTGATAGTATGCATCTCCTCTCCAGATGACAGCGGCCGGAAGCTCACCGTCTTTTGCAGCCATCTTTATCCAGTTCCTCATTGACTATGCGGCCCATGACTCGGAGTGCGCGCCCCTCCTCAAGGCCTATCTCGAGGAGGAGGTCCTCGTCGCGCGCAATGGCGAAGATGTCGGCGCCAAGGTGGAATACCACCTCCGGAACCCAGACATCAAGAAGTACCGTCTCGGCCCAACCTTTGTCCGCGAGCTTGGCTTCTACTCGCTGTACGACCAGCTCTACCCGGAAGGCGGCCAGGCCCCCAGTCTGCCCTTTGCGCCGATTCCCGAGAAATATCGGCCAAGGACGGCGGCGGAGCTGACTCGGGAACTGCATGGTGGGAATGAAGCGGTTGCTGACCTGCTGGCCGATCCAGTCAATGAGATTGCCGACGAGATTGTCGACGAGATTGTCGATGAGATTGCCGACGAGATTGCCGACGAGATTGTCGACGAGATTGTCGACGAGATTGTCACCGAGGGAGAGGAGGCGAACGAAGCGGAAAGTGACGTCGAAGAAGTGGTGCCGGCGGTGGGCGCCGGCGGAGACGTTGTGATGGAAGACGAGGCCGACGACGGCGAGCAAGAGCTGGCGAGAACTCCGGTGGCCGAGAGGCTGCATCCATCGCCCCGCCCCATCCGCCAGCGTCGTCCTACCGCGTCGTCCACCCGCTCGGGACGCAGCATCGGCGCCCGGCAAGGACCCACCGACGGCGTGGACGTCGACAGCCTGGGCACGGGAAAGCTGGCCGACCTGTTTCGCCGACTGCATGCCATCCCGATCCTGTCCACGACCAACGACTTCCCCGATGTGGAAACGCTCGACCGGGCCGGGGCCGACTGGGAACTTGGCTCGGTGTACAAGGGCAGACCGCAGCCCCCCCTGGGCGCACGGCTGGAGACCGTCGTCAACTTCCTCGCCGAGGAGGATGTGGACCGCTGCATGCACTGGACGCCCAGGTTCGCCGAGGTGGTCTCGTACCTGGAGTGGCTTGGGCTCGAGGACGAGAAGCGCCAGCTGCGCAAGGCCCGCCCCCAGACGCGCGCCATGTTCAACGACGCCGTCTTCAAGGCCAAAGCCCACGTGCTGTTTGAGAAGCACCACTACGAGCCGACGCCCCTCGAGATCACCAAGCCGCCCAAATTCCCGCTGAAGCCAACCCGCCTCAACTGGATGGTCAACGCGCACGACTTCCCCGTCCCGTCGCACAACCCGGTCCCCGACAAGAGCGACCTCCTCCCACGGCCCGTCCCGCCGCGCCCCGCCGCGCCCGTCAACACCCTGCCCATCGACGGCCAGAACACCGCGGCCTACAACACCCTCGTCGCGCACGAACGAGACTACTGGCAGCACACCCCCGCCACCAGCGCCGACCCGGCCGACCCCTCGGAGCTGACCAACCTCGCCTACGTCGAATCCGGCGCCTTCACCACCTTCTCCGCCGCGTCCACCACAGGCTGGATCCGCCACGACCCCCGCACCCCGCACCCCCTCCTCCCCGACGGCACGCCGGCCCTCCCGGCCAACCGCACCAGCCTCGCGCGCGAGCGCGGCGCGCGCCGCGCCGGCCTGCAGCAAGCGCTACACGGCCTCGCGGCCCTCGCCGGCACCCTCCCCACCAGCCACGCGCGGCCCGTGGTCTTCCCCGTGTCGGGCAGCGCGCTGGCCGCGGACCTGGCGCGCCGCGACGCGCCGCAGTGGACGCCGCCGCGGCTGGCGACCGCGGACCTGCCGGCGGGCGGCGCCGAGTGGGAGACGCTGCCGACGGTGGTGGCGTACCGCGGGCGCGCGCAGCGGCTGCGGCGCATGCGCGAGCTGGCGCGGTTGCGGGTCGAGGAGCGGTTTGCGCCGAGCAGCCGCCGGTGGGCGACGCTGCCGCGGAATCTGGTCGTGGGCGGGCCGATGGTGTGGCGCGGGCTGGACCCCGAGGCGCAGGCGGCGGAGGACCTGCTGCGGACGTGTAAGGTCGTGGCGGAGATGCTGGGGGCGGTGGAGAGGAAGGTGCCGCGCGGGCTGTTGACGAGGGTGCTGCGGCTGGTGTTGGAGGGCCTGGATGGCAGTGGGGTGCCGCCCGGGGGGGTGAGGCTGGCGGACGAGGAGTGGGAGGCTGCGGGGCGGTTGGCGGACCGGGTGCCGAGGTTTGTGGATGCCGAGGAGGTGCAGTGGCTGCGTTTCTTGGGGAGTGCGTGCGTGAACCGGGGGAGCTGGGAGGGCCGGTTTGTGCCGGATGCGCCGAGGGAGAAGTACAAGCTGTTTCTCATCTTTGCGGCGCGCGTGCAGAAGCTGCTGGACGATCCCAACCCGGAGGGCCTGTTCGGCCGGTACGACGCAAGGGTCACGGTGGAGGAGTTGCTCGAGGCGATGAATGCCGGCCGGAAGAGCAGCGCCGTCACCAAGTGCGAGTTCAAGCCGCACGACGCCTGCTGCTGGCTGGACCGGCTGCGGGAGAGCGGCCATGTCAGGTAAGAGACCCCCCCCACCCCGATCCCTCGCCGGCAACGGCATGCCAACCCACATAGATTCCAACTGGATCCTGCCTGCTACGGCATCGTCAGCCGCCCCAAGGCCGAGCTCTTCCCCGAGCACCGCGTGATCTGGCCCACGGCTAGCGACAAGCGCGAGCGCCCGGCCTTCCTGGGCTACATCGCGGACTGGGCCGCCGTCGTCGCGCAAGGAGCCGAGCCCGACGTCAGCGACGGCAGCGCCATCTCCAACTTCTTCTCCGCGCTCGCCTTCCGCCTCGGCTACACCATCGCCGCGCTCGAGCAGCGCCGCACCAACCGCAGCCGGCACGCCCACCCCACCCCCGCCCACCACTTCGACGAGTCCATCACCAAATGGACGCACGCGTGCACCACGGCCGAGGGCCAGGACGCAGAACCCACCGCAGACGAGCTCCGCCTCATCCGCACCAGCATCATCGACGAGCTCGCCGCCAACAAGACCATGCTGGGCCCGGGCCGCACCCACACCTACTTCGACCGCAACGGCGAGCCCCAGACGGTGCTCGTGCGCGACCACAACTGGGACTGGGCCGCCAAGCCCAAGCCCACGTCCACGGCCACGGCCACGGCCACGCCCCACAGCCGGCGCCGGCAGTTCTGGTCCGTCAACCGGTGGCCGCTCGGCAGCGGCCACCTGTCCGCGGGCGCGGAGCACGCGGTGCGCAGCGACGCCGACACGGACCCGGCGCAGACGTACGACCCGGCGGCGCAGGACCCGACGACGGACCCGCGCTACACGCGGCCCAAGCTGCGGCCGTACCGCCAGGAGAAGGTGCAGTACCGGCCGGGCCCGGCGACGTATCCCGTGGGCGACACGCGGCTGCAGCGGGAGGCGGTGGAGGCGTACATGGTTGATATGGTGCATCGGGGTGAGTTTTTCTTTTCCGTTTCTTTTCCGTTCCTTTCTTTCCGTTCCTTCTCTTCTTCCTTCTCTCCTCTTCTTCTCTCTCTCTTTCCTTCCTGTTCCTCCTACCCTCCTTCCTCCTTCCTTCCTTCATAAAACCACAATACTAACCCCCCCCTCCCCCCCCCCAGCCGTCGGCCTCGACACCTACAAACCCACATGGAGCGAGAGTCTCGCCCGGCTGAACCCCTTCTCGCGGCCATCCTCGCGCGCCGGCGACGCCGCCAAGCTGCCCACCGTCAGCCCGCGCGCCGTGCCCAAGAGCTGGGACCCCCAGGCGCCGGTCGGGCGCCGTTCCGCGTCGGTGCCGAGACGGCGGGCCCACGACAACGACGACGACGACGACGACGGCGACGAGATGGAGGTTGATGATGGGTGGTTTGGCTTTGGCGATGACGACGAGGTCCACAACCCGCGCGTGGATGTCGAGATGGCGGGTATGGGGGAGCCGTGGATGGTTGGTTGAGATGGATGGGGTCTCGCGGGTTGTGTTGTGCTGTGCTCGGTCGTTCATTCAGTGCTCTGGTTAGTGTTGTGTTCCATGTGTTAAAGTTGGGAAGGCCATTCTCCTAGAAATGTGTGGGGGTCTCAGTTGGTAGGTAGTTTGTTTTCCAGGAATCCAATCCAATCCATTGCCTACAGCAGCAGACCATGCTCCAGCGTACGGCGCAGAAACATGGCCACGGTTGCGCCCATCGTTCATCTATCGTTCTTCTTCATACGAGCCCAACAACCAAGGAAGCCCCCGCTATGCATGAATACGGCCCTGCAACGAGCCTCACAAATCTCCTTCAAACCGCGTCCTCGGAGTGCCCGGCGCCGGAAGCCGGTTTCCAAAGGTGTGCCAGCAGTTGGGCGCTTGGAGAATGTATCTGCCGCGCGGCATGGTCAGCTCGATCCCCTGTTTCGCCAGCACCCGCGCAGCACCTACCTCGCCATCGCCTCCCGGAACCGGCTCTTGTACTCCTTCGGGCTCGTCACGGTCGGCCGGTTCCTCCCCCCGCCGGCGAACCCGCGGTTCTTGATCCAGCTCTCCAGCTGCTTGTCCCACGTGTACGTCCGGATGTAGTCGATGATGCCCACGACCAGCTCCTTCTTGCCCTCGTCCACGGCCACCATCAGCGAGTAGTCCATGACGTCCTGGCGCGCCAGGAACAGCGTGTCGTTGAACACGGACGCCCGCAGCAGCCGCTTCGAGTGCTCGCGCGCAAACAGCGGCGACTCGTAGATGTACTCGACCATGTTCTCGTCGAGGAGCACCTCGTTCTGCTCGCCCGTCGACTGGATCTTGCGGTTGCGCATCGAGCCCTTGAGGTCGAACGTGCGGCTCGGGCTGCGGTCGTAGAACAGGTTCTCCATGACCAGCAGGTCCAGCTTGATTTCCGTGTTGGTGAGCGGGTTCTTGATGAAGATGCGGAAGAAGCCCAGCATCTTGGCGATGACCGACGGCAGCTCGTGGAAGAGCGCCTCGGCCATGATGTTGAAGTAGTCGGGCGCGAACTTGAGGAACGACTGCGTCTCGCTGATCGACAGAGACTTGAGGACAAAGCGGTCGTCCAGCGTCTTGAGAAAGACGGATTTCGTCTTGCCGCCCTTGGAATCCCACTTCAGACACCGCGACAGGGACTCGACGAAGCGGTCCGCAACGCCACACTTGCGCCGGAGCGCGTCAAACTGCTCGGCGTAGAAGATCTTGCACATCATCCGCGCCGAGCCCTCGGTGAACTGGTACTTGACGTGCGTCCCAGTCGACCGGAGCAGGCTCTGCTCCAGCTGCATGTCCTCCTTGGTCTTCTTGGCCTTTGCCGCCTTTGCGGCTTCCGGGCCCGGCAGCGCGGGCAGCGCCATCTCTAGACCGTCGCCACTATCATCCGTGTCTCGCTGCGACATCTTCCACTGTTGCCGGATCGCCGCGATCTTCTCCTCGTAGTCCGCGGAGCTCATGGCAAAGGCCACCAGCGAGCTTGGCTCGTCCTCTCGGATGATCACGTCCGAGTCAAAGAAGATGTGGTCCGTCGCGTTGATGGGGTACTCGAGCTGCGGCCAGCCGCTGGCCGACCGTTCGGCCCAGAAGTTGGTCAGCATCGTCATGAGGCTCTTCTTCTGATGCTTCGGGAGTTCCTCCGCCATCTCGCCGCTCGGCTCCAGCGAGTCGGCAATCTCCTTGACGCCCGGCAGGAGGTCGTCAAGGCTGATGGCAGAGTTGTCAACATCGCTCCCTCCGCCTTCATCGTCAGAGCCGGCCCGGCTCTCTTGCGGGTTGGCGCCCATCTCTGCGTCGGTGGCAGCCTCCTCGGGGTGCGGCGCTTGTGATGGGGCCTCCTGTGGCGAGCCGGGCCCTGTCGCTGGAGGCCTGGTCTGCTGCGACCCGGCGGGCGTGGTCTCGGGCGTCTCCTTGTCGTGCTGCTCGTGCTGCTCGTGCTGCTCTCTGTCGAGCAGCCGGTCCTCTTCCGACGGCCCCGGCTCCTGCACAGCCTGGTCCACGTCCTTGTAGACTTCTACTATCGTCTTGGTGGAGGAGCGCGGGAGGAACGCTCGGGTGTGCTGCATCTTGGCCGCGCGCTGCTTGCGATCC
Organism: Trichocladium antarcticum; assembly: GCA_033297235.1. NCBI lineage: Eukaryota > Fungi > Ascomycota > Sordariomycetes > Sordariales > Chaetomiaceae > Trichocladium > Trichocladium antarcticum. The sequence continues at coordinate 1,006,780 of MU853403.1, forward strand.
TTCAGCCGCTCCTTTTCAAACTCGCGGCTCAGCTGCTCAAAGTGGCGCGCCAGGCTCGAGACTTTGGATTCCCGTTTGTGGACGTATCGCGGAATGCCAGAAGGCACAGCCTTACGATGACTCTTCAGGGCTCCGAGGCCAATGCGCTCCGCGAACTTCTTGTCTCCCTTCTGCTCGGCGGCCGCGTCTTGGGCCTTTTGTTCCTTCTGCTCTTTCAGCAGCTTCCCGATCGCTGACTGTGTTCTCGGCAATGTCCCCGCCGGCTGGGAAAAGGCACGGACCATGGGCGGCGACACGGCCGCGCCGGCTCGGCGGGGAAGAAGAGTACGTTCCGCCGTAGGTCGAGGGGCATCGGCGACGCCGTCGCCGCCGGGGACCGAGCCACTCGCATCCACGGACTGCGTCCTATGTTCCCGACGCAGTTGCTCCACCTTCTCTGTCAGCGATGGCTGGCTCGGGTGCAGGGCCGTCACCGCGCGATCTTGCTCAGCGAGCGAGGGTATGGAAGCAGACGTCGGGGTGGGTTGGGGCGGCTGATCATTAGACAGCTTGTCTGCTTCCATTGCAGCCTCTGGGCCGGGAAGCAGCTCACTTTCCGCCGCGATTGGCAGGTTTGGCGTGGCAAGATCCAGGGGTTCAGCCCTCTTTAGAAGCTCCCCGGTCGGAGCTGCAGTCTCTTCTTGGAGCTCGGGGACGAGCTGCGAAGACGGCGATGGAGGCGCCTCCGGCGGCTGGCCGGCATCACCCTCCGAAGCCGGAGGCAGCTCCTCGGAAACACCAGGCGGGGATGTAGACGGCGTGGTCTTTCCCTCCGACTCCGACCCAACCGAGGCCGTGCATTCGGCGGCCGGTAGAGACTCCTTGGATTCGTGATCGGTAAACATCTTCTTGAGTTGGATGATGGTCAGCTGACGCACATCCTTGTCGGAGAGGAAGTCTGCTTCGAACTCGGCAAAGGCGGCGTCCCAGTCCGTCACCTTCTCGAGCATCTCGCGGATGACGGCATTGAGCGGAATGACGGCATAGTATTTGGAGTTCATGTATGCCTCCTGGAGGGCGTGGACCAGCTCCGGCTGATCGTCCTGAGCCTTCTGGGCGAGTCTCTCTACTTCAGCCCTGCAGGCGTCCGCCTTTTCCGGGAGCACGCTGTCAATCCTGATGCTCCGGAGCCTGGCCTTGACCGAGTTCATGAAGCGGTTCCAGCGCTCCTCGGCCCTGGTGAAAATGTCATTCTTGAGCTTCAGGTCGTGGTCCACCTTCCATGCGACCCTCAGCCGCGGCACAATGATCTCGTAGAGATCAATGGGATCATAGTGTACTCTGACGGCGATGTCGCGGTACGAGTCGTAAAAGAAGCGAATGTGGTCCTTCTGGTGGTCGTGCGGACACTCAGCCTGCGGGTGCAGCCGGAGACCTCTGCTCCAAAACGACAGCTCGAGGTACTTGCCGAATGAGTATTTCCATGTGCTCACAGACATGGGCATCAGCCCGGAATGCTTCTTGCAGTACTTGCAGTAGTTCCACATGCAGATACCGGTGGTCCCGTCCTTGTCGCTCTCCTTCTCCTGGGGCTTCTCGGAGAAGTTTTCGGGCCACGCCGGAGACGTCTCCAGAATGATGGTCAGGCGCGCGTTGTCGTGGACATATGTGCGATGGTGTTCATGCATCTTCCGGTCGCAGCCATTGGAGTGGCAGATCAACTCGGCACCCTCGCAGATGTCTTCGATGTATTGGCCCAGCGTGCAATCCTGGTCCACCTTCCCGCTCTCGTCGGGATGCTCGTTGTAGAACTCGATGGCGACCAGACTCGGCTCAGAGCATGGGATCTTGGTCGCTGTGCAGGTGACCGAGTAGAGGACGACGATGTTCTGGTGCGAGTACGGGTCAAAAAGATCGAGGCTTCCATGAATGTAGGCCTCCCATTGCCGCGACTGGGTGATGTAGTTGTGCATGGCTTTGTCGTACTCGGCATCGTGAACGGCGTGGATAACCTCCATGATCTGCCGCGGGGCCTTCTGGCCAATCCGGTTCACCATTTCCGGCTTGATCAGCTGAAAACGCTGGGGCTTTTGTTTCTCGCTCTCGTCCGTCTCCTCCACATGGTCCTGGTCGCGAAGACGTTGCAGGTATTCCACACGCCGCTCCTGCTCCCGCGCCTTCATGAGCACGTAGGGTTGCGTGAATTTGACAAATGGCGATGCAGACAGGATCCGGGTCTCGTACTTGGCTACCATGTCGCTGTAGAAGGCCGGCATGGGGATGTCCTCGGGAACGTGGACAGGAGAATGCGACTCATGCAGGGATGCCGGTTTCTGTACCGCTCCGGTGGCGGGCTGGGAGACCACTTCGACGGCAGACGGCTCTGGATCGGCAGCGCCGCCGTCGCTAGCCTGCGAAACCTTCTCACCATCTGCACTCTCGCGTGTTATGGGAACCGCAGAGCGACCGCTCTGAGAATCGGGCACGCAGTCAGGCGCCAATGGGTCGTCGGTATGTCGCCCTGACGGCAACGCCGATGGTGTTGGCAGTTCGACTTCCGACGGGATCTGGACGAATTCGTCGCGCATGAGACAAGACTCCAGCTTGAGATTGTAGACGACATAGACCATGAACTCGCTGATGTGCTTGATGCGAGCGAGTATCGGAGTCGGGGCACCGCGAAGCGCGATGGTACAGCCGCGATCTTTCGGGCAGCCAGAGATGAAGATGTACGTCTTCTTCTTGCCCCTGATTTCGTTGTTGACAAACGTCTTGACCTCGAAGCTCTCACTGGTGCCCACCCGCGCCCCCAAGCTGAGCATGTCCATCGACGAGATGACGGGCATGTTGGCAATGCGGGCAACCGCTTCGATGACGGATGGCTTGACATTGTATGCGACTGCAATGTTTGCTTCGGCGAGGTACTGTAGAGCGACCCCGGCCACGCTCTTCTCAACCAGCAACACGTGCGGCTCCAGATTGAGGATCCGGTTGACAACCATCCTCAGGTATTCTTTTTCCTGCTCGATGACCGGCTGCAAGCTCATAAAATGCTGCTCCGGATGACGCTGATATTCCAGCGGGAAGGTGATGATGACGATCCTGGGGTTGCGGATCTTGCGCGGCATGCTCTTGAGGGCGAGATTCTTGGTGAAAACCACTCCGTGGACATAGCCAGTATCGCCCGGCTTGCCACCTGGGATTTTCTTCAGCTTAACCCAGTGCCGTATGTCCATGTCATCTCCGTTGCGGATGTCGGGGTCGACATCGTCCGCACATCTGTCGAGAATGGGGACCAGGGCGCGCTCCCAGCTTGCGGGATTGGGAACTTCGGCATCTTCTAGCAGCTGCCGAAAGAGCTTCTTCACGTGCTGCAGGCTCGCGGGATTCAACCCCCCTTCGGCAGGCTTCCCATCGCGCAGAGAATCGCTCCGTTGTAGCCCGGCCCCGTCCATGCCGCTGTCAAAGATGGACAGAGTGTCAGCCGACGCCGACGCCCCTTTGATGACGGCAGACTTGGGTCGCGGAGAACGCAAGTGGTGGATGCTGGCACTCGCGATGCTGAGATTCCTCCTCCGCGGGGCGCGCGCGTGGATGGGCAGATTCTGAAGGCCGCTGCTGCCCTCGTCGTAGCCACGGTTTGGGTAGCTGAGTCCGCCGACGCTCTTGTCGCCCTGCCGGAACCGGTGTTTCCTCCCTGTGCCGAGATAGGTGCCGAAGCTTGACCGATCGGGGTCGAGACTGGATGGCTGGTAGTCACTGGTTTTCCTCGCTGCAAAAATGCTGCTCATTTGCTCATCCTCGCTCGATTCGTCCGACATGTAGTCGGCCAATTCTGGGTCGATTATGTTGTCGGCATGGAAGGCATTGACATTGAGCTTTTTTTCCAGCTCGTCACCCGCTGGCGTGCGGAACGGGGCCCTGTGCTCCGTCGACGCCTTGAACCTTGTCAAGAAGTTGTGTTTGGAATGGTGTCGGCGGTGGCCGGAGGACTGCGGTCGGCCGGCTGCGAGAGACTTCAATGACCGCGACGAGCCCGGCCTACTGAGCTGCTGCGGCATGTCGATCTCCAGAACTGCCGAGTTCCGGTTGCTGTTTCCAACCCTCCGCGTCGCCGGGATCGCCATCATTGGTGTAGTTGCGGTCCGGGTGTCGTCTGCCTGCTCAGCCCGCTCCGATATGCTTGCCTCGTCGTCATCGGTTCGCGGCCTCGATGCCAGAGCAGCGGGTCTGGGATGACCGGCGCGGAAGATGGTGGGAAGATAGGGTTCGTCGGCCGAATCATCCGAGCCACTGTCGTAGCGCCGGTTGATGACATTCAGACAGGTCTTGCAGACCCGAAGAGACCCCGGGACACCAAACTTCTGGCCCGAGATGTTCGAAGTGCATTTCGAGTCGAAGATGCAGCCACATGTCCGGCAGTGGTGCTTGCGCCGAAAGGCCGTGAAGGGCGTGCCGCAGAGAAAGCACTCCTTGCACGTCTCATCGGCCATCCAGAACTCCTTGCTCAGCACCTGCTTCCGCATCCGTTCCAGCCTTGCGTTGACCATTTCCGGGGCGCCTTCGTTGGTGGTCGTGCCAGGGATCTTCATCACGCCTGACTGCAGCATCTGTGGGCGCACGTTGTGGGCAAAGGAGTCATGGTACACTAAACTATGAGCCGAGGTGCTGATGGGGCTCGGCTCGGCAGCACCGGGCTCCATCGACGAGGATCTCGAGTGGCTCCCGCCTCTGGAGGACGCGATACGGTCGATCACCGTTGGTTTTCTCATGGCCTCGGTGGGATGGAGCCGTGACGAGAAAGACGAAGCGCGTGTCTCGGCGAGGGACGGGACTGGGCTTCGCGGTGGATCGGCAGTCCCGTCCATGCTGAGAGCGTCTTCTCGCCTCGTCCGCGTCGCTATCATAATTCGATCATCGATGGTTACGCTGTCTAAGCTTGCGTTTCCGGTGAGATTCGGACTTGATACTGAGCCTGCCGGTCTGCTTATACTTCTACGGCCCCCCGCTCGGACGGCCGGCTCTTCCACGCGAGTCGTCACGCCCCGCGAAGCATCCGTATCCATAAGACCCTGCACTGTGACTGGCGCGACCGCGGCATTGGCTGTGGCCGGCACTGCCATCTTCCCAACTCGTGGTAAATTCTGGGCACTGAGCACTGGGGTTTTCGCGGCGGACGCTGTTGTGATGGACGATGCCTTGGACGATTCCGGGCCGTATGACTGAGAATCAGCAGTCATAACCCCAGCAGAAGACAGTCCCGAGGTCAGCACATCCGAAGACGTGGCGTACTCAAGAGTCGAGCTTGTGGCACCGCTTTCTCCTCGGGGAAGGGGGGACGCTCTAGCGGCACCGGGCGCGCTGTGTATGCTCTTTCTGGACGAGCCCTCTTGGCCATTGGTGTCATCCACCTCTTGCGCGGGGGCCTTGCCCACGGCGCCGACGGCCTCCTTGAAACGGGTATACAAGCCGCTCAGGCCCTGTTGAACGAGGTCGCCGGCCGTCGCTTTCGTCTCGGAAACGGGCAGTGAGCCCGGGGGAGGCGCGAAGTCGTTGAATGTTGTCAGGACACCTGACTGGCTGGCAGATGTATGGATTTTATCGAGCGTGAGAGCAAGCTGTTCTCTGTTGACGTGCGACGACACGGAAAGCGATATTCTGGAGTCGCGGCGTGGTCGGGGAGTTACTGGAGAGGGTGGGACCGACGGCCCCAGGGAAGGCAGCCGGTGCGCGTTTGGGTTGGCCATGGTCGCGGGCTTCTGCCAGAGCGACGACGCACGAGTGTTTGCGACGCGGCCGGGTCGACGCAATCAAGAGTCATGCTTTGGCGATCGAATATGCGGGCAGTCGGAGGACGGGGTTTGGAGTTGCAGCGCGGCAGCAGGCATGTATCCGTATTACCACAGGCATTCGAAGCTGGTATCGGAGATTCGCGAAACGGAACAAACGAACTGGAAACAACAAGCAGAACGGAAAACACGTTGATCGCAGACTCTCATGCCATTTGGAACCCCGATGAGTGTTGGACTGGCGGATTTGGACAACTTCGTCGAGCTCGTCGACGACTATCCTTGAGTTTGCGTCTGCTGTTGGGAATGATCGCTGCCTTGTCAGCTCATCGGGCGCGCGGCGGGAGCGGGACCCAGCAGCATGGCGTCACTGGACAAGCGACAGAAAAGGTGAGTCGACGGATAAGTTGATAACTGCAGTGCTGTCTTGGCAAAATGTCTTATCGTCGCTCCCGTTTCGCAGCAAGTGGGGCAATCTGCACATGAGGTCAGGTGACTTGGTGTTGTACCACTCTTCCGCCCGCGTCTTGAGCTGCAACCGACGCGAAGCTTCTCCCCACTTCCTCCAAAAACCCCTACACTCAAGTCTCACAGCTTCCCAACGTCACGGGAGTCCGCTAGCACGCTACCACATAATCCATTGTGGGCACCGATTTTTATATTAAAGCCAATTTCCAGCACGCAGGATCATGACATCGGGAGAACCCCGGACCCCCGAGCCTGTTGTCGGGAAGGAGTAAGCCATTGATATCTACAGCCATCTGCTCTGGCGCATCGGCGCTCCCGCATCATGGCGAATGGACGCAGCTCTGCGACTAATCCGACATTGACTTCCTGGTCTCCGGGACATATCACCGACCATAATTCAATTCACCATCGATATGTTCAAATTCCGACCGACCAGAAGAAATTGCTGGATGGCCGCGATGCTTGGTCTGCTGGGGGCTTGCGCAACATACCGTCGGCAGTGCTGGAAGATCTGAGGGCACGGCATGCCAAGCAGTCCGGGCCACACCCTCGGGTGGAGCGGGAGACACTCTCCTTACAAGCCGCCTCTTCATTGCAGGCCGAGAGCGAAACACTGTCCTCACAACCTGCATCCCCCGTGCCGCGCGGCACCATGCCGGATACGCCGAAAAGAATGCCGGCTGGAGCAGAAGAAGGCGGTGACGAGGAAGAAGAGATACCTGCCAGGCCCGTGTCATGGTCGCCATCACCTTCGGCGCATCTTCGGGGTCCCTCACGGCCGGGGGTGCTGGGTGCGGCCGCCAGTCTTTCAAGGCGATGTCCGCCGGAGGAGCTGACTGCACGGCCTGCAGCAGTGAAGGCTGCCTCGCGGGCCGATTTCTTTGGGGGTTTCCCCGTTAGCAGCAGCCTGGGGTCCGAGCCAGGTCTGGAATTCGAAATTCCCAAGGCCATCACTGATGTCGTTGAGCCGGTCAACCGAAAGGTTGCAGCTATTCTTGGGCCGACTCCGCCGTCGGCCCAGGTCATCCCGTCGACTCTGGCAGACCAAATACCCTCTGTGGCGCAAGTGCCAAAAGCGAAACGCCGCGGCCGCATGAAACCCCTTAATCTTGACAGCCCCGATCGCGTTGTTCAGAGACACGCGTCTTCTAGGCTAGCGCCCCCGAGGACTGTGTCTTCCAGGCTGCCTCGATCGTCCAGCCCGGTACTCACATCCTCCCCTCCTATCCCCAAGGCCGCTTTGCGCCCCGCGGGCTCGTCATCGTCGGCGTCACCATCCACTGGGGAAGGGCAGCGGTCGGCGGTAGCGACACACCCAGATATTATTCCTGCCACTTCACAGCTTGTCAGCAATCAAGCGTCAAGGAACGAATTATCGCCAAACGTTCCCCTTCCGCAAGACCCTTTTACGGCATTCAAAAGGGCCTACCCGGATTATGAAGTGTCCATTAACGGCTTTATCCGAGGACTCATCGTTGTTTTCAGCCTGCAGAAGCAGAACGCCCTCCCGGCGTTCGTCTACGACGACTTTATCCGAGTCTTCTCCACTGATTACTTGGACTACATCGTCGAGTCTTCCAGCGACGACCGAACCCAGATCTCCGCAAGACAATGGTACTGTGCGAATGTTTCGCAACCACTATACACCCAACGCATCGTCACCAAGAACAATATTGAGAGTATCCTGAATCAGTATCCGGCTAGAGTTCGCGCTATTGAGCGGGCACTAGGGACATCTGAACCAAGAAGACACAGTCTGGTCGCTCGGCCAGAACCAGGCAAAATACAAAGACACACGGATGTCGCTCAACAGACACCGGTCACAGCAGGAGCAACTAATGTCACTGGGCTTGCGGATCATAACGGCGAACCATTTGTGGGTGCGATACCCACAGCTGAAGGACCACGACGAGTGGAAGAGGCCCGGGGGGCCATTGTACGCCCAAGAAGCAATCTTAGTGTTGCCCGAACCGGTTCAGCTCGCCGGCCTAACATTGGAACGACCGACTTGGCTCACATCGGAAGCGACATTGAGTATACAGCTGAGCCAGTCCAGAATGAGGCAAACTTCTCGCTGCTGGACATTGAACAAACACAGACCTCGCAAGTGGATAGGATGGGGAGACCGGTGGCAAACACGCGTTCCAACGCCATGTTCTCTCAGCTAAGCAACCCCGACAGCATACCCGAGACAGCCGTCAAGCGTAGGCGTGGCCCCTGGGCATCAAACGGGCTGTCGGCCGGCGAACCTGGCGCCGCGTTCAAGAGATCACAGAATCCCACGACAAACAAGGAGACGCGGGACCGTCGTTTTAGGAAATTCCTCCTCCGCAGGGCCACGCAGAGCTCAGCTCCTAGTGGTTCTGCAGCGTCATGATGGAGAGCCGAAGTCATGTTTTAATTTTGCAAGGATCCGGTTTCATGACATGTAGCAATGTTCTCGTGGGAGGGAGGCTTTCCGAAAACCGGGTGGGTGGCACATGTTGTCAAGCTTTGAGGTGTATGTATCGACAGATGCTGGTCTTTTACGGGGATGCTATGCACGCAAGAGCCTTTGCTATACAACCAGCGAGCGCAGTCTAGAATATTATAATCTGACAACCAAGTCTTACACGCCTCGCTTCCTCCAGCATGGGGGTGTCATTTTCATACCTACTTTTGGCATCACGGCCTCATTCGGCCTCAGCTTCTTGTGCGCGCCGCTTCTCCTCCTCTTCTGGTGTCATGGTACGCAGCTGCAGCGCATGGATTCCGTTGTCCCGGGCCATCTCCTCCTTCAACAGGGAGTATACGAGGCGGTGCCGCGCCGGCTGCATCTTGGACTTGAAGGCATCGGATGTGATGATGAGTCTGAAATGTGTCTCGGTTGACGTGCTCCCCTGCATCGGCTGATGGTGCCGATGGAGGTGGGAGTCGTTGTGGATTTCGAGCGTGGTGGGTTGAAGGGCGGCGGTGATCTGGGGGGTTTGCAGGTTAGCCTCCGATCAGACGATGCGCCGGCCCGTTCGGATTCATGAGGATTACTGTACTCCGTACCTTCTCTCTGATTGCCTCCTCCATCGGAGTCTGCGATGCCATGGCGGAATACGGCCTGGTGGCTCTGGAAAGGCCAAACACGGCTCGGCGCAACATGGGGCAGATTCGAGAAAGCCGCCGGTTGCTTCGGAAGTGTGGCGCCAAAGAAGATCGACAGAGATGGTTTTGGAGAGGTGGTGTCGCTGGTGAGTGCACTTGGAAATCAATCGCCGGTAGTTTGTAGTAACGTGGGGCAGAAAATGGCGGGCGAATGAGATGCCTCTTCGGTGTCATGACCCCTGTCCTTCGGGCTGCAAGGTGCCGGGGCTTGCCAGGAAGTCCCCCCCGGTTTCCACCAAAAATACCGTTTTCATGGCTGCATACCCGCTCAGCCGCCGTACAGCGCTCCCAAAAAATGAAAATGGCGATGGGTTTCTCGGTTTCAAGTCCGCGTCGTCATCCCATCTCGTCCCCGGGCAGACCCCACTCGAGAATCAAACACCCGATTTGCCGGTCTAGCGCCTCTTCCCCGACAAAGAAGTAGGATGCGCCGGACTCGGCATCAGAAGCACTGGATGTCCTGGTGCAGTTGGTAGAGCCCTGTATTATTACGCCTGTTACCGGCCGAGCCCGTCTATCGCATTCCCCATCCCGCGCCCCGTTCGGCAACCGAACTGCTGCTTGGCTACTTCCAGGTTTTAAAACCCATCGGACCCCCCCCGTCAATACCCTGACTTTCGGACTCCCCTCCTTTTCCAATGTTCCCTGCCCTCACCCTCAGTAGGAGCTTTAGTAACCGGCTATCCGCTGCTCTACTCCCCGCCCGTCGCCTGTACAGCTATCCCGGTGTGAGAATGGTGTCAACACTACCGCGACTGCCCGTATTTGAGGCAATCGCCCGTCATGACCCAGAGTCGACCGTCGTTATCCATTCGAACAGCGGGCGCCGGTTCCGGTACGGGGAGCTGCTGGGCGATGTATGCAAGGTCCGGAACCGCCTGTATGAGACTGCGGGCAGAGACGAAATCGACGGCGAACGGGTTGCGTTCCTGGTCGAGAACAGCTACGACTATGTGGGTAAGCCGCCTGCAGCCCCTCTTGATCACCATGCCGGCCATGGCTGACTCTCTGCGCCCCAAGTAACGCTGCTGGCCATTCTTGCGGCAAAGTCCATTGCGGTGCCCCTGTCTCCAGCGTTCCCCGCGCCGGAGTTGCAGTACATCCTGAACCATAGCGAGGCCCTGATGCTGCTGTCCTCGGGGAAGTTTGCCTCGAAGGCGCAAGAAGTGCTAAAGACAGAGCTGGACGTCCAGCCCGCCCATCTCCAACTGAGCAAGTTCCAAGGCGGCGGTGCCCATGAGAAAGTCTCTCTAGACAAGACCGGGGCTGCATCTGCCGGAATGATGCTCTACACGTCCGGCACAACCAACCGACCAGTAGGACCCCCTATCTCCGCCCATATTCGACCTACCCCCGAGCACACGCTAATTCGCCCTTGTAGAAAGGCGTTCTCCTGCCCCAATCCGTCATGACAGCCCAGGCCCGCTCTCTGCTGCAGGCGTGGGAGTACGCGCCGTCTGACCACCTCCTCCACGTCCTCCCACTCCACCACATCCACGGGACCATCAACGCCATCTTCACCCCTCTCTTCTCGGGCAGCACGATCGAGTTCCTCTTCCCCTTCAACGCCGACGCCGTCTGGCGGCGGTTCGCCGCGCCCTTCCTCCCGCGCGACCAGGAACACGGCCGGCCCGAATCACCCCCCCAGGAGAAAATCACCTTCTTCACCGCCGTCCCAACAATCTACTCGCGCCTCCTCACCACGCACAAGGCCCTCCCCCCCGGCATGCAGCGCGCCACCCGCACCGCCATCAGCCCGGCCAACCTGCGCCTGGCCATCTCGGGCTCCGCCGCCCTCCCGACGCCGATCAAGCGCGCGTGGGCCGACCTCAGCGGCGGCAACGTGCTCCTGGAGCGCTTCGGCATGACCGAGGTGGGCATGGCGCTGAGCTGCGGCCTGGCGACGGCGGACCGCGTGGACGGCTCGGTCGGGTGGCCGCTGCCGGGGGTCGAGGCGCGCCTCGTCGACGTCGACACCCACACTGTCCTCGAGCGCGGCCAGGAGCGCGACGCCGACGGCCGCGAGCGCGTCGGCGAGATCCAGCTGCGCGGCCCCACCATCTTCGAGGCGTACTGGCGCAACCCCGAGGCGACGGCCCGCGAGTTTGCCGACTCCAAGGACGGCCGCGGCCAGTGGTTCAAGACGGGCGACGTGGCGGTGCGGCGGACCGTCGACGGCGCCGGGGCCAGCACCGCCCCGAGCCAGCGGGACTGGGCGCGGGGCGCGGACCTGTATTTCATCCTGGGCCGGCGCAGCGCCGACATCATCAAGAGCGGCGGGGAGAAGGTGTCGGCGCTCGAGGTGGAGCGCGAGATGCTGGCGCTGCCGCAGGTGGCCGAGGTGGCGGTGCTGGCGGTGCCGAGCGGCAAGTGGGGGCAGAAGGTGGGCGCCGTGGTGATCCTCGACAAGGAGAACGTGCCCGAGGGCAAGTGGTCGCCGCTGGAGATGCGGCGCGCGCTCAAGGGCCAGTTGGCGAGCTACAAGATCCCCCAGGTGTTGCGCTTGGTGGACCACATCCCGCGGAATGCCATGGGCAAGATCAACAAGAAGATGTTGGTCAGGGAGATCTTTCAGGACGAGTTCAGTGGAGATGAGCTGTGAGGGTTACGGAACAGAGAGGGAAGCCAGGTTAGAACATGCCGTTTTTTTGGGACAAAGGAATAGAGGACAGGCTCGTTACTAGACCATCATCAACTGGGCATGTATAAACTGTACAATAATATGTACCAGTCAACAAATGGTCTATACCCAGGCGCATAGAAGGTATTCCAGTTTCTTTCCGAGGCCTAGCATTGGGCACATTGCACAAGGCAAGCCAGGAGGAGCATGGCTGTGGGACCACAGTGCCTATCGTAGCTAGAAGATTCTTTGACCCATCGAGAATACATGACAATCAATAAACCATGAGCAGCCAGAGCACCAACTCCACCCCCAAGTCCCAGACCTCCAGAGAAACCACAGTGGACTTTATGGTCAGGGATATCTCGTCTTGGTGATCTGACCATCCATGCTCTGCATTAGGCACCGCCATGGCCGGCAAGAGAGATCGGTTCACCCAGTAACGAGCTTCGTAAAGATAGGCGGCCGACCAGGCGCTGGGGTGTTTGTTTTTCAGCTGACCCTAAACCATCATCTTCGGCTTCGCGCGCGTGCTGCCGCTATGGGCGGCCTCGGTGTGGCCCGAGAACTCCATCATCTCGTTGGGCGGCAGCTTGAGGGTGGCCTTGAGCCGACGGCCAATATTCATAAGAATCTCCTTGGCCTTCTCAGGCGAGCGGTTCTTGCCACCCGCAACGTCACCATCCCCACGGTTGGGAACGTGCTTGCCCGTAGTGCTCGTCCAGACACCGACACGGTAGAAACCCTTACGGACGTTGACAACAACACCCATGACCTCACCATCCTCCTCCTCTTCCAGCGTCTCGCCGATCGCGGCGAGCATGGTGTGCAGCCAGAGCTCGTCAATGTTGACTGAGCGCTTCTCTTTGAACTGGTACGCCCACTTGCCGCCGTGCTTGTTCTGGGGGTCCTCCCACTCGGGCCGCACGCCCGCCTTGAAGAGATGGTAGTCGGACTTCATGGCGAGCTCGGAAACAGGGGCAATATTGTTCTGTTCTCGGAAGTAAGTATGCGCTGGGGATGGCTTAGTACACTGTTGGAGGCACATACATATACACCCCAGAACTCTTCGACGGACTCGAACGTGATAACCTCCTTGAGCAGTTCGTTCCAGTTGTCTCCCTGTGGGGCTGTCAGCACGAAGCGACCGTGGCGGGGTAGCGGGCCAGCAGGACATACCCTTCCGCTCGCGGGCTTGGTGAACCATAACGTCCACCGGTTGGAAAGAGGGTGCTTGACATTGAAGTTGTCCTTGTCGTGGAACACAGTCACGGTCTCGCCATCCTCAGTCTTGGCCCCGTCGGCCTTGTTCCCGCCCTCGGGGGAGATGGGAATGGTGGTTAGGTCGACTTGCTCCGACATTTTGAAAGTCGCGTGTGCGTAGTGCGGGTAGTCGTCTGGGTGAAACAAGTGGTTGTTCGGGCGGTGAGCAGCAGGTTGGGGCGGGATGGTCGGTTCCGCAGGCGGCGAAGACTGTGTTTTCGCAGGGCTCGAGGATGGAAGTTGCAGCGGGTTTCGCAGAAAATGCGACTCGATGTCGATCTCGGATGAAGTGCCGGAGATGGAAGGTTCGATTAGGCGCAGTGAAATTGCGGCTGGGTGCTTCGTTCGTGGAAGGGAAAGCGCGACCTTGCTCCAGGCAAAGTCGTGTCGTGAGGGGGGAGGGGTGAAGCGGCGGTTTGGGCTGATCGCAAACTTTTGGTCTGGTGTGGAAAACGTCTGTTGCACAGCCCATCAGCGACGGGCGCCTCGCCAACAGCCCCCCCCCCGCTACAGCCCAATCCTAGCGCCTTGTTCATCACGCCAGGGTACGGCTGTGTTTTAAGGACGTACAGTCACGTGTTAGATCACGGGTGGGGGCTGATAAGAGCTTTTCGTGGCGGCGCCAAACCGGATGCAGGAGGTTGGTGGGGAAAGAGGTGGCTTGGCGGAAACGAAAAAAAAGTTCACGCATTTGAAAATTTCGAAATTTAAGAGACCGCCCAGCTGCCCCACGCCGAATCGGTCTTTCTCTTTCTGCGCCAGATTCACTCAACCTCAAGCCTCTCCATCCTCATCACCAACCTTCAAAATGGCGGACGAAGTTTACGATGGTGCCATTGGCATCGATCTCGGTAAATCCCCCCTGCGCCCTGTTCTTGCCCTATTTTGCCCTTTGGGATTTCGCCCGATTCCCCGCGCGGGGAAGTTGGGAGCTGGGGCGCATTTCGCTGACAGACTCGCGATCTCCAGGCACTACCTACTCTTGCGTTGCCACGTACGAGGGTACCAATGTCGAGATCATTGCCAACGAGCAGGGTAGCTTTACCACCCCCTCGTTCGTCTCGTTCACCGATGAGGAGCGGTTGATTGGTGAGGCCGCCAAGAACCAGGCCGCCATGAACCCGGTCAACACCGTCTTCGATGTCAAGTATGGCTTCTCCCACCCTCGGGGCTCGACGCGACAGCTAGCTGACTGCTTTGGCTTGTAGGCGTCTTATCGGCCGCCGCTTCGATGACCCCACCGTCAAGAAGGACACCGAGACGTGGCCCTTCAAGGTCGTTGACGACGGCAACGGCAACCCCAAGGTTCAGGTTGAGTATCTCGGCAGCACCCACACCTTCTCCCCCCAGGAGGTCTCTGCCATGGTCCTCACCAAGGTTAGTCACCCGCTTACACGGTCAGAGTCTGAGCATTCCCTGACAAAGTCAAAAACAGATGAAGGAAGTTGCCGAGGTCAAGATCGGCAAGAAGGTTGAGAAGGCTGTCATCACTGTCCCGGCCTACTTCAACGACAACCAGCGTCAGGCTACCAAGGATGCCGGTGCCATTTCTGGCCTGAACATCCTCCGTATCATCAACGAGCCCACTGCTGCTGCCATCGCCTATGGTCTCGGCGCCGGCAAGTCCGAGAAGGAGCGCAACGTCCTCATCTACGATCTCGGTGGCGGCACCTTCGATGTCTCGCTCCTGAACATCCAGGGTGGCGTATTTACCGTCAAAGCTACCGCTGGTGACACCCATCTTGGTGGCCAGGATTTCGACACCAACCTCCTCGACTACTGCAAGAAGGAGTTCACAAAGAAGACCAAGAAGGAGTGAGTGACACCCGAACTTGCCCACACCGCCCAGACTGGAATCATGTAACTGACATTGTTGTCCAGCCTTTCTGGCGATCCCCGCGCTCTCCGGAGACTGCGGACTGCTTGCGAGCGCGCCAAGCGCACTCTGTCCAGCGGTGCTCAGACCACGATTGAGATCGACTCTCTCTTCGATGGTGAGGACTTCAACATGCAGATCACTCGTGCCCGTTTCGAGGACCTGAACGCCAAGGCTTTCTCTGGCACCCTCGAGCCTGTTGCCCAGGTCCTCAAGGACGCCAGCATCGAGAAGAGCGGTGTCGATGAGATCGTCCTTGTCGGCGGTTCCACCCGTATCCCCCGTATCCAGAAGCTCCTGAGCGAGTTCTTCGATGGCAAGAAGCTCGAGAAGAGCATCAACCCCGATGAGGCCGTTGCCTACGGTGCCGCCGTCCAGGCCGGTATCCTCTCCGGCAAGGCTACTTCCGCCGACACCGCCGACCTCCTCCTCCTGGATGTCGTCCCCCTGTCCCTCGGTGTCGCCATGGAGGGTAACATTTTCGCCCCCGTCGTTGCCCGTGGCCAGACCGTCCCCACCATCAAGAAGAGGACATTCACCACCGTTGCCGACAACCAGCAGACCGTCCAGTTCCCCGTCTTCCAGGGTGAGCGTGTCAACTGCGAGGACAACACCTCGCTCGGTGAATTCACCCTTGCTCCCATCCCCCCCATGAAGGCTGGCGAGCCCGTCCTCGAGGTCGTCTTCGAGGTCGATGTCAACGGTATCCTCAAGGTCACGGCCACGGAGAAGACCTCGGGCCGCAGCGCCAACATCACCATCTCCAACTCTGTTGGCAAGCTCTCGTCGGGCGAGATTGAGAACATGATCAGCGAGGCCGAGAAGTTCAAGACCAGCGACGAGGCCTTCAGCAAGCGGTTCGAGTCCAAGCAGCAGCTCGAGTCGTACATCTCCCGCGTTGAGGAGATTGTCTCGGACCCGACCCTGTCCCTGAAGCTTAAGCGCGGCCAGAAGGAGAGAATCGAGGAGGCCCTCAGCGAGGCTATGGGCCAGCTCGAGATTGAGGACTCGACTGCCGAGGACCTCAAGAAGAAGGAGCTTGCGCTCAAGAGGCTGGTGACCAAGGCCATGTCGTCGCGGTAAATGCCTTGAGGCTTGGTGGGTGATTCGCCTTTTTCCTCACAACCACGGTCGCATTCGGACGGCATTATGAAGCCGCGGTTGGGGCTGCCGGGTGGCCGGCAGACGGCAGGGCTGCGGTTCGACGGAGGGCGTCTGATATCCGTTTCACAACGCGGGACACAAAAGTTAGAGGGATCTGGCTTTGAACTACTGCGTTTCGCTCTGGGCCACGTTTGGCAAGGGACTAAAGATTGCAATGACCTGGGACTTTCCTCTTGATTGTCATGACGAATTCACTTGGCGTACTGCATGTAGATACTGGGGTTAATCAAAAAGTATACGATGATCAGCCCGGGCGACAAGCCCGCCCGCAATTGTGTGCGTGATTTCGGATGTATCTTCGCTCTTACCCTTGTCCTTCCGCCCCCCACTTTTCTTCCTCCCTCTCCTTTCCTCGTCTTTTATGGGTTATCCTTAAACTGTCGCAGTGGAGCATCATTTCCGGCCCCTGTCCCGCCACCATCCCACGCCCCCGCCACCGCCAGCCAATGTACCGTCGAAGTATATACTGGGGTCGCTGCGTACCTAGCTACGCGCCTACGGCGCATAGCTGCGCGCTTGCTGCGAATCCGGCCGGCACCCGCAATCCGCTATGTCCCACTGCACCGCAATCCGCCATGTCCCACCGTACCGCAATCCGCTATGTCCTACCGTACCCGCGTACCGCGCGGAGTATTATATATATATAGTTAGCAAGCTTACCGATATAGCTTCGTACTTAAATAGTAGCTACGTAGCTGCAGAACCGTATCTATAACGGGTACATCCTTAACTACTCCTCCTCTCTACTATTATCCTACTACGTGTTCCCTAGCCGAACCCTAGCTACCTCCTAATACGTTGTAAGATAGGACCGCTAGCCCTTAGTTAGCTCCGGTTCGGCGCGTTTGGGTTCGGCGCGCTCGGGTTCGGCGCGCTTAGGTTTGGCGCGCTCGCGTTTAAGGTCAAGCTATCTAGATTAGCTGCTAATTCGCTTTAGGAGAGTAGCTAAGGTAGTAACTTACTAACTCTCTAGAGATCTAGCGTAGAAGCTTGTTATTCTTGTTAAGGGCTGCGACTCCCTCCCTAAGGACGTTAAGGAGGCTGGTACCGATACTAACTAGCTGCTTATTAGCTACGGTAGTACGCTCTAGCGCGGAGGAGGACCTTTCCTCGGTGCTTTTCTAGGGTGTTGCCCTAGTAATGAATAGAAAGGCGGAGGGGGTAGTAGCGTAAGGTAAGGCGAAGAACGGGTTAGCGGCAGGCGCAGTAGCGGTTTCCTTGCGTATACTACCTATAAACGAGGATTAGTTAGCTATATAGTTATCTCTTCTATCTAGCTACGCTACTTACAAATGCTTATAATAATATAGCTACCTTACGCCTTTAGGGTAGGGGGTATCTCCTTACTATCCTTAACCTTGTAGATTACCTTATACTAGTCCCGGACCTTGTTGTAAAGGCTCTTAGGCAGCTACCTAGTTAGTAGCTAGTTAGTATAGTAAGTTAGTATCATAAACATTATATTACTAACTATCTTGTATTTAGTAGTATACCCCTACTTAGTATACTCAAAACACGCTATACTAAGACCTATCTAATAGTTAGCTAAAGTACTTGCAACTAGGAATACTTAATACTTTCTACCCTAGAAATAGCAGGCGCGAATAAACCCGTTATAGAGACAGGTAACGTAGACAGTATATAGTACTAAACGCACTTGTAGACTAAGCTCGTTAGCGTCCTCCTTCTTCTTCTTCTTTCTCTATAGTTAGCTATTAGCTAGCTACTTCCCTATAGTAGTACCGTACTGTATCTATTTCTATACCTTGGACGTAGCGGAGGGAGCCCGCTGCTTAGCTATAGTCTTACAGGCGGCGGCGGTAGCGGCAGGGGAACCCTCCTGCTACTTGGTAGTAGCGAGACCGGCTAGTAAGGTGTTATTACCCCTAGTAACTCTTAGGGGGGGGGGAGGCATACCTATATTAGTCTTGTAGATAGGGTCGGGCTCGAGGTTAGGTAAGGCGGCTAAGGCAGCGGCGGCGGTAGCAGCGGCGGCGGCGGCGGCGGCGGCAGCGGAATTCTCCTGCTACTCGTTAGTAGCGGGACTAGCGGGCAAGGTGTTGTTACCCTCGGTAACTATTAAAGGGAGGGGAGGTATACTTATATTAGTGTTTTGCTACATTGTACTAACCAAGTTAGTAAATTAACCGACCGACTAATAGTTTACCAATTAATAATTTAAATATAAAATACTTACAAATGCTTACGAGGCGCTTAAACTGTAGGATCTAATCTTTATATATTTTATTAGCTTTATATTATTAACGATAAATAAAGTAGGGATAACTTTAATAGTTTAACTTACAAAGTAGGCGTATTAGTTAGAGTGTAGAAGAAGGGAGAGAAAAGAGAGAGCCTTAAGATAGTTAAAGAAAACAGAGTTATATTCGGATAGCAGACCTTTTTAGCTAGAATCAAAATTCTAGATTTAAACACTTACACTAGGAACGAAAACAATTAAAGTAACTTAAATATTAAAGTTACTACCTACTAGTAACAATCCTGCAGCCAGTCGGTATTGTTCTAGCCGCTAAACTCTTCTTGGAATCTTTACCTTAAGTCTCGAAAAGAGCGGACTCAAAATACAGTTTCTCCTATATAAATCGCCTTTATTGTATCTTTTACTTATATAGTTTAAGGCTTCTTAATTTTGCCAAGGCTTACGACTATCTATAACCCCCCTGTTACTAGCTATCTACACCCCTACCGGCAGTTAAAAACAGCTATAGATCTCGGTAATATTAGGTTCTTAGCTACAAATCTTAGCGATATTACCTCTGCTTTTTACGATATACCCGCTATACGTTGTTTTGCAGTTATATATATAGCTAGTTAGTCCGCCTACTTAGGCAGATAATAACACTTCTAGGGACATCAAAACCCCCTATTAAATATAACACTTTTAGCTTCAAGCCTTCCTACGCCTCTAGGTACATATATTATAGTGAAGATTGTTCGCCTTCCTCTGAACAGGGGGAGATATATATCTAGAGAGCAATTACTTAAGTTCAGCTACTACCCTATAGCTAATCTAACTACCTCTAAACGAAGGTCGAGATATCTAAGTCCATTACCTATTGTAAGTCCTCCTATACTTTGCTAACTAGCCTATTAAGCATATAGTCAAGATCCTCCTTAGAACTACTAGTCTCTTTAACCGTATCCTAAACGCTATACATTTTAGCCTAAATAACCTCTACTACTTCGCGGAATTGTAGAGTAAAATTCCGTAGTATAGGAAGCTTCTACTTATTAGCAGCGGGCGGCGCGCTACGGCAAACGCGCAGGACATTCTAGTATATACTAAAACCATTGTTACGTAAGCTACGTAATAGATACTGGAAGTACTTGCGCCTTAGCGAGCTAGCTAATATATAGTAGTGCTAGAGATAGGAGCAAGGAAGCCGCTAAGCGGTATACCACTAGCAGAGGCAGCGAGGAATGTCTTCTACCCCTAGAAGTAACGTAGCCTCTACTGCGCCATTATTAACTAGCTAGTTAACGATAGAATAGTAGATAGGGTTATCCAATAGATCTAGCTTATCCTATTTGACTTCTCCTATATCTATAGCGGTTAGGACAGAGACAGGGGGTAACGGTCTCGCTATAGAATCGTCGATTATAGTATCGTTATAAAGCCAGGTATTCTAAGCCGCCTATCCTGGGATATAAAGCCCTGTAACGTCGTATAGTTAGTATTTGGTAACATAGCGCTAGGTAAGCTGATATTAGCGAGAGATTAACTTCTACACTCGGATTAGGATGTTATTAAAGCCCTAGTCTAGGTACTTTAATACTAGTACTATAACGTAGTTTACGCTCTAAAAATTAGCCCGCTCTACCTTCTCCTTATAATCACGTATATAATAAGTAACATATATAATTGTTCTAACAAGGGTCTAGCTACGGGCTATCGTCTGCTTCGCTATAGGCTTAGAGTTCTTGATCTTCAAGTACTATCCCTCGACTACGTTAGTTGTAGACACCTAGCAAAGCAAGGGGTATAGGTACCGAACCTATCGTACCTATAGCCAGGTATCGTTTATCTAGTTAAGCCTTAAATACTCCTTCGATTCCTTACTCCTAGCGTAGGCGATAGTAGCGTTCAACGACTTATTATAACCGTGTTCGGTACGGCGGTAGTAAAGAGTAGTATCTATATACTATAAGCTCTCTAGACTAGCGTAGAGCCTCCTTTTTAGGGTCTCCTAACAATGCTTTATATAGAGGAGATGCTATACCCTAGGGGTTCTATCGTCGAAGGAGCTAAAAACGTTAAAGATAGTACGTTACTTAGTAGCCGAGTTATTAGTGATTATATACTTTAAACGCTACCCCTAGTTAGCTAGCCCCTAGCACTAATCTAGTATAACTTGCAGGCAGGCGCTAATAGTTACGGCTATCTGGTCGGAGGTAAAGAAGCAGGTAGCGGGAAGCCAGTTACTATACTTATCGCATACTATAATAGTAAAAAGGTACTAGCTAAAGCGTTCGGTCTTATAGGTGGCGTCTATGATTGCAAGCTAGCTATACTACTTTAACGTATCGATACTATAGCTTCGGCTAAATACTAGGGCAAGGCGCTCGTTAATTATTAGTAGCTTAGAGAGATAGTTACTGCTTCGAAGCAGTAGCTTAGTAACAGCATTCTTATACTCCTGCTCTTTCGAGGCCTTCTAGTATAGCGTTTTATAGCTATCCTTCCTTATAAGCCCGAAAGAGAAAGTAGTGTACCTGATATACTTAACTGTAAGATACTAGCCTCCAATAGCTACGAGACGATCCCTGCCCTCTATAGATTCGGTATAGTTCCGAAGCTTTCGATTAGCTTTAGGTATTAAAGAACTTGTTACAATAAGATATACAATATGTTCATAGAAGGCTCTTAGAAAGTGTTTAAACTTAACGAGTTCTAAAGAGTAGTTATACTTATTAACGAATTTAATAAGGTAGGGCTTCCCTGGGGTAATGTACTGCTTAAGGCGGTAGATATAGGGCGTTATGCTCTTAACTAGCTTGTCCCTAGTACCGGTACTACTACTAGCTACTTGCGGTACCTTATTAAAAATATAGCGGAACGATTTTATTGTCCCGCTCTTCGTAGCTAACGTCTTGTCGGTAGTCTAGAAATGGTTAACCTAGCGCTACTACGCTTCGAAGTCTTCCTCTAGGATAGGAAAGTCCATATAGGGAGGTCTAAACCAACGGGTTCGAATGCCTTTAATATTATAGGGTATAAAGAGCCTACCGTTAAGTACGCTAGGTACTAGTTGCGATATATAGATGTTAGATCTATATCTGTTTTTGCTAGTACGTTGCGACAACGCTATAGCGGGACTACGCGCCGGTCTATACGCCAGGCTATATGCCGGGCTATATGCCGGGCTATATGCCGGGCTGCGTCCGCGGCTACGTGCGCGGCTACGTGCCGGGCTAGAGGCACGACTCGATGGTA
Organism: Trichocladium antarcticum; assembly: GCA_033297235.1. Lineage (NCBI taxonomy): Eukaryota > Fungi > Ascomycota > Sordariomycetes > Sordariales > Chaetomiaceae > Trichocladium > Trichocladium antarcticum. The sequence continues at coordinate 1,028,529 of MU853403.1, forward strand.
TACTCTGGCCAGGGGAGAGGAGGTTAGTAAGTATAGGAACGGCAGCTAGATCGTTATAGGAAAGCAGTTAGTAACAAATACTATATTGTAGGACGCTATATATAAAGGTAAATAGGAAGGGGATTATATACTATTTTGCAGCACCTGGTTCTATAGCTCGTGGTTCTACATCTCCTAGATATATAGCTCCTAGTTCTATAGCTCGTGGTTCTATAGCTTATAGTTCTATATCTCCTAGATATATAGCTCCTAGCTCTATAGCTCCTAGATATAACTAGCAAACTATTCGAATTTATAATTCTCGGAGTTAGGAGGTTCTATAATCCGATATAAGCTAGCATCTAGCTAGTAGCAAGTTAGGTTAGCTATAGCCTCCCTTAAACAATAGAAGAACTATATATACTATAAATAATAGGAATAGGAGGTATAGCCGGTAGTAGGTATATATCCTAGGGGCGCGTCGCGGCGTCGTTATTTTAATAGGGGTAAGGATCTAACGAGCGCGTCGAGCATACGCGTTAAGTTAGAATAGTAGCGCAACCGGTACGGTTCTAGATAGGCTAATAGGGTTTTATATACTTATAATAATAGTAGGGTCAGTATATAGTAGGTATATATCCTAGGGGCGCGTCGCGGCGTCGTTGTTTTAATACACGTAATGATCTAGGTACGAGCGCGTCGAGCATACGCGTCGAGTTAGTACAGCAGCGCGACCGGTACGATTCTAGATAGGCTACGGGGCTTTTACATACTTATAATAATAGTATCGGTATTACCGTTAGTTTAGTGCAGCGGTTTAACGCGGAGGGAGGTAGGCGGCGGCGGTAGTAATAGGGTGCCGGTAATAGTATAGTGTTAGGATCGTATTAGGTTCCGTTTAGGCCGCGCTAGGCAGCAGGGGGACCGGCGCACAGGCAGCACCGGAAGCGCCGCTAGCCCTAAGCGCGCGCGGTTGCGCGGTAGGGATTGCAGGTAGTACTTAGGAAGGAATAGGGGGAGGTACAGCTAGGGCGTGCACGGGGGGCGGGACGGGGGCTGGAAATGATGCTCCACTACGACAGGTTAAGGAACACCCTTTTATGCCTTGCACTCTTCTCTATTCCGTTTTATTTCTTTACGTCTCATTTTTACTGGTCCCATTCCCGTTTCTCATTTTTCTTTCTCAATGCTACCGATTTTCGAAACCGTTGTCGTGAGTGTGTACTACATGGGTGTTTTTGGGGGTTTAGACCTGGAGTTTTGTGCGGGGGAAACAGGCCATTGCTTCCCCGCGCTAATGTTGGAAGCTGGCTCAATCTCTTCACCTCGGCACTCACCACAACCACCCAGCTTACGATGGCCCCAAGGTTCTGGTAATTTTCTCGACCTCGCGCCGGAGCTGTCCCCGCAGATCCTGTCCCACACCTGCCTCTTCCCTGGCGGCATCCTCGTCGGCGGCGCTGCCGACGGACGGGAGAAGCAGCTCCTCCGTGCTGCACGCCGCATTATATGTACGTGCCGATATCGAAGGAATCGATGGCGCGGAGGCTTCTGCCGACCTACCTTTCAACCTCTTCCCTGTGTCGCCTGTCCTCTGCTGCGAGGCGGGCGACAACTTGGACTATGGGGTCAATCCGGGATTGGGGGAGCTGTTCAAGCTGTTGATCGACCCGTCGTTGCAGAAAACTGGGCAGAGGTCTTTTCGGCCTGAGTTTTGTTAGGGGGGCGGTCGAGCATGTTGATGGCAGTTGCCCTGGGTGATGTCCAAGGATGGGGAGGGTAAGAATCAACCTGACTAGGTAGTCAAGGTCGGTCGGTGCTGACTGCCCATCTTCATATCGCGCGGGACCCTGATGGCGCGCCAAGCGCCCACAGCCATGACCACGGCGAGGGGAGGGGGCCATTTAGCTTGGCGGCAGTGCCGGAGATTTGCGCCAAGACGGGACCATGCTGGAGATCAAGATCTGCCGAGACGCCGAGAAAAGAAGGAAGCGGGACAGGCCTCGCGGATTTGGGATCTGGGGCTGGCATCTCCGATCTCTTCGGATTTGTCGTCGTCACGTCTGGCCATGCCAACATCTCCGTCAACCGTTCTCGCCGCGCAAGCTTGAAGACCATGGCATCGGACTGTCCAGATGTCTCACAATACTAGTGGGAATGGTTGGCTTTGCCCAACTGCTTCCGGCGTAGAGATCGGACAAACAACCGCAACGGCGGGCAACAAGTTGTCGCGGAGATCCCTTGGCAAGCTGGATGGGATGCAGCAGTTGTGGCAGATTTCAGGCGGCACCCCTCTTTGTCTTCAGCAGCACAAACAACATTGTTCGAAGTAGTAGGTTGGAAAGCTGAGCGACAGCATGATGTTCTCCTAACCCCCGATCAGCAGGAAAGGGGTTTCCGCTATTTTGTCCGAGGCTTTTTCTTACTTCGTTTCTCATCTTTCGCCTTCTGCCGTCTTCATTTCCCAACTCCCACCATCTCTTGTGCCATATTGGCGTCGGCGGCGTGCCGCCTTGGCCTGCATGCCAAACGCCTTCTCCCACGGAATCGCGTCGATCTCCTCCATCCCACGCACGACAAGATACACATCCACATCCACAGGACGGATAAGCCTCCCTTTCAAACCTTGGCATCCGGGACAAGGGAAACAACAACCCTTGGCATCTTGCCCGCCATGTATGTATGTATGGAAGAAATTGTCTGTCATGTGTAGGCCACCCACCATCAGGATACTTTTTTGTTGAGCAAACCCGCATGCATGGGTCTCCGCATGCATGACGCGAGGCTGTCCGCGTATTGGTGGCCCAGCCAGCCAATCCAGCCCGGTGGGTGCCAACATCATGATACTAAAAAATACTCGGCAATCGTGCACATCCCAAACCACCGCAGGATGGCATTGTGTGTGTGGGGGAGGGGCCCGAGAGGGAGGGAATGAAGAAAATCTCGACGAGCCACACGACGCCCTCCAGCACGCCATTGGAAGGCGGGCCCAGCAGGTATGTTGATTCGGCCACTCACTGTCAGCAAAAAAACGTATCCTCTTCCCCTCCCCCCACCCTCTCGCAAAACCGTCGAGTGTATGTATTGTATGTATGTAACAGAAACCCTGCCAACCCAGAACCCCCTGTCCCGCGCTTCTGCCCCCACCACCATCTTCAAAAGGGATCCCGGCCAGGCCGATCCCTCGCCCCTCGCCTAGCACCAACGACGCAAATGTGGTAGTTGCTGTTGTATTTTTGCGGGGGGGAGGCAGGGGAAGGGGAAGGAAGAGGAAGAGAGGGGGTTTCGATTGATCTGCTGGGGAAAATGAGGAGGATGGAAGCCGAACCCCGCCCGAAAATCAATCTCAAGCCGCCGACTTTGCACACATGAATCGTTTGTCCATCAAGGTCACCAACACAGCACGGGCAAAGGGGGAATGAGAAACCATGTAGTTTTTTTTTTTTTTACATGTAGTTCTCGTGTCATCTCATCGTGATAATCGATAGTAAAACAAGCTGCACACAAACAGGGTACAACCCCAGCCAGACCCGTTCATGGGCCGTCCAAGAGCAAAAGCAAAGCAAAGCAAAGCAAAGCGCAAGCCTGATTACTCGACGGCGACCTCGTCAACAATGTCGTGGTAGTCGGCCTTGTGGTCGTCCTGGTGCTCGCCCCAGTGGACGGGGCCGAGCTTGAGGAAGCGCAGGCGGCTCTTGGAGGAGTCGCTGCTCAGGCTGGATGTGCGGCGCTGCTTCATGGTCTCGGTCTCGGGCACGGGCTCGGCGGCGGCGAGGGGGGTGACGACGCTCTCCAGCTTGGGCACCGCGGCGAGCGCCTCGGCGGTGAGGGCGGCCTGCTTGACCCGCTGGGTGCGCGGGTACGACTCGGACGTCGACGGGGCCAGGGACAGGAATGTGGAGGGCATGCGGCGCGCGGCGTCGGGCGGGAAGGCCACGACCTGGCCGCTCAGCTGGAGGAGCTGCTCGTGTGTTGGGGCCGACATTCTTTCGTTTGTGGATGGGGGTGGAAATAAGGGGAGAAACGAGTTGTGGTTTCTGTCTCTTGAGGTCGGGTCCTGTGCTGTTGGGCGCGTCGGGGGAGCGGGAACGCAGGAAAACTCTTCGTCGGTCCTGGCGGATGATGGTATGGATGGTCTCGGGGTTGGCGGGGTAGGTGTTTGTGTGAGAAAGAAAGTGGGAGGAGAGGGAGGAGCTGGGCAGGGCAACTGACGGGTGTGGGGGATTGTGTTTTATATACTCCTGACAGGCCCTCGCGTCCCTCCCCTCCCCTGCTCCGGCAAAGTGTTCACATGAGCTGGAGGACTTTGGCGCTTCCCCAGATCGCACCCACCTACCTACCTGCTCCATGGCGGCGTATGATCAAATGCAAGCGGGCCCCGCATTCCGTGATTGGATTCGACTGGGTTTTCTCAGCGAGCGACGCCGGCACGTGGCGTTGCAATTGGCCGGAGCTGAGGGGAACGGGGTGATGAAAAATGAAAACGAGGCAAAGCAGGTATCCGTACGGCGTAATGCCTTTGTTACCCGCACTCTTGCAGCATGCGCCTCGCGATGGGCAACGGGAAAGACGGGATTGGAAAACTCAGTCCACGGTGGAATGATCACGGCAAATATCAGAGATAGACTTTGATACCAGTGTGTGGAGCTCTCCGGGAGGCTCTGTCGCGTGCCTGGATTCTCCCGGCGACGACATCCATGACGTCGGGCCTCGGCCGCCGCTGATTGGACCCCCGGTAACCCTGCGAAGATATCTCGGAGGGACCACAGCTGTCAGTTGACGTCGCGCACCAGATCGTGTGGGGCGCGGGGAACCCGGAACCCCAGCACCAGCCCCAGCCCAGCACATGTCGTCTCACAGCCGCCCTCGTCGGCCCTCTCCCAGGCCCGCCCCGCGCCTCGGCCGCCCGCCGATTAACTGTCCGCCGTTGGGATTGGCGCGCTCTGCCTGCGCTGCCCGCCAAACCGATTTGGTGTGGGATAGACGGATGGTTCTCGCATATATCAACCCCAAGGCTCCCGAAGCTAGCCGGTCACCGGTGCTGCACAATTTTCACTCCCGCACTGTCGGTTCGCTGTCGACCTGCCTGGTGGTCTGATCTTGGGAACTGCAAACATAAAGTTTGGCGCGCATCATTGTTTTCCCATGGCTTGCGCTGCCTTGCCGTGAGATCATCATGGCAGAGCTGTGCCAATCCCAAAGTCTAAATACATGCCGTGTGCTCCAAGTTTGGCCGAACGAGAAGGTGACAGCCACAAAACCGTCATGCCCATGAGTATATGATGTTTTGTCCCCCAGACACTTGTCCAAGAAACATTCTCACCAGCAAAATTTGGTTGAGCACTTGCCAGTAGTCTCAGTGCTCAGACACAACATTGGCACTTGCATTTTTTGGCATGTATCCTCACCCTTGCACACGCGACCCACAACAATCCGACCAATCAGAACCACCCAAAAATACCAGCGTCGTTGTGCACATTTTGGCCGTCCCCGGCAGCGATCAAATATAGCCAAATCTTCGAAGCCAAACCTTTAATTTTCTACACCCATTGGTGTAATATCAATTTGAGATATATAGCCAAGTAGCCGAGGGAGCTGGGCAGGGTCGAGCCGTGTCGCTGGGAGCCGGGTAGGGTCGACTGCAAGTGTGGGACATATGGCCAAGTGGCTGAGGGAGCCGGGCAGGGTCGGGTTACGTAGCTAGAATAGGCCTTTCTTCAAATCTCAACCCTTTATATTACGATTGATATATAGTGAAATATCGTCTAGGTATAGCAATACCGATCCCATCCTCTGTACGAATTTTTAAGCAGTTGCAAGCGTTGGTTGTATTTTTTGCATAGGGGAGGGTATCGCAAGATACGTTCCGCAGGGGACGAAACGAAGCCTCGAAGGCGATTATTTTACAACAACCTAGTATAATAACAATTAGTTACTAGTTTTAGAAGGAGCTTTAAAAGATCTAGCGACGTACGTTAGCTATTTACTTCTATAATATAAGATAGTTAAGATATTAAGGAGTGAACTTCTGATTTCATTTCGATTTATAGAGGGCAATCCGCAGGGGATGGCCAAAATGTACCTAACGGTCTCAGACATGAATCTAGAGGAAAGGAATGAGGGCCTTACAATACAAAGGTACAGACTATTTGCAGCGGGTCCGGCTAATTGCAGTAGGTACCTTTTCCTCTAATTCAATGTCTGATCATCTGAGACTACTTGCTAGCAACACTAAATATATTGCCGGGCTTGGTTTCCAGCTTATAGGTTGAAGATTTAGTAGCTGACTATAATTATGAACGCCTTAAATACCATATCTCAAGTCCATTGGGACACGCGACTTGTGGCCGCTAAAGGAGGTGAGAGGTAAATAAGGTGAGAAGTAAACGAGGTGAGAAGTAAACAAGGTGAGACGGATTCCCACAAGGCTGGGCTGGGCTGGTCTGCTATAAGCGAGAGTGTCGCAGGGCTGGGAGCCGTGCAGATGCAGGAGGAGCAGCCGTCACGTGCCTCACCAAATATGTCTGTCATATCACGGCATGCTCGCGTGCCGCTCCGCCAGACATCCTGATGGCATGTCTCGCCTGGCTGGACACGCTCAGAGCCGGTCTGCACACTCATAGGGGCCAACACTTCGTGCCGGGAGCTGCTATCACGGCGTCGTGTGCTCCCATGCATGCCCGGCGATGGCATGTAGAAGAAATGAACAGGCCAGGGTAGGGGTTGTACTGTTCATTATCTAGAAACGCCGGGGGGTACCTGCCTCCTCGCGCACCTCGGGGATGTCGGCAGCGACTCCGGGATCGAGCCTCGGATGTTTTCCCCACGACAACGGTCGACGGCCTGTAGGGTGTGAGTCCAGCGCAGCAAGGGCATGGGAAAGGCCAACAGTGACAGCCATGCTCGATGAAGGGACCTGTTGGTGATATCAGCGTCATATGCCGGGATCAACAAGTGTGGGACTCGGCACTGCTGAAGGGGGTGTCAATGGAGTCCATATGCACAGGCTCCCCGCCAATCGGACAGGAACCTCTGGATGCGGTCAACGTAGACATAGGCGGCCTAGAGGTTCTCAAGCTCTGCTCGTGCAGAAGTGAACAGGGCTGGCCATGTGGTATGCAGGTGAAGAGGCCATGTCCCGAGCCATATGCGGGAAGGCGGCAGGCGGAGCGGAAATGGCTGGGGGCCGTAACCATCAGCATCATCTTGTTGGGTTGTTTCGGTAACAAGGTCGACACCGGACCGTGGCTGCTCGGACTCGCTCCCAAGTTGCTCCCAAGTTGCTCCCGGGGATGTGCGGGATGGGCGAAATTCGGTGGCCACCCAACGACGGGGCTCAAAGGCAAATGAACCAATATTTGCAACCACGGCGCTCCTTGCTCTCCCTTGCGATGTGGGCGGCGAGTTGGTTGTCGTTGTGTCCGAGTGGATTCGGGAGTGTTTAGCGGTCTTGACAATGTCAAGCGCTTAAATATCGCCCTGATTGGCAGGCACAGCGCAACTGTCGCCACCGTCACAACTAGTCGCGACAAACGCCGGCATATTATGCGCTCCAACGGTCCATGACCATGCCGGTCCCGCTCTCAGGCAGCCTCAGAGATTGTGCTTGGCTGGGTTGTGCGCGTACCTGTGAGCATTTCATTGCCAGATTCCCGATCAGGCGCATGCCGGTTCTGTCTCAGTTGGGACTTTGGAAGCAGCCCCGAAACCATTGCGCAAGCGAGCCAGAGGCAAGAGGTTGTCAAAGGTTGATCTGCAGTCCTAGATGGTCTCACGATGCTCATGCAGGTACGTTGTTTGGCGTCTGCTGCCGGGGAGCGAGCTTGATTGACGGCCGGGCCATTGGCCGCGGTACGTGCTACTACAGTCAGTTAATCCATGGAAACCCGGGGCTATGAGATGGGCGAGCTCACATGGCGGATCCCAGCCCATCGCGATGCGACCGCAGATCTTCCAATGGAAAGTAGTTTCCGATCAATGGGCCCGCAGAGTTGGCCAGCGTGGATGGCTTCGAGAAGGGCGACGCGGAATGGGGAGCACGGGAAGTCTGTGATTGGAATTGGATTGACGGGGGCCCGCCGCGAGTTGGAGCCCGGTTTGAGGTTTGGGTACCGGCCGTCCCGTTGCGGTGGAAAAGGGGGTCCCGGGCTGTGTCGATGGGGCCCGGCCACAAGAACCGGCCAAGTTCTCGAGGAAGATGGTTTTGCCAAGTTGGCCGCAGAACCGGCCGCACGAGGCATTCTGGAAATTCCCTGGAAGCCCCATTCCAAAAGGAGGCGCTGTCTCTCTGCTTGCTGTCAAGTCCAGTTGCGCAACAATAGGAGGTACAGCAAAAGAGAACCACCGGCCGGGGCGGAACGGGGCCGGGTGGGCGAGGCCCGTGTGTGTGAGGCGAGTGCAAGCCAAGACTTGGTGATGTTTTGGCAAGGATCCATGCCCACAGCCAAGCTGCAAACAGCAGCAACGGGGTTTGGTCCGTGCTGGCATGCTGCTGGTGCTGCACAGCGCCCTGCGGAGCCTTGCAGAAAAGTGGGCCTAGGGGGACTTCAGGCAGGCACCCTGAAGTTCTGAACTATCCCACGAACGGAGCTCCTGCTCTGATTGGCTCTGATTTGAATCTTTGCAGCATCAAATCCGCTCCAGAACAGGGTATCCTCGAGACTCACAAACCACCGGCGACTGCCGGCGCACCTTCCGCAACCACCATCTTCTCTCTTCTCTCTGCCTCGCCCAGCGCACTTCCCAGCCCTGACAACCCAACTGGGCGAAAAAGATGTCGACGAAGCCTATCGGCACCGGGCATTGGATCTCTGTTTTTGTTCGATATCTATGCCTCTGCCAAAAGCTCTAGCGGTCCCCCAGGTACGTTGTTGTTGTTGTTGATGTTGATGGTTGACGGTGATGGATGGCTTCCGTACCCTTCAGCCCCCCCCCCCCCCCCCCCCCCCCCCCCCCCCCCCCCCCTTCACCACCATCTCCGCGCTCCATCGGATCGAGCCCCAACTGCGAATCTTTGCCTCTTTTTCTCTCTATCCACTTGCGTCCTCCACGCCGAGTGCTTAGTGGCACTCTTTACACTAGTTGTCCGCGTTGGCGTGTGACACCGTCCGCCTGCCTTGAAGCACACATCGATAGCGGGCCTGGCTGCTACCCCGGATGCATCCCGCTGCAAGTTTTCTGCCCTCTGGCATGCAGCCTCCCATCAGCCTCAACTTTCCATCTTCTGCGCCTCGCCGGTCCATCATCTATGAGGTAATGGTGTCCTCCTGCCTCTCTCTCCCAGGCAGCTCCCGGCATCCCGTCCGGGCCCCGGTGTCCAAGACAGTAGGGCGAGATACTCGTCGGGCTCCGCATGCAGTGTTCTCGGTCTATCACCACGCGGGAAGTTTCTCGTCCTCTTCTGCAAGACCCCCCGGCCCCCACCCCCTGCCCCTGGCATCTCACACCTTTCGTCATATGCTTCACCCCTTGGAGCCTGACGGCAACTGCACGGGGTGATGTTCGTCACCTTCCAACGAACTCTTCCGCGTTCCCGTGGACAACACCCTGCTCCGCCCGCCCACCATCTATGCTCCGTTGCTTCCCCGTCTCTTGGCAGTGCCCGGATCTTCCTGCCTGGTCACAGCCAGAAGGGCTCATAGGGCGGCAGGGACAGGGGAAGACCGGTGACCGTCGTCCGGATGTCGTTTCCCCACGGCCGGAGATGAGGGCCACCACGTCGTAGCGCGAACCAGCCTCGGTGTCGAAGTCCCTTGTACCCCCCTAGCTCTCGAGCGAATGCCACAGATCCACAGGAAGGCTGTCATTTCTGCCACAGTCGCTGCCAACCACTAGGTGAACATAGTCCCGTCCCGCTGTGGGGTTCCATTGCCCGTCTGCCCGAAGCGCTCCTTGTAGGGGAGGTCTTTACAGATCTGATAGGCCCGGGGTCCAGGTACACACGTCTCTCGCACCCGTGCCCGTACCGTACTCGTTGCCACCACTTGCGGATCGGCCCACAGCCTGCCAGCCATGTACGCTAACTCGCAGCGGGCTAGGTCACCAAGTACTAGTGCAGCGTGGGATACCCGTGTCTACATGCGCCTCCGAGCACAGAACCGTTGCATTCTCTGACCACAGTGGTTCCGGCCACAGTCACACCTGTCAACCAACAGCTCTACAATCCAACTTCATTTTCCACCTCGCATCGTCCATCCCGGAGTCACCGAACAGCTGCCAACAGGCATCGAACCAAGAAGTCGTACAGGAAACAGTGGGGTATCACCGTCTCCGCAGCTCCTTGGGTGAAGCATGCAACGACACCAGAGGAGGACCAAGGGGTAGGCACCCCAGCCTCGACAGGACGTGTATAAAGAGAAGCCCTCGACTCCCTTCCGGATCTCTCCAGACACTCTTCATCCTCACCATCCTCCATCGTCAGCGCGTACTTGAGCATCACCAGAACCTTTCAGCCAACGCCTCCTAACTCCATACCTCCGCCGTCGCATAACGTCGCCACCACAAACCACCTTCGTATCTTCTTCCGAGCATCCTCCAGAAGAACGAATCCATCATGGCGTGCATCACCTACGTCTTCTGGTACAGCGCCTGCGGCCACAAGGTTATCGAAGACGTGGTTCATTCCGCCAAGTGCGCAGCGTCGGGACATACCTGCCCTGACGGAAATCAACAAATCGAGCATCCTCAGGACGGATACTGCGATCGCCACCAACACTAGGCGCGCAGACACAAGCGCTGGTGGGCGCTTCGGTATGCCCCGTTCTGGTCCGGCCAGGGTATCGCTCCGCTCTAACCAGCTCCTCAAGATATACAGCAATTCTTGGGTCGACACCCCGGGACCTCTGCTTCTTCGAACGGGGGCAAAACACGAGAGCCCCCCGCCCGGGCAACGGCTGCCGGACAGGCATGCGAGGGCGGTGTCAACTTGTGCATTGCGGAGGGAGACTGCCTCATCGACGCAGCCTGCAACGTTGCGAGGGGTGTGGCCGTGGACTTTTGGCGAGAGTTAGGAACGGTTGGCACGGGGACAGAAGCCTCACAGCTCCGACACAACACTTGTTTTATTTTCTGATTACATTTCTGGGCGCGATGGCTGGTGCTGGATACCTAATGGATGCAGGTGGAAATTCTTCTTCTTGATGGGGGCTTTTTGGTGTATAGTTTAGCTTTGCTGGACATGTCTCGCAAGTACATTGCTCAATCCCAACTGTTTCATTCTACCACTGCATACCAGATACCAGAGTCGTAGACCGTCCTCAGCCTTGCCTTTGCGGCTCGGACCACGCGTCCGTACGCACTTGGTACGGTGCCGTGGGCCATGGTGTGTGTCAGCTACACGGCCAACAGTGCAAACAATGCCAACGGTTTCGTCTGTCCGGCAACGGGCCGATTGGGCTAGATCTGCACGCCTAGTTGCACGGAAGGGAGTTGTCCAACGGTGGAGGATTTTGGCGGCGCCTTTCCCGTTGTTTGACATCTTTGGCAGTTTCGACTTTGGCAACGTTGGCAGGCAGTCCTGGCGGGTGTTCGATGGCCAACCTTTGTTCAACAGACGGCCCACCTTCCCCCTTCCCTCATGGGCCAGGGCCAAGAACTCGCGAGAGCAGCCCATTCTTTCCCGACTTGCGTTCGTCACAGCCGAACCAAGCTCGTCCAATGCAGAGCGAGTCGTGCACATCGCAGGATATTGCAGCGGGAGCTGCAGCAGTGCCTCGTCACATGAGCCCTAGGCTCAAAAGGCGGAATTTCTCCAGGCTGGGCTGGGGGGTGAGAAGATTGGAAACCCCACGCCCTCCCTCCATTCACATTGTAATGATGCCCTGAAGCCGAAACGGGAAGGGTCACAGACCTGGAAGCTTATCGGCCCTAGGAGCGGGGCGCCAAGCCAGAGGTTTTCAGAGTTATCGCTGCCCAACATCAACCCCGGCAGTGGCTATGAACCCCAAAAGTGTGGGGAAGCGCAAATCAGCCGCGGCAGGGGTTCCGGTTCACTTCTCACTTGTCACTTTTCACTTTTCGTCTTTCTGACAAAGTCATTACCATCCGTTTTGCTCTCGGTCTATCCCGTTCCGACGCGCTGCACAGCTGCGCCGCGGATTGGGCCACTGGCTTGGCACGGATTCCGATGATTCCGTCAAGCGCGGCCATTGAAACACGTCAAAGACGCAAGTCTCGGGTGGACGACGACCGCGACCCGCGCCAGCCAGTGGAAACCGGTCGAATGCGAGACACAGCACATGGCTCCATGGTTTTGCCAAAGACCGGACGCCCACGGGCCGGTCCGGAAGAATACCCTCAGAGAATGGCGGACTCGTAGCGGGCGCCTCGAGTGTGATCAGATGCGATGGGCTTTGCAGATGCCGTCATGAATCCGGTCTCGCATGGTGACACGAGGACGGGATTGGCCCGCATCGCGCTTACAGACGCACATCTTACCAATCAGCCCCCCCATGCCTGCGGCTTGACCTGACAGGCCCTGCTCGCATGTGAACCCTGCGCTCGACGACAATCTTCAATTGTCTGCAGGTGAGGAAATACAATGGTGCAAACAAGCCACCCCCCCCGACCAAACAGGAAGGAGAGCAAGAGGCGGAAACATGGTTGGAGGCGCGGAGAGGCACGCATCCCATCTTGGCTGCTATGTAGCTTTGCCTGTCCCTTCTCCTTCTCCTTGGACTCGAGGTACATCGACGAGACGGTGGAGGACCCCGGATATCCGGCGAACGGCGGGCTCGTCCATCCACGACGCAGGCTGGCTAGCTTCCCCAACCCCGACATGCCGACTGGCCCAGGAGGGCGCCGCGGTAGCCCGCTGCCGGCGCAGGCTGGCCCCAACCCTAACCTATCGCCCTACACCAACAGCACTGCATGTCCGGGATCAAGGCACCGGTGTGGCGGCCCGAAGGACATGACTGGGCCGATTGGGAGATTATCCCCTGTGGCCGCCTCGATTGTTAAGCGCAGCGGGCAGGGGTAATTTGGGGGTTTGGGGCCAATCGGACTCGGGAGATGTCCAACCGCGCGTTCGAGGCCAACCAACGGCATAGGCTGCCGCGAGGGGGGATGCAGACAGGGCGCGATCGGCTTGTGCACGCCCGACGGCATGTTATGGTCTGATCTTTCATTGCCTGGCTTGGATGCGGACGGGACTGCCAGTCGGGCGAGGCCGGTGCGAAAATCTCGGTCAACTTTATTGCTCCCTAATGCCGCTACGCATGTGTGTCACCAACATCCGACCATCGGTCTAGGCAGGGGCACGGCTAGTCTGGCCGGCATCTGGGAACCGTTTCGACACACGGGATCGAGGGCCAGCAAGACATCACACCTGGGCTCCAAGTACCTCAGCCTCATGAGGTACCTGAGAAAATCTGCTCAGAGTTCTTGGAGTACTGCAGGGGAAAGGGGGGTGGGCTGCCACAGTGCCGCACCGTCGACCACCCAGTTTACCCCGATACAGCTACACTACACCAGGTACACGAGGAGATGTCGGAACCCATTGCCTTCGAGAGCTGGTCGAGAGTGTAGTTTCGAGGTTTCGAGGCTACACAGCCACGGCACTGACCGTATGCTCCATGGACCGACCCAGCAGGGCATCGGACCCGACAGTCTGGTAAGCTGGATCGTGCACGACCAGGATTTGGAAGTAACAGCGGAACACTTTCTGGTGGTGGCATCTGCTAGAATTGTTAGGCTGGACTCTGGGGCCCACTTACGCCGCAGCTGCCGCTATGTACATAAGCGCGAAATCGCGACGCCGACCTGTACCTCCGCATGACAACGAGCATCACAACTCCCCTGCTTTGCCAACTGTGCTGCACCATGGTGAGAGCCGCCGGAGACGGCCGATGGTACGGCATGTACGTACCCAACCCGTGCTTCACTTTGTGCGCCCTGCCCTTTTCCGCCGTCGTCCAGAACGGGGCTGTGGCCGGCGCACTAGGCCGCGGCCGATGCGGCCATGGTGACAACGGCCCAAGGCTGCCCGTCCGTATAAGTCCAGACCCCTCAATTGCGGCTCTTATGGACAGTTCCCCCACTTGCTCACGGATGGATACACACTCCACCTGCCTGCCGCCTCTCTGCCCTGCCACCACCGTGGTCCATCGCGATCGACCCGTGGTCCATCGCGGCCCAACCCACCAGGCAGACCCTCCGACAGACAGACACACCGACCGACCGACCGACCGACCGACCGTAGACAGACACACAGACAGACAGACAGACCGAACCGACAGGCAGGCAGGAAGGAAGTCCCAGCGCCCGCCCAACCCAACCCCCGACGGGACCCCAAGACAAGGCGGCGACGGCCTTGGCCGTTCGTTTCCGGGGCGCGCATCATCACCGCGCAGCTCCCAACACCAACGTGACATCTCGACTGGGCAACCATGCCCGACGATGCCCGGCACGGTGCACCCCGTCCCAGCATCGCCACAACACCATCGACCCAACCGGCACCGATCAAACCACGACTCCACACAAGCAGCACTTGGCGCAAGCAGCATGATCATGGATGTTCTTTTTTTTGTTCTCTTTTTTTTTGTGGTTTTTTTCTTGTTTCTATATCCGCAACTAACCAGCCAAGGCAAGTAAGTAACCCAGCTCAGCTATCCCAACACCCCCCTCTCATTCCTTCCCTCCCCCCGCGCGAGATCCGTTGATAGCTCGCCAGCGACACAAAAGCCACCCTAGCAAGGCAGGCGAGGGGGGCCCAAACGGCGCCGTCCCAGGCCGCCCGAGTCCGATGCGGCGGCTCCCCACGCCCCTTCCACCGGCATGACTGAACCGATTGTTCACGGTAATATACAAATCATTAAACGCAGCCCCCTTTTTTCTGCCTGTAATATGCCAGGCTAGAGCCAGCCAGGGCCACCAGTCCAGTGCCAGTCCCAATTCCAGTCCAGGCCCTCCATCCATCCATCCATCCATCCATCCATCCATCAATCGGGGCGACGGCGGCGCAAAGAGAAGTCCGTCCATAAACCAATCTGGTGTCCTCCATCCCAGTCTCTCCCTCTCTCTCTCTTTCTTTCTCAGGTGACCGAGACTCTTGGTGTAATGCATGGGACACCCCCCGCCGACACCGATCCATGTCACTGGTAGGTAGGGTGGCTGGGGTTCGGGATGACTCGTGCTGCTGAAAATGCATCATTCCTCTCTAGGCGGTGCTCTTGCTCCTATCAAATGCGAAAGAAAACGGGGGGGGCAAGTAAAAAAAAGGACCAAGCAGCGCTGCAATGATATACCACCCAATCAAATGGCATGCAAAACGGGTCTATCCGCCTCTCCCTCCAAGACAGCCTGTGCCTCGTGACATGTCGCGCCTGGCCCAGAATGAAAGCGATCAATCATTCGTCGGGGAAGTGGGTGAGCTGTAGCCAAGACGAGGTTAGCAAAACTGCGGTAGGTGTTTCACTATATCAGGGTCGACGTACTACTGATCACCGCTTCCTCCAGACGGGCCGCGGCCCGGAGTCCTCGGTGAGAACGAAGGCGACGTAGGCGAGTAGCCAGGGCTGGTCGGCGACATCTGCTGCCCGGGAGACCGATGGAACGTCGGGCTCGTCGGCGAGTACGCATCTGGCGATGTGGGCGACCAAGTAGGCGACGCCGGGGAGTAAGACGGCGAGGTGGCATGCAGGTTCGGCGATGCCGGGCTGTAGCTCGGACTGGTGGGCGAGTACGACGGAGACGTCGGCGAGTTGAACTGCGCCGGAGAGGTTGGGGAGTAGTGCCTGGTCGCCGTCGGGGATGCCGGGGAATAGCTGGGCGACGTCGGGCTGTAGCTGGGGCTCGTCGGGCTGCCGGGTCGCATCATGGGCGACGTCGGCGAGAACGATGGCGAGGACGGGCTGAACTGCGGGCTCGAGGCATACCGGCCTCCAGAATCGATGAGAGGCGACGTGGGTGAATACCCGGCCGGCGACGAGGGCGAGTAGCCGCCGTAGCCAAACGGCGAGGTGGGTGACGTCGAGAAAGGACTGGTCGCACGCGGGCTGGTCGCATAGGGATTGACGGTGCTCGAACCAAAGCCGCCACCGTACTCGGTGGTGAAGCCGCTGGGGCTGTCGGAGCCCGCACCCTGAATAGGCGAGAAGTTGCCCATGGTCGGGGAATAGCTGCCCAGATAGCCATTGTCGCCCATGGGCGAGCCCGTGTCGTACGGCGTAGCCGCGCCCTCCAGCTGGGTACCCTTGATTGACATGCCGGGCATCAGGCCCATGCGGGAGTTGTCCGAAATGACCGTCTCGAGCATCTTGGGGTCAAGAAGAACATCAAAGTGGCCAGTGCCCATCGGCGCCATTTGGCCCAGCATGACGTTCTCCGAAATACCACGGCAGTCGTCAAGCTCACCGACGGCAGCGGCCTCGAGCAGAATCTCGACGGTTTCCTCGAAGGAGCAGCGCATCAGAGCGCCCGTGTCAGCGCGGTTGATGCCGTGGCGTGTCACCGCAGCGATGCTGCCGCGGTATGTCATGACATCGACGAGCAGCGCCAAATGCCGATGGTTGACATAGGAACCGTCAAAGGCGAGCACCTGCGTCAGCTCCTGCATGAGAGCTTGCCGGGCAGCCTCGATGCCAAACACATCCACAATCTGATACAGATCGTTGGTGTACGTGCGCTCCGTATCGACGCCCTCAATGGTCAAGACCTCTCTCAAGGCCGTGCCCTGAGTATCCAGATACCACTCCTGGCACTCCACTGTGTCTTTGTTGGCGATCTGCGAGCCGTCTTCGCGCACAATCAACTTGGTGCCCTTGTTCAGGAAGGCCCGTTCGATGCCGTTCACGCCGCGGAGGGTGCAGTTGTCGAGGAGGTGCTTCTCGAGTCGCTTGAGCATCACGTCATCCTCAATGATCTTGTTCCCATCCTCGTCTTTATCATCATCTTGCCGAATGACGCGGACACGAATGACCATCTCTTCGGCGTTATTGTCGCTGAAAATGACAGCAACGTCCTTCTTGTACTCGTCCTTGACACGGGACGCAACGTCCTCGACACGCAGCCCCTTGTCAAGCATTTTTTGTCGATCCAGAGTGATTCTCAAAAGCCAACGGGATTGGCTGTCGATGGAATCCTGTTCCGAAGCATCTGGGATCAGGAAATACGACTCGACCATGTCGAAATCCTCGGGGATAGTTGTTGACGTAACGTCGGGATCATAATAGATCTCCGTGATCGCTGTGACGGAACGGAGACTGGTGTGCTCGACCGTGTTACGCAGTACCTTGGCATCTTCCTGGGTCGCATTTGCGGCATCCAGATAGACAACCATGGACGGCGTCTTGATGTCTTTTGCCACGTTGAGAATTTCCTTGAGACGGGGGACACCGAGTGTGACGTTCTTAGACGACACACCGGCAAAATGGAAGGTGTTCAGTGTCATCTGCGTTGCCGGCTCACCGATGGACTGAGCAGCCAGCACTCCAACCATCTCCCCAGGCGCGACCATTGACCGAGACCACCGGTTCTCCAACTCGCCCAGGATGTGATCAAACGCCAGCTTGTTGACCCTCTGCTCAACAGCGAGGCGCTTGAAGGCCAAGCGGGATCTCAGCTGGATCTTGAACAGGATAGTCGAGTTGTAGTCGGCCTCCTCTGAAATCGGATCGGTGCCGCGGACGACAACCATGCGGTCGAGCAAGGCTTGGACGGCAGGGACCACATCCTTGGGAGTAAGGTCGCTGCGCCGCGTATCGTCGACCTTGAAGAGCTTCTTCGCATTCTCGATGATGCGCGCAATGTTGAGGGGAAGCTGCATGCTTTCATCGGCCTGTTTCCGGCGGTTGATTTGCCGCACAAGCTTGCGATCGGCGATCAGCTGCTCGTATTCTTGGTCCATAAACTGCTGCACCATTGGGTCGCTGGTCATCTCTTTGCCGTACTCAAGGAACTCCAAAGCAGCGCCGGAGCTCGCCTCGTCCATGACGTCCAGACGGAACCGCTTGTCAAAATTTTCGTCGGACAGGTTCATATGGTCCACCCGCTGCTTCTCGATGGAGATACCGTCGAGGCCGTCCTCGCCGTAAATGAACTGGATGATGTCACCGAGAGAATTCCGCACCGTCCCGTCGTAATGGGCCTCCGCATCTTCGAGCGCTTTGACAAGGCGACGCTGAATGTAACCCGTCTCAGCTGTCTTGACAGCGGTATCGATCAAACCTTCTCTACCGGCCATGGCATGGAAGAAGAATTCCGAGGGTGTGAGCCCACGGAGGTATGAGTTCTCGACGAAACCGCGTGCTTCCGGAGAATAGTCGTCCTTTGTGAAATGGGGGAGGGTTCGGTACTTGAAGCCGAATGGGATACGCTTTCCTTCAACAATCTGCTGCCCGACCAGGGCAGTCATCTGCGAGATGTTGATGGAAGAACCCTTGGATCCGGAGCGCGCCATTGTCACGGCGTTGTTGAGATCCTTGAGACTCTTCTCGGTAGTTGTACCAGCTTTGTCACGGGCCATGTTGAGAGCAGTCGAGACCTTGTTCTCAAAAGTCTCTCGGATGTTCATGCCGGGGAGCGCCTCCAGCTCATTATTCGTGGCTGCCTGCGTCAACCGGCGTACTTCCTCCTTCTCATCGTTGATGTGCTTTTGGACAAGCTCGATGGTCTTGGCGTCGGGGATGGTATCACCGATGCCGATGCTGTGTCCGCTGTGCAGGAGCCAGTAGTTGACAACCCTCTGGCATCCGTTGAGGAAATCCATCGCACCATTCGGGCCAAGCTCGTTGTAGCACAAGTGCACAATGCCACCCCCTGCGGCGCCCACGCTCTTCTTCGTCAGCAAGCCAAACAAAACCTGCCCCTGTTGAATGAGCAGACCATCGTCCTTAAATGGATGGTTCTTGTCCTTCTCTTCTGAGGGCATGTGGATGTTGATGATCTTGGGGATGATCATGCTGACGACCTGCTTGCCAGTCCACCGCGGGCGGGGCTTGAGGATGGCCGGGACAGGAATGATACCGTCCCAGTCAGGCACCCACATCATGATGTCCATGATCTGCTCCTTGGTGACGAAGACATCACGTCTGCAGAGCTTGTAAGCACCGGCCAGGGTGTCCTGAACGATGCCCATCAGAGGGCCGTTCCTCTGTGGCGAGACGATGTTCAGAGGAACCATGCAAAGTTCCTTGACTTCGGCACGTGTCTCCTCAGTCTGGGGAACATGCAAGTTCATCTCGTCACCATCGAAATCGGCGTTGTAGGGGGATGTGACCGACAAGTTGAGTCGGAAAGTCGAGTATGGCATAACCCGGACCCTGTGACCCATCATGGATTCCTTGTGGAGAGATGGCTGACGGTTGAAGATGATAAAGTCGCCGTCGATCAGGTGGCGCTCCACCTTCCAACCATACTCGAGCTGCAGGGCTCCTGCACGTCGGTGGTGCCGAAGGTCGATGCGAGTGCCGTCTGAGCGGATGACGAACCTGGCACCAGGGTGCTCATTTGGCCCGTTCTGGACGAGTTGGGTGAGTTTGGCGATGTTGTATGGAGTGACGGTCTCGGGATAAGTCAGGGTACGGGCAATGCTACGCGGTACACCGACCTCGTCCAACGAGATGTTGGCATCGCCAGTGATGACGGTACGGGCGGAAAAGTCGACACGCTTTCCCATCAAGTTGCCGCGAAGACGTCCCTCCTTTCCCTTGAGGCGAGCCCGGATGGCCTTGACGGGACGGCCGCTCTTTTGCAATGCCTGCGGCTGACCGGCAATGTCATTATCCATGTAAGTGGCGACGTGGTACTGGAGAAGGTTCTCAAAATCCGTGATGATGTGCTGCGGTGAGCCTTCTGTGATGGCCTGGCGGACATTGCCGTTGGCGCGGATGATATCGCCGAGCTTGTATGTCAAGTCGTCCTCGTTGCGCATACCAGTCCCAGTTCCGTCCATGGATATACTAGGGCGGACAGGAGGGGGAGGCACCGGGAGGACGGTGATGATCATCCACTCGGGCCGGGCTTGTGAGACATTGAGACCGATGTCGATCATCTCCTCATCCTTCATACGGCGGAAGATGTTCAGCGCCGTCTCTGGCGTGACGACCTTCTTCTCCTTGGTCTTCACACCGTCTTCGTCCTTGCTCTCGACGTGGCCCCACAGAGTGAGGGCTTGCTGGCGGATGACGGGCTGGGCGTTGCCGCATCCTCCATGACTACTATCTTGCTTTCCGACGCTGTTGGGATTGAATTCGCCATCGTCCGCCTGCTTGGGTGGATCGTTATCACAGCGCTTCTTGCTCTTGCATATGTCCCAAACTAGCTTGAATCGTCTCTTGGGGTCTCGAATCTTCATGGCAGCGGCATATTGCGGGTCAGACTGCTCAGCGTCAGCATCAGGCACACAAAGACTACCCTGCTGAGTAGGGCGAACTAACTCTATCAGCCAACACCTTGCTACAGTTGTGGCAGACAATCTCGAGTAACTTCTTTGTGCGCTTGATGAATCCGGGGTGGAAGACGGGTCGGGCCAATTCAATGTGACCGAAATGGCCAGGACACTCTGACATGCTCTCAGTGCATGTCTTGCATTTGAACTGCCTGTCGACAGAACCGAGAAGAGGGTCGTTGAGACCACCATCGCGGGGCTTCGTCCGCGTCTCGTCCATTGTCTCGGGGTAGACGATATGGCACACACTCATGCCCTTGATCTCCTCGGGGGAGAGGAGTCCAAACTGAATCTCCCTAATCGTCCGGAGCGGCGCGCTCGAGTGCGCGAAGATAAGGTTTGCCATTTTGATGCAGACGCGATGTCGAAAATGCTACGAAGGAAATTGGGATGCGAAAGACGCGAAGATGGAGCGACCGGCGAGGTGTTGCGGAACCGGGTCAAGCGAGTGTCGCGACTTGTGAATCCGGCCAAGGCGAAAGACCGTGGCGAACGCGAAATAAGAAAAATTATTACAAGGCCGCCAAATATTCGATGGCGACAGCTCGGGGAGAGGGGTTTTGGTGATGTTCTCGATGGCCTTCTCCTCCACGACGCTGTCCAGGCCCGCGGCCCGAGGGAGCGATCCTCAAAGCCGTTGTCGCTTCCAGTCTCGCTGCGACTCGGAAGGAAATTGATGAGGGAATACCGCGATCAGGACGTTCGATATCCTTGTCGGCAGGCGCAGGCGACAAGAATTCGGGGGATGCTGACGCGATTTGCGATGTCGGTCGACAAGTCGATGAAGGATGGTTTGGGGAAAGAAGTGGATGGTCTTGGCCAGACCGGAAAACTTCTACTTGACAAAGCAACGCGGGAGAGGGAGGCGCAAGACTGACCCACTCTTGGGGTGGCCCACTTTTAACCACAAACCGGATAGGTAATTACGGCGGAAACAAATGTACGAAAGGATACTTGTGTAACAGCTAGCCAGGCACTTTAAAAGTCTAATTTGAAGTATCTCAGCCGTACCCCGTTTCATGCCTGTTTTGACCTGTTGAGGACCCAGATGCAAAACTTCCCCACACCGATTCCACGCCAGTGGAATTCCAACCCGCAACCATTGTTGATGACGAAATTGAATCATTTACAATAGCATTTTCTGGGGTGAATAGGGTCGGTGGCGGAGGTCGCCCTATTGTGCTCACAGATCTAGAGACAGAACAATACACGTAAATTTCTTGGTCACTTTTTCTTCGGCCGGCCTCGTCCAGGGCCACTCGCTTTCTTTGCTGCTCCCCTTTCCTCACCCGTCATCTCCCCATCGTCCTGGTCCCCAGGGCTTTTCCTGCGCAGCGTCCCCAGCGATACATTAACAAACTCTTCTTCACTGTCCGACTCGCCCAGGTTGAAAAGTATCGGCATCCGAAATGCATCCATATCCTCCCCCATCCCCCCGTCGTTTCCAACCTCCAAAACATCAATGTCCTCGTCCTCCTGATCCAGTCGCCGTTTCTGGATCTCCTCGTGCGGGTGTATATCAAACTCATCTTCCCTCTCGATGTACTCGACGTTCTCTTCGACCTCGGCGAAGTCTGGCGCAAGCGCAGACCATCTCTGTGGGCTTGTGACTGACCAAATGTTGATTCTGCCCGTCTCAAGCCCGCATGCTGCTAGCAAGGCCCGATGCGGATGCCATTCTATGACACCCTGCTCTTCCTTTGGCCCTTCCAGCATGCGGACCAGGCTCCCGTGGCCGCGCTCCCAGATATAGAGCTCGTGGTTATTGTAGGTCGATGCGGCGACATATTCCCCTGTAGCGCTGAAGGCGACATGGTTCCACGACAATCTGTTTACCACGTCTTGGAACTTATGTTCCAGGGGTATTTGTATTGTGTCCGGATCAAGATCGGCGGCGGAGAGGTTCGGGACATGAAAGGTTCGTATGATGCGATCGTGGGCATTTACAAGGAGCTCCTTCCCCGACTCTGTAAGCCGGAGGGTGGTGATGATGCCGCTCGCTATCTTTTCCGAGTATAGTATTTCGCGCGTCTTGGCATCGATGATATTGAGCCGGCCCTTGCTTGTCCCAGCAAGAAGATGGTCGCCTGTTGCGGTGTAGACAATGGCGGTTGTCATGTGTTTCGCATCCTCCTTGGCCTGCTTCTCTTTCAACGCGGCATCGCTCTCGGTGTTTGGTCGCGCCGGCACAGAGGGGAGGACATATCGCACATCGGCAGAATCTGTGACGTCGACGAGCATCGGCAGGTCCTCAAACAGGGCCGCGGCAAACTGGTGGCTGCCAAATGTTAGCCTATGCGGTCGCGGAGTGAGTATCAGGCAGGACGGACTGGTTCCATGGATGGAGCTCGGCCCCATAAACCGGAGCGCGGAACCGCACCTCGCGATGCCTCTTCCCGTCTTGGAGATCCCACAGGATTGCCTTCCACCCCTGACATGCCGAGAGCAGGTACCGGCCGCAACGGGACCAGCTCAAGGATGTTATGTTTTTCGAATGGCCTCGGAGCTTGCGGGCCACGCCCATGGTCTCCAGATCCCAGATGACGACAGTGCCATCAACGCGCCCCGAGGCGAGGAAGTCGCCTTTGCGGTTGAATCGCACGCATGTCGAGTGCCCTGACCGGATGGTGTTGGTGATGTGTTCGGGATAGTCCTGCAGGAGGTAGTCGTCGGAGAGGAGCAGATTCATTGCGGCGTTGGTTGTGTTGTTTTCGCAGCACGGCTGAGCAAGGATGGAATGGAAAGAGTTGCGGCTTGCTGCAAGGCTGCAGCAGCGCCCCACTGAGCCGCGTCGTTTGGGCGGGTGCGGTACCTGGGAGGACAGGGTTCCAGCGGCAGATCCGCCTGTTTCGTGCTTGGGACGGGGCGCCAAGCAAGTGTTCCGGCCGGCATGTGGGCATGCGGGGTTCTGAATTGGTGGGGGTTGTTCGGCTTTTTCCGGCCAACAACCTTGCCTAGATCTCTGATCGTGCAGCTTGTGGTCTTCCTCATCGGAAGTAGGATAGTTCGCAATCTATTCGGGATGGCAAACTCCAAGTACGAAATTCTCGCAGCAGAGCCTGCATAATCCGTGGCTAATCTCTGGACGCAAGATTCGAATATGTCAAGCAATTTGAGCAGCCGGACAACCTCCTGCCAAACACATGGATTGTAGTCAGGATCGACGGACGGGGGTTCACAAAGTAAGGCCCGATATGTATCGTGAGCATGGCCCCACGCAAGAAGCCCGTTTTAACACTGGTCGAGGTTCGCAAACAAATATGCTTTTGAAAAGCCCAACGACAAGCGGGCCCTGGAGCTCATGAACGCTGCCGCGAGGGCTGTCATGGGCGAGGTCCAGGACATCACCGTCGCATACGGGGTTAGCGACGAGTACAGGTATGTTCCGGACCCGGGGTGAAGTCGCGAAACTCTGCTGATGGGGTCACCAGCTTCGTTTTCCACAAGACATGTTCTCTCTTCGAGCGCCGTGCCAGGTAAGACCCGCATGCCTGGCTTCCCCCCGGAATACTGTGACTGAATAATCGCAGCAAACTGGTTTCCACCATCGTCTCTACCTTCACGGCGTACTATGTCCACTACTGGTCGACGTACTTTACAGACACCCCCTTATCGGCACCCCTGCCCAGCTTCGACGGACGAGCAGTGTGCTATCCCACGGTGCAGAATCTGCGAGACTATATGAGTTGGAGGCAGGTTGACTGTAGGCACACACACTACCTTGTCATTTTATGCTCATTATTGACCGGGCCAGGCCACATCAATAACCTCTACAACACGACTCACTGGGCTCTAATCCAGCTTGGGGGGATGGATGGCACCGAGGCCGAGATGACTCTGAAAGTATGAAGAGTTGCCGTCATTGACCAGGACCGTGTATGTCTGACAGGCCCAACCTAGGGTACCTATGCTGCCGACAAGAACGAGATTCTCTTCTCAAAATTCAGCATCAACTACAACAACGAGCCTGAGATGTACAAGAAGGGCAGCGTTGTTTTCCGAGACGTGAGTAGCCGAGGTGCCCCTGCTTGACGTGTTGAGACAGCTAAAACAAGAGGCCAGTACGAGCTGGTTGAGCCTGGCACACACAACACCAGCATCGACGCGGACCACCTGGCAGAGCCGGTGCAGCAGTCAAAGACACAGACCGAGAACGACCGGAAAAGACGAGCAAAAGCGCGGATTGTGGTCGAGCATCTTGACATTATCAAGGACGATTTCTGGAATCGCCGGCCATGGCTGCTATCAAACAAACCGGGCAGGGTCCCAAAAGAGCCGTAGGGGTCAGCCGGAACACGCGGTCTGGCCACACGCCATCCGGCGGTTTGCGGCGACCGCGGTTCCCTTTGACCCCGGCCACAGACCTCCAGCATCCTCGCTGAAAGGCGTGGGTGCTGTTGGACTGGGCACGGCTGTGTCGGCGGCGCCGACTGTCTGCAGCCCCAAGATACACACACAAGGAGGCTTCGTCAGTCCTGCTACTTGTGTGGAAGGAAGCAATGTAGCCCGAACCCCTGGTTCGAGACCTTGATCCCGCATCAGGTCGTCTGCACCGCAGTCGCCTCCCGTGTCCTTCTCTTGGCCTCCTTCTTCGCCCTCCTTTCCATCTTCCTGGCGCGCCTCTCCTGCTTTGTCTCATTCGCCTTTATTGCCTCCTTCAGCTCCTTCTTCCCAGCCCTTTTGGCGGCCTTCTTGGCGGCCCGGCGCGCCACTCTCGCCTCCACACCCCGTCGCACAGCCTTCTCCGCCCTGCGCTGGTTCCGCGCGGCCCGCCTAGCGAGCCTCTCCACCCTGGTCTCGCTCCTCTTTTCCTTCCTCGACCCGGGCCCTTCGCTGTCGTCGGAGCTCACGGGCGTCGCGTTCTTGGACTCGGAGTCCATCGAGCCGTCGAGCATGCCGCCCCGCACAAACGACGCATAGAGCCCGCTCGTGCCCGTGTATTTCCCGTTGGGCTGGCAGCTCGCGACGATGTCGAGCCGGCCCTGTGTCACCGACTGCACCACGCCCTTTTTTGACGTATCGAGGCCCTTGAGCTTCTGGTCGAAGGCCTGCAGCCACCACTGGTCGCTCGTGTAGTGTTTTTTCTCGCTGATGCCGCGGCCGTCTCTGTTGCGGGAGATGAGGATGGGGTTGGAGAGCCCGATGCCGTTGTTGGTGGGATGGAGCGAGAAGCCTTTGCCCCGCCATCCTTGGGATTTGAGGAGCGCGGCTGCGTCCATGGTTGGCGGTGGTGGTGGTGGTGGTCGGGACTCTGGAGTACTACCGCGCCAGAAGTGCGTTTCTGCGTGGCGTCATGGATCTTGAAGTTGGGTTATTGGAAGGGGGATCGCATCGTGGGATTAGCGGCCGCGAATTCCAATTCAGATTCACTAATAAATTTTGGGCAGTCCCCACATTGACAGCCAACCCGCTTGGCGCGGCTTACATAACTGCAATGCTCGACGACGGTGGGATGCACTGATAAACTGTCCATACCCCCCTGCGCTGACCTAACCAGACCGGGGGTTAAGCGAGGCGAAATTCTACTCGGTGCGATTTTTACGCATATAATTGGTGGAATTAATTCCGAGTCAGTGAATTCATTCCGTTATGTTAGCAACTCACGTGACTACAAAGACATATACATATTAAATTCTCTGCTTTTAAGTTGAGGAGGGCATTTCGGACTATATACCTTGGTATTTCCGGACTATATAGGGCACTCTTAGCCCTAACCCTAGTACAACCACCCCCCCTTTTTTTCGCTTTTTCGCTTAGATCTATCAATTTAATTGACAACTTAGTCAAACCTATCAATCTCTAGCGCGCTAGCGACCGCTGAATCATTCAAAAATGCAATAAAATTAAGATCTAACAATCTTGTTTACTCTGACTATGTAGCTGCAACGCACGACCTCTCCCACGGGCCTGCCCACCGCCGCGGGCGCGGGCGCGGCCTCCCCTGCTTACATGGCCACTACGGCCACCGCGCGCGGTGGATGCCGGCGCGATGGATACCGGCGTTAGCGTCGGCTACGCGGGTTGGCTGTTAGGAACCATGTCCTCGCGATCTGCCTCGTCTAGGTCGGCGCCCTCCTACTGCGACACATTGCGGCGTATAGATAGCGCTAGTCCTGTCCCTCGCGACGGCTGCGTACCTGGTACAACAGTGCTCCGTTATTTAACTATGTTGTTGAAGGAATTAAGCGATTCAATGGGCTTGAATGCGCGATGGATCTAATAGGGGGAAAAAGTATAGGGGTAGCTAGGGTTAGGGTTAAGAGTGCCCTACATAGTCTGGAAATGCCAAGGCACATAGTCCGAAATGCCCTCTTCTAAAGAGGTTTCTTTCCCCTTATACTATCTTTCTTCTCGTAGGTTAGCCCCTAGCCTCTACCTTCAAACGCTTCGGAATCGCTTCGTAAGCGATTAAGCTCAAATGGCCTATAAAGACAGTGTAAGATTTCTCGGAATTAGTCTCAAAGTGAATCTAGATTTAATAACATTTGTAGAATCGTACCTTTTGTACATAGCTAGTGATAAGGGCAAGCGCTATCCTCGACTTCCTCTCTTTAAGATTAATGATATAAGTAATCTAGGATCGGTTTCGAATCGTTTCCTAATCGATTCTAGGCGAGTGAGGTCAAGCTCGCGCCCGGTGTAGTCTTTGCCGCTTTGCAGACCCGAACACCCCAAACAAGCTCTATATCAACGATGTAAGTTTCGAAATAATTATTCTAGACCTAACTCCTAATCGATTCTTAGCGGATTTTCTCTAGCGAATCTAACTTCAAGTCGCACATTAAAAAGCATAAGCTAAATGGCGCGTCTGTTAAAACCAAAGGCAAGCGTCCGGGCGCTAATTCTATTTATAATACTAATGCGGCTCGCGGTAAGATGTTTAAAAGCGTTTCGGAATAGGTTCCTAATTAACTCTTTAGAATTCTATAACAATTTAATGATAGCATTAGGGGATCTTGATAAGGACAACGACCTCCCTAATCCTGTTACAATACCTTCGAAGGTCCTAGAGACTAGTAAAGAGAGAAAGGCTGGAAAAATGCCAAAGCGCAAGATTATACCTGTTACTATCCTCGAGATAGGTAACTTGATTCATATAGGTAGTTCCGAACTAGCCTCGAAGCACTATAAACCTAATTCTAATACATTAATAGCTAAAGCTTACTAAGATAAGTAGGATCGCCGGCCTTAGCAAGGGCGGTTCTTGGAGGCTTACAGCGCAATTGGTAGGGGCAAAGTGAGGCTCAATTCTGATAATAGAGAGGGAAAGAGGCTAGAGATGGCCGCGCGCTAGCTACTAAGTGCCCAAGGTAGTAGAGGGCTTGACCCTACTGTAGATCCGATCCACAGGTGCTAAGACAGCCCTCTAAGCGCACCACTACCTACTATGAAAAAACAGGTTGATCTCCTAATCCAGTAGTTGTAATATATAACGTAGTGTTGAGAAAACAGGGGAAATCCATGATCCTCTAGTGCCAGAAAACCCATGATCCTCTAGAGCTACCATCGTCCTTCCTTCAGAGAGCCAGCTACCTGCTAGCTCAAGCCGTTGTTATTATAGGCAAGTAGAGGCCTAGCTACTTAACGAACTATATATGTTTGGCTCGGTTTAGAGCCTTCGTTAAGCCATCTGTAACTATATTGTTCGTGCTGATATACTATAGTTAGAATTGTAACGGTCGTATACAACAAGGTTGCACAATAGTGCAACCTTCGTAGGAGCTCGCAAGGGCTGAAGGCTCTGCGCGGCGAGCTCCACCTAGTGTGGAGCCACGCTCCTCTAGCTACAGGGTGCTCAGCCAACTATATAGTATAGCATATGATATAGCATATAACATAGGCTGTGCCTGTAATACTACCCTCCCTCTCTAAACAAGCCCCCTATATAAAAATAGCCCCCTATCCTAGGTGCTTGTATCTAGAGTTAGAGTTATCTTAGCGCCTACCCTAGCGCTACGCCTTCCTTCTCTACGTCTACGATAGCGGGCCCGGAAGCTTAGGGTACGTATCGTAGAACTCCTAGATAGCGTTATTATAGCCGCGTAGATCCGTTATAGGTTACTAAGTTAGGTTATTGTAACCTTCCTACTTAACTTAGTACTACTAGCGACTATTCGCCGCCTTACCGAACCCTACAATCCTCTCGAACCTCTACTCTACTACGTCTTCGCCTTCGTTAGTCTATATAACTACGCGCCCGCGGTTAGCGCTTACATCGTCGTTAACCCTCTCTTAGCTAGCTAGCCCCTACCCTAGGTAGCGCCTTACTCTTAAGACGTAGAACGTAGAGAAGATTGTTATATTCGCTAGGAGCTTTAGAGTTACTACGTATAACGAGGCCTTTGTAACCTTAAACGGGCCCTCCTACTATAGCGCGAGCTTTATAGTCGGCCTACTAGTCTTATAGTTCTATATATTAAGCATCGCCCTGTTGCTAACGTAGTACTATAGTATATCCTCCCTATAGTAGTTCGCGTTTTGTTTGTAGCGGTCCTATAACTGCTTTACTAGCGCTATAACCTTCCTAAGGATCGCCCTAAAGCGGTCTGTAAGCTTAGATACCTAGAAAAACTCCTACTTCTACTACTTTAAGATATTTGGTAGGTATAGCTTCGACGGCTCTATACCTATCCTAGGGTTAAAGCTATAATTCGCGAAGAATAGTAATACGCCTGTCGTCTTAGAGACTATATTATTCCCTATAAACTCCGCTAGGGGGAGCTAGTTAACCTAGTTATCCTACGCCTAGTCGATATATAGCTATAGGTACTACTCTAGTTCTACGTTAATCCGCTCTATCTAGCCGTTTGTCTAGGGGTAGAACGCTGATAAGGGTTTTAGGGTAATCGTAAGGCGCGCCGATAGCGCCCTCTAGAACCCTAAAACGAACTACGTACCTCTATCCGACACGATTGTCTCTAGTATCCTATAGAGCAAGTATATACGCTTAATAAACTAGTTAGCTAGCTTATTAGCCTCTAGTATCGCTATTATAATAAAGTAGCGTATCTTTATAAGCTAGTTAACTACTACTACTATATACCTAAACTCCTACCCCCTCTATTTATATAGTAGGAGCGGTGTAATATAGTCTACTAATATATCTTACTATAGCGCTAACGGTAGCGGGAGTAGCTTAAGGAACCCTATAGGCTTCGAGTAGGGGTTCTTCGTCTTAAAGTATAGCGTATAGGCTCCTACGAACGTCCTTACTAATACGCTTATCCCTAGCTACTAGTAGACCCTATTTATTAGGTCGAGCGTCTTTATCCTCCCTAGGTACCTACTAGGCCCTAACGCGTATATCTGGTAGATAAGCTATAAATAGAGCTCTATATTGCCTAGGTCGATCATTAGCCTACTACGGTAGAACGCCCTGCCTAAGACTAACTTATACTTAGCGAATAGCACTCTTAGCTCCTGTTTGATCTTGCTTAGCTAGGCGTATATCTCCTAGTCGCTAAGCGCCTCTACTACGTCTACTATAAACGGCGAGGTTACGTAGCTCTTTACGATAATGTAACGGTTGTATATAACAAGGTTGCACAACAGTGCAACCTTCGTAGGAGCTCGCGAGGGCTGAAGGCTCTGCGCGGCGAGCTCCACCTAGTGTGGAGCCACGCTCCTCTAGCTACAGGGTGCTTAGCTAACTATATAGCATGGCACATGACATAGCACATGACACAGGCTGTGCCTGTGACACTACCCTCCCTCTCTAAACAAGCCCCCCTATATAAAAATAGCCCCTATTTTAGATGCTTGCATCCAGAGCTATCCTAACCGTTCAATTCTAGATGCTCGCCTCTAGAGCCATCTTAAACGCTCCTAAAACACCCGATTTTAGATGCTTGTATCTAGAGCCTATCCTATTCTATACGCTCGATTTTAGATGCTTGTATCTACAGCCCGTTCCTTTTGCTTAGCGCCTTGCCTCCTACCGCTACGCCCTCCTTCTTCGCGTCTACGATAGCGGCCCTAGGAGCTCGGGGTACGCGTTGTAGAACTCCTAGATAGCGTTATTATAGCCCTGTAGATCCGTTATAGGTTACTAAGTCAGGTTGTTGTAACTTTCCTACTTAACTTGGTACTACTAGCGGCTATTCGCTGCCTTACCGAACCCTACGATCTTCTCGAACCTCTACTCTACTACGTCTTCGCCCTCGTTAGTCCGCGTAACCACGCGCCCGCGGTTAGCGCTTACGTCGTCGTTAACCCTCTCTTAGCTAGCTAGCCCCTGCCCTAGGTAGCGCCTTACTCTCGAGACGTAGAACGTAGGGAAGATCGTTATATTCGCCGGGAGCTTTAGAGTTACTGCGTATAACGAGGCCTTTGTAACCTCGAACGGGCCCTCCTACCGCGGCGTAAGCTTCGCGGTTAGCCTGCTAGTCTTATAGTTCTATATATCGAGTATCGCTATGTCGCTAACGCGGTACTACGGCGCGTCCTCCCTATAGCGGTTCGCGTTCTGCTTATAGCGGTCCTGTAACTGCTTTACTAGCGCTGTAACCTTCCTGAGGATCGCCCCGAAGCGGTCCGCGAGCTCCGATACCTAGAAAAACTCCCGCTTCTACTACTCTAAGATGTTCGGTAGGTATAGCTTTAATAGCTCTACGCCTATCCTTGGGTTAAAGCTATAATTTACGAAGAACGGTAATATACCTATTGTCTTAGAGACTATATTATTCCTTATAAACTCCGCTAGGGGGAGCTAGTTAACCTAGTTATCCTACGCCTAGTTAATATATAGCCGTAGGTACTACTCTAGTTCCGTATTAATCCGCTCTATCTAGCCGTTTATCTAGGGGTAGAACGCTAACGAGGGTCTTAGGGTAATCGCAAAGCGCGCTAATAGCGCCCTCTAGAACCTTAAAACGAACTACGTACCTCTATCCGATACGATCGTCTCTAGTATACCGTAGAGCGAGTATACGCGCTTAATAAACTAGTTAGCTAGCTCGTTAGCCTCTAGTGTCGCTGTTATAATAAAGTAGCGTATCTTCGTAAGCCGGTTAACTACTACTACTATATACCTAAACTCCTACCTCCTCTAGTTATATAGTAGGAGCGGCGTAATATAGTCTACTAATATATCTCGCTATAGCGCTAACGGTAGTAGGAGCGGCTTAAGGAACCCTATAGGCTTCGAGCGGGGGTTCTTCGTCTTAAAGTATAGAATATAGGCTTTAACGAACGTCCTTACTAACACGCTTATCCTTAGCTACTAGTAGACCCTGTTTATTAGGTTAAGCGTCTTTGTCCTCCCTAGGTACCCGCTAGGCCCTAACGCGTATATCCGGTAGATAAGCTACAAATAGAGCTCTGTATCGCCTAGGTTAATTATTAGCCTACCGCGGTAGAACGCCCTACCTAAGACTAACTTACATTTAGCGAATAGCACTCTTAGCTCCCGCTTGATCTTACTTAGCTAGGTATATACCTCCTAGTCGCTAAGCGCCTTTACTATATCTACTATAAATAGCGAGCTTATATAGCTCTCTACGATAAGGTCGTTAGCGTAGCGCGAAACGTTAAGGCTAAAGAGCTCTAGTATCTCGCCTAGTAGCTTAGAGTCGTACTTACTACTAAAGGTCTCTAGGTTGAACTTACTTAGGTTAATTAGGGGGCGCCGCCTGTTCCGTAGTCTATTATCTTTAACGTCCTTCGGCATAAACTCTAGCTTCCTACTTAGCGCGTTAAGGCGGCCGTTTGCCGTACCTAGGCGGTAGATAATCTAGAAGTCGAAACGTAACAAGAACTCCAACTAGCGTATATAGCGTAACGATAGCTACTTCGTTATACTAAAGGTCTATAGGTTCTTATAGTCTGTGATAATATCGAACCTCTTAGCTACGCCTTCGAGCTCGGGGCGCTATTCTTCGAGCGCCTTAACGATCGTAAGGAGCTCCTTATTATAGATATTATAGTTGCACTTGGCTATAGTGTACTTTGCTAAGAAATAAGCAACTAGATATAACTCGCCGTTATCCCCTTCCTATAGTAGCGCTCTACCTACTAACTAGTCTAACGTATTAACTTCTACTATAGCGCGCTTCTCCTAGTTATATATCCGCAGTGCTAGTGCCGTAATAAAGCATACCTTTAGGCGCTAGAAAGCCGCTTCGTACTACTTGGACTACTCCTAGTCTACTATCTTCTTCGTAAGCTTGTATAGCGGCTGTACGTAGCTCGAAAAACCTTATATAAATCGGCGGTAGAAGTTCGTAAACCCTAAGAACCGCTAGAGGTACCTCCTTATCTCCGGAGCCTCCTAATTATATACCGCTTCGACCTTATCTAGGTCTATCTCGATACTCCCGGGCGTAATAATAAGCCCTAGGTACTTTGTCCGCTTCGTATAGAATTCGCACTTGTCGATATCTACCTATAGACCTACGTCGATTATACGCTTTAGTACCTCCCTAACCTACTTAATATACTTCTCGAGCGTGCTTAAGTAGACTAGGATATCGTCTAGGTACGTCGTTACGTAGTTATCTAGAGCGTTATAGAGGATATTGTTAACGTAATGCTAGAAGGTAGCGGGCGCGCCCTATAGGCCAAATAGCGTAACTAGCGTTTCGTATAGGCCGAATCTTATAATGAATGCTATAAGCTACTTATAGCCTAGCGCTATACGTACTTAGTTAAACGCTATAATTATATCGAGCTTCGTAAAGATCTTCGCCTTATAGATAGAGTCTAGGGTCTCCCGGATTAGCAGGATAGGGTACTAGCTCTTTAGCGTCGCGTTGTTAATACCGCGGTAGTCAACGTAGATTCTAATACCTCCGCCTAGCTTCTACGCTATTAGGATAGACGACGAGGCGCTCGATCGTAAGGGCCGGATAAACCCCTTCGCGAGGTTGTTGTCGAGCTAGCGCTTTAGTATACGTAGCTCTATCAGCGATATCGGGCGATTCCTCGAATATAGGACTACGCTCCTTAGGAGCAGCTCGATCCTATAGTTATACGTACGGTAGGGGGGTAAGATATTAGCGTCTTATAGGACGAAAGTAGCTACTAAGTCTCGGTATTCCTT
>MU853403.1:1062974-1079070 GCA_033297235.1 Trichocladium antarcticum
CAGCTTCTACCCTGGGTAGTTTACCGGTCCCCAGCTACCACGGCTAGATTGTTTTTATCCTGCGGCGAGCAACACAGGGTTCTTGCCGATCGGTGTATGACGTAGGGGCCCAGATCCCAGTCTCCGAGACGACGGCTATTCCTCGGGTTTTCCTTCTTTGGTTAGTGTGACTCTCGTCGGAATTTGCAGGGGACCAATCCTGAAAAACCGAAAAGAGGGTGAGGGAGGCCGGATTCGAACCGACAGCCTTGCGGCTTCCAGGTGCAACACACTCCAATTACACCACTCCCCCCTAGCTTCTAATATACTCTAGAAGGTACCTCCTATAGTAGTACTCCGTAAATTCGAGCTATAGGGTCTCCTAGTCGATCCGCGGGTTGTACTTCCGTAGCTACAGGAGGCCTAAGATTACTAGGGTCTCTTTTACAAGCGTTGTAACGAAGTACACTAGGGTCTCCTAGTAGTCGCTAACGACTAGCGTAAGCGCCGCTAAGTGCTCGATCTAACGTAAGAACCCTCTATTAGCTAGAAATAGCAGCCGCTATACCGCTAGCCTCTCTAGTAGTAGTCTATTCGCAACCGCAAAGCTAAAATCCACAAACGCTAAACCTATATAACCTAAGTCTATAAGTACTATATACTCTACATTACGCCTACTAACCGCTAGGTATAATAACAAGAGAATAGATTTAGCGCTACTACCTACTATACTAATAACTAAACTATCTCCCTATCCCTCCTATAGCTAGCGGTACCCCTCCTATAAGCGATAGTTTATAGAAGCTCCTCGTTTCCCTAGTCGTTATATAAGAAGCTAAAGCTAGGGGGTTACTCTACTATAGGCTAGTAAGTGCTATACTCCTCCTACTTGTCTACCTCTCTAATAACAAAACCGCTCTAGTTAGGGGTGTCCGTAAAGCATATAGCGAGCCTGCCTCGACCCCTTTAGTAGGCCCTAGCGCAGCCGCTTACGCTACCGTAAGCTAGAAGGCCCCTAGAAGGAGCTTACCCAAAGCCTAGGAACCCGCCTCGGCTATAGCCTTGTTATACGGGCTACTACTATCCCTAGGTAGGCTACTACTATCCTTACGCGTTACTACTAAAACCTCTACCGAAACTAGATCCTCTACCGCCTTAGGCGTCCCTGCGCTACAACTACCTAGCGCCGCGGGCGTTACCGCGGTCCCCTCGGTCTCTATAGCCTACTTGGCACGCCCTTGCGATATAGTTAGCCCCGCTATACTTATAGTATAAGCTACTCGCTTTACGCTATTCCTTCTCCTAGGGGGTAAGCGCCGCGAGCGTTACTACGTCAATCTCCATCGCGTTAGGGTATCTGCCTCCGCCGTTGTTATTGCTACCGCCCCTAGTTCCGCCGCTCCTAGTTCCGCTATATAGCTTCCGCCTAAAGTCCTCTCCCTCTAGGTTAGTCGTAAGCTAGCTAGCTAGCGTAGCCTAGAGCTTAAAGTTATTAGCTAGCGGGAGTACTACCTACGTAACTATAGCGCTTAAAAGGCAGGGGGAGATCTTAAGCTAGAGTATCTGGACCCTTGTTACGTTGTTGACGCTAGCGGTGTCGGCTAGGGTAGTAAATTTAGTAAGGAAGTCGTTAAACGCTATAAACTTGTTCTTCTACGCTAGTAGTTCTAGCTTGTTGCTCGCTATAGCAACTACGTTATATATTATATACTAGGTATAGAAGGTCTTTAGGAGGTCGGACCTAGTCTTCTATAGCTATACTACTATACTATATAGGTTCTCCTTAACCTGCTTAAGCTTCGCCGCAACTACCTAGCGCGCGCTGCCGCCTAGTATAGCCTTTATATATAGGATCTTAGTATACTTGTCTAGGAACTCCTACAGGCGTATTCGCTAGTAGCCGCGTACCTTATCCTCCTAGTTTTCGAAAAGTAGGGTACGCTTAACAGTATCCTTCTCTTCTCTAGTAAACGGATTAGGGTAGGGGAGGGAGATCGATACGCTATAGCCGCTACTAGCGCTACTACCGCGAGCCTAGTCTAGGGCTATCGCTATTAGCGTCCTCTAGTTTGTAAGTAGCAACTTATACTCCTTAAGCTCCTTCTCGAGCGCTATACTAGCTACAATAGACGCCTCGAACCTCCCGATAGACTTATCGAGCTTTCTCTTTAGCTCGCCGACTATCGCATTTATAGCTATAGCGAACCCTAAGAGGTCGTACCCTCTATCGTCGTCAATCGATACTATAAAAGCAGGTATAGTATTAGAGACCTTATTCTACTATTGTTCTTTTAGCGCTATACGTAGCGCTACAAGTCTCGGCAGTAGCGATACTATAAGGTCGGCGCCGCTTATTATCTTCGTACTTATCTTCGTAGGAGCGTTGTCCGGTTCGTCGGAATACTATAGTCCTGTTCGTTAGAGTCTTATAGTCCTATTCGGCGGACTACTATTGTATATAGGATACTTATCCTAGTAGTTAACTCGTACTATATAGGTAGTTAAGAAATAAAAACAAAGCCTAGTACGTTGGGAAAAGAAGCGTTCTAGTCGGTCTAGTACGCTCTCTATTCTAGAGTAGACGACTTAGCTACGCGCGCGAGTTGAAGGTACAACCTACTATAACGGTTATATATAACAAGGTTGTACAATAGTGTAACCTTTGTAGGAGCTCGCAAGGGCTAAAGGCTCTGCGCAGCGAGCTCTACCTAGTATGGAGCCACGCTCCTCTAGCTACAGGGTGCTCAGCCAACCACATAGCATAGCACATGATATGGCACATGACATAGGCTGTGCCTATGACAATAAGGTCGTTAGCGTAGCGCGAAACGTCGAGGCTATCACGGGTGGTAAATGCCCAATGTTGGGGTACGTATATATTCGATGTGGTTGTACGAGGAACTTAAGATCGTAGGTGTAGCCCGCCGGGGATATGCCCTGCGGCGGGCTCCATATACTGCAGGCTCTACAGGCCCTACATCGTACAACCGCTCCACAATGGCCATACGGCCCGCAATAGCCATACGGCTATATGTCACGGCTAGACCCGTGACACTACCCTCCCTTAAAACAAGCCTCCTCTTCAAATTAAGCCTACGGTTCGAACGCTCGAATCGTAGCTTCAGTTCCTTCTTGGCACCTACGCTAGGGGCCCTGGCTTGTTCGGATTAGTATCGTAGAACTTCTAAATAGCATTATCGTAGCTACGTAGATCCGTTGCTAGCTACTAAGTCGGCTAGGCGTAGCCCTCCTACTTAACTAGGTATTACTACCTCCCGTTCTCTACTTTCCTAAAGTCTCGAATCTCTTTAAATCTCTATTTAACTACTTCGACGCTGTCGTCCTAGCGCCTTACTTCCCTACTATAGTTCGCCCTTATATCTCTCTACGCGTTAGCTTACCCTAGGATTCCCTACTTGCCCCGCTATAGCCGAACTAGTAATACGTAGAACGTATTAAATATCTTTATATTCGCTAGAAGGTATAGCGTTACTATATATAACGCCGCTTTAGTAACTTCGAATAGTCCCTCCTAGCGTAGTTTAAGCTTCTTCGTTAGGCGCCCCGTTTTGTAATACTATATATTAAGCATTACCTTGTCGCCGATTCTATAGACTAGGGCGTCGCTACGTTTAGCGTTCGCGTTGATCTTATAACGGTCCTACACTTGCCTTGCTAGTACCTTCGCTATATCTAGCACTGCTTTAAAGCGTATAGATATCTCTATCGCCTAGAAAAACTCCCTCTTCTAAGCTTCCGAGAGTTCTAGTAGGTATAGTCTGCTTGGTTCTACGCCTATATATAGGTAGAAACCGTAGTTCGCGAAGAAGGGTAATACTCCCGTTGTCTCTAACGATATATTATTCCTTACAAACTCTACAAGTAGTACCTAATCCGCCTAGTTATCCTATACCTAGTTGACGAAAAGGCGTAAATACTACTCTAACTCTACGTTAATCCGTTTAGTCTAGCCGTTCGTTTGTAGGTAGAACGCTAATAATAGTTTCAGAGTTACCGCTAATCTCGACGATAGTATTCTCTAGAACGTTAAAACGAACTATATACCTCTATCTAATATAATCGTTTTAGGCAGGCTATATAGGCTATAGACCTGTTCTACAAAGTAGTCTGTTAACTTATCTACTTCTAAGGTCTCTATCGGGATAAAGTAGCGTATTTTCGTTAGTCGGTCTACTACTACTATAATATAGTTAAAGGTTCGGTTTCTCCTTATATATAGTAGCAGTAGTATAATGTAATCTACCGATATATCCCGCTATAGCGAGAGTAGTACTAGCAGCGGCTTCAGAAAGCCTATTAGCAGCGCCCTTAGCGTTTTCGTCTTGTTACATAGTAAGCAAGCGTTATAGTAATCGCGAATAGTACTAGTTATCCCGGTCTACTAGTATTTCCGATTTATTAGGTCGATAGTCTTGGTTCTTCCTAGGTAGCCCCTAGGTCCTAATACGTAGGTTCGGTAAATTAGTTATAGTTATATCTTATTGTTATCTAGGTCGATAAGCATTCTCCTATAGTAATATACCTTGCCTACGATAGTATAGTACTCTATGTATAGCACTTTGAGCCTCGTTTTAATGTCCTTTGGCCAAGCTCTAGTCCTAGGGTCTACTAGCGCCCTAAGCGTTACCTTTAGTAGATCCAAGCTCGTATATATTTCGTTTAGCAGATCGTCGATATATCTTAATAGGTCTAACTAGTTAACTGTAATCGCCTTGTTATATAGTCTTAGTAGTTCAAATATCTCTAGGTCGAACTAGTCGGGGTCGATTAGTAGCCTCTTACGGTTCTGGAGTTAGTTATCCTCTATACCCTATAGTATATGTTCTAGCTTGCGGCTTAGCGTATCCAGCATCGCGTTTGCCGATCCTAGCTAGTAGATAATACAGAAGTTAAATCGTAATAGGAATTTAGACTACCGTATATACCTTAGGGACAGTTGCTTCGTCGTTACAAAGGTCTAAAGGTTCTTATAGTCTATAATAATGTTAAACCAGCCGTTTACTCCCTTTAGTTCTAGTCGCTATTCCTCTAGTACCTTAATTACTACTAACAGCTCCTTGTTATAGATATTGTAATTACATTCCTATACTAAGTGCTTCGTACTAAAGTAGGCTACTAGGTACTAGTCGCTATTATTATCTTATTATAGTAGCGTTCTACCTACTAACTAGTCTAAAGCGTTAGTTTTAACAACTATAGGCTTGTCCTAGTCGTAGATCCTTAGCGCTAGTGCTATCGAAAAGCATGTTTTTAGTTGTTCGAAAGCAGATTAGTATAGTCTGCTCTATTCCTAGCTTATTATCTTCTTCGTAAGGTCGTAAAGTAGCTATACTACTCCTAAGAAGTTCTTAATAAATCGTCGGTAGAAGTTCACGAAGCCTAAGAACCGTTGTAGCTACTACCTTATTGTTAGTAGTTCCTAGGATACAATAGCTACTACCTTCTCTTTATCTATATTAATACCGCCCGGTATAATAATCAGGCCTAGGTATTTCGTTCTTATAGTATAGAACTCGCACTTGTTAATATCGACCTGGAGCCCTACTTAGTATAGTCTCTTTAGCACCTCCTTCACTTACTTAACGTAGTCTACTATATTCGTAGAGTAGATTAGTATATCGTCTAGGTACGCTATAGCGTATACGTCTAGTATATTGTATAGCGTGTTATTAATATAGTACTAAAACATAGCGGGCGTTCCCTATAGCCCGAACGGTATAACCAGTAATTCGTAGAGGCTAAATCGTATTACAAACGCTATTAACCATTTGTAGCCTTCTACTACTCGGACTCTATTGAACACCGCGATAATATCTAGCTTCGTAAAGATCCGCGCTCTATAGATAGAATCGAGTATCTCCTTGATTAGTGGTATTAGATATCGACTCTTTATCGAAACGTTGTTCAGACCTTAGAAGTTAGCGCAAATCCGTACTCTACCTCCTAGCTTCTAGGCGAGTAGTAGAGGCGCTCCTATACTTGATTTTAATAGTTAGATAAAGCCTTTCGTCAGGTGGTTATCTAGCTAGCGCTTAACTACGCGTAGTTCCATTAGTAAGAATAGTCTGTTCCTTAAGAACAGTAGCTTGCTTCCTAGTATTAGCTCGATTTTATAGTTATATAATCTATATGGTAGTAGCGTATCTA
The DNA here is from genome assembly GCA_033297235.1 of Trichocladium antarcticum. NCBI lineage: Eukaryota > Fungi > Ascomycota > Sordariomycetes > Sordariales > Chaetomiaceae > Trichocladium > Trichocladium antarcticum. The sequence goes on from MU853403.1 coordinate 1,069,122, forward strand.
CCTCCTAGGGAAGAAAAGTCTCGAACGTATCGCGATACTCCGCTAGTAGGCGTTTTAAAATATCCGCTACTATTAGCTAGGGTTTATTACTCTTCTCGAAGAATTTCCAAGCGTCCTCCTCTATAATCCTATAAATCGTCTCCGCGTCGCTCTAAAGGGTATTTACAAACTCGTAGTACCGTTCTAGAAGTACTAAAGTATAGTCCTCTAGTAAGCCTTTACGGTTTAATATCCGCTTATAAAAGTCGTCTAGTAGAGTATAGAGCGTAGCCCTCTTTTTATCCTTCTTTTTATTTAGTATTGCTTGTTCTAGTTAGTTGACTATTATACGTATTACCGTTACGCCCTTCTAGTAGTAGAAAAGTATAAAGTTTAGCGCGTTTAGTATCTTAATGTCGTTTTTGTTAATCGCCTTGTTACGCGGTAGTAGCTTCGGGAGTCGTTTCGGTAGTAGCGGCGCCTATAGGTACCTACGCCCGTTCACCTTCTTCGCTAGTTATAGCCTCCTTATAAGCTTATTCGGAATAACTACCGCTCTTAATCCTAGCGGGGATAAGGTCTACCGTAGTCCGTTCTCAAGCGCTCTCTAATAGCGTTATAATGGGGATAACTTCCTCTTCCTCTTCTTCTATAGGTTCTCCAGACCCTGGTTATACTCCCTATCCTCTAGTTCTCCCTTATCCGGGACTTCCTCGACCAATGCTTAGTATTTCGCTATTGTTGCCGAAGTTCTAGTTGTTATTGTTCTGTCGATACAGGTATCCGCCGCCACTATAGCCTCCGCCGCCTCCGAATCCGCCGTTATTATTGTTCTAGTTTAGGCCGCTATTGTTGTTCTAGTTTATGCCGCTATTGTTGTTCTAGTTCGGGCCGCTATTGTTACCGAATCTACCGTTATTGCCAAATCCGCCGTTATTGCCGAATCCGCCGTTATTGCCGAATCCACTGTAGTTGCTACGGCCGCCCCGCTACCCTCTACCTCTAGCGCCTAGGTTATTCTAGGCTTGCTTGCCTTTCTCTATATATTTCGCTGCAATGTAGCCCCTTATGCTATAGAGGAAATAGAGACCCGTAGCTATATACTGCTCCCTCTCTAAGTTAGAGAGTTGTAAGATAGTTACCTTATCCTTGGTAGTAGTTACCCGGTTAACGTCTATAGTATTTAGGTCCTTGCCTTCCTTCTTAGTATTGTAGCCGTTATAGTAGTTTAGCTCGTTAGCCTTCTTTAAGTGTTCCTCTATTTCGAGGTTGTTAGCCTAGGCCTAGGCTATCACAGGTGGTAAATGCCCAATGTTAGGGTATATATATATTCGATATAGTTATACGAGGAACTCAAGATCGTAGGTGTAGCCCGCTGGGGATATGCCCTACGGCGGGCTCTATATGCTACAGGCTCTATAGGCCCTACATCGTATAACCGCTCCACAATAGCTATACGGCCCGCAATAGCCATACGGCCATATGTTACGGCTAGACCCGTGACACTACCCTCCCTTAAAACAAGCCTCCTCTTTAAATCAAGCCTATAGTTCGAACGCTCGAATCGTAGCTTCAGTTCCTTCTCGGCACCTACGCTAGGGGCCCTAGCTTGTTCGGATTAGTATCGTAGAACTTCTAAATAGCATTATCGTAGCCGCGTAGATCCGTTGCTAGCTACTAAGTCGGCTAGGCATAGCCCTCTTACTTAACCAGGTATTACTACCTCCTGTTCTCTACTTTCCTAAAGTCTCGAATCTCTTTAAATCTCTATTCAACTACTTCGACGCTGTCGTCCTAGCGCCTCACTTCCCTACTACGGTTCGCCCTCACATCTCTCTACGCGTTAGCTTGCCCTAGGATTCCCTACTCGCCCTGCTATAGCCGAACTAGTAATACGTAGAACATATCGAATATCTTTATATTCGCTAGAAGACGTAGCGTTACCGCGTATAACGCCGCTTTAGTAACTTCGAATAGTCCCTCCTAGCGTAGTTCGAGCTTCTTCGTCGGGCGCCCCGTCTTATAATACTATATATTAAGCATTACCTTGTCGCCGATTCTATAGACTAGGGTGTTGCTACGTTTAGCGTTCGCGTTAATCTCGTAACGGTCCTACGCTTACCTCGCTAGTGCCTTCGCTATATCTAGCACTGCTTTAAAGCGTATAGATATCTCTATCGCCTAGAAAAACTCCCTTTTCTAAGCTTCCGAGAGTTCTAGTAGGTATAGTCTACTCGGTTCTACGCCTATACGTAGGTAGAAACCGTAGTTCGCGAAGAAGGGTAACACTCCCGTTGTCTCTAACAATATATTGTTCCTTACGAACTCTACAAGCAGTACCTAATCCGCCTAGTCATCCTATACCTAGTCGACGAAAAGGCGCAAATACTACTCTAACTTTACGTTAATCCATTTAGTCTAGCCGTTCGTTTATAGGTAGAACGCCGATAATAGTTTCAAAGTTACCGCTAATCTCGACGATAGTATTCTCTAGAACGTTAAAACAAACTATATACCTCTATCTAATATAATCGTCTTAGGTAGGCTATATAGGCTATAGACTTGTTCTACAAAGTAGTCTATTAACTTATCTACTTCCAAGGTCTCTATCGGGATAAAGTAGCGTATTTTCGTTAGTCGGTCTACTACTACTATAATATAGTTAAAGGTTCGGTTTCTCCTTGTATATAGCGGCAGTAGTATAATATAATCCACCGATATATCCCGCTATAGCGAGAGTAGTACTAGCAGCGGCTTTAGAAAGCCCGTCGGTAGTACCCTCGGCGTTTTCGTCTTGTTACACAGTAAGCAGGCGTTATAGTAATCGCAAATAGTACTAGTTATCCTAGTCTACTAGTATTTCCAATTTATTAGGTTAATAGTCTTGGTTCTTCCTAGGTAGCCCCTGGGTCCTAATACGTAGGTTCGGTAAATTAGTTGTAGTTATATCTCGTCGTTGTCTAGGTTAATAAGCATTCTCCTATAGTAATATACCTTACCTACGATAGTATAGCACTCTACGTATAGCACTTTGAGCCTTGTTTTGATATCCTTTGGCTAAGCTCTGGTCCTAGGGTCTACTAGCGCCCTAAGCGTTACCTTTAGTAGATCCAAGCTTATATACATTTCGTTCAGCAGATCGTCGATATATCTTAATAGGTCTAACTAGTTAACTATAATCGCCTTGTTATATAGTCTTAGTAGTTTAAATATCTCTAGATCGAACCAGTCGGGGTCGATTAGTAGCCTCTTATAGTTCTAGAGTCGGTTATCCTCCACGCCCTATAGTATATGTTCTAGCTTATAGCTTAGTGTATCTAGCATTACGTTTACCGATCCTAGCCGGTAGATAATACGGAAGTTAAATCGTAATAGGAATTCGGACTACTATATATACTTTAGAGACAGTTGCTTCGTTATTACAAAGGTCTAAAGGTTCTTATAGTCTATAATAATATTAAACTAGCCGTTTGCTCCCTCTAGTTCTAGTCGCTATTCCTCTAGTACCTTGATTACCGCTAATAGCTCCTTATTATAGATATTGTAATTGCATTCCTATACTAAGTGCTTCGCGCTAAAGTAGGCTACTAGGTACTAGTCGCTATTATTGTCTTGTTACAGTAGCGTTCCGCCTACTAACTAGTCTAAAGCGTTAGTTTTAACAACTATAGGCTTATCCTAGTTGTAGATCCTTAGCGCTAGTGCTATTAAAAAGTATATTTTTAGTTGTTCGAAAGTAGATTAGTACGGTCTGCTCTATTCCTAGCTTATTGTCTTCTTCGTAAGGTTGTAAAGTAGCTGTACTACTCCCGAGAAGTTCTTAATAAATCGTTGGTAGAAGTTCGCGAAGCCTAAGAACTATTGTAGCTACCGCCTCGTTGTTAGCAGTTCCTAGGATACGATAGCTACTACCTTCTCTTTGTCTATATCGATACTGCCTGGTGTAATAATTAGGCCTAGGTATTTCGTTCTTATAGTATAGAATTCGTACTTATTAATATTAACCTAGAGCCCTACCTAGTGCAGTCTCTTTAGCACCTCCTTTACTTGCTTAACGTAGTCTGCTATATTTATAGAGTAGATTAGTATATCGTCTAGGTACGCTATAGCGTATATATCTAGTATATCGTATAGCGTGTTATTAATATAGTACTAAAACGTAGCGGGCGCTCCCTATAGCCCGAACGGTGTAACTAGCGATTCGTAAAGGCTAAATCGTATTACGAACGCTATTAACTATTTGTAGCCTTCCGCTACTTAGACTCTATTAAACGCTACAATAACATCTAGCTTCGTAAAGATCTACGCTCTATAGATAGAATCGAGTGTCTCCTTAATTAGTAGTATTAGATATTAACTCTTTATCGAAACGTTATTTAGACCTTAGAAGTTAGCGCAAATCTATACTCTACCTCCTAGCTTCTAGGTAAGTAGTAGAGGCGCTCCTATACTTGATTTTAATAGTCGGATAAAGCCTTTCGTTAGGTAGTTATCTAGCTAGCGCTTAACTATATATAGTTCTATTAGTAAGAACGGTCTGTTCCTTAAGAACAGTAGCTTGCTTCCTAGTATTAGCTCGATTTTATAGTTGTATAATCTATATAGTAGTAGCGTATCCGCCTCCTAGGGAAGAAAAGTCTCGAACGTATCGCGATACTCCGCTAGTAGGCGTTTTAAGATATCCGCTACCGTTAGCTAGGGTTTGTTACTCTTCTCGAAGAATTTCTAAACGTCCTCCTCTATAATCCTATAAATTGTCTCTACGTTGCTCTAGAGGGCGTTTACAAACTTGTAGTACTATTCTAAGAGTACTAAAGTATAGTCCTCTAGCAAGCCTTTACGGTTTAATATCCGTTTGTAAAAGTTATCTAGTAGGGCGTAGAGCGTAGCCCTCTTCTTATCCTTCTTCTCGTTTAGTATTACTTGTTCTAGTTAGTCGACCGTTACACGTATTACCGTTACGCCCTTCTAGTAGTAGAAAAGTATAAAGTTTAGTACGTTTAGTGTCACGACCCAGCCAGCCCTGTCTCTGCAGTCCGCTCTGATTGGCTGCTTCGCACCCACTCAGCGCCCCGTTTCTCATTTCCTATCATATATATAGCTATATTCTCACACACTCTCTTTCCTCTGTCTCTTCCTTCGATATATGACAATCAATGCAACGTATCTCTCCTATATGCTCTTCTAGTGCTACTGTAAGCCTACGTAAGAGTTATAAGCCCGGTGCTCGTTTCCCTTCGTATAGTAGCTAAACCCGTTATAGCTTGGAAGCATTGTTATTCTATAATCCTTATAACTCGTTTCACTATTCTTACGAGTCCCGCCGCCTCGTTCTTCACAATCGCTATCGCCAAAGCCCTTACATAGCTTCCCTTGTTTTCCGCTTGAACCGCTCTTACATAGCCGTTCCGCGAAGTCCTTCAAAGTCGCCCCGCCTGCGTACAAGTTAAGCCGCTCTTTAGCGCTACTCTCTCTGCCCGTTCCGCTGTACCGCCGTGCCTTCTAGATCTCCGTCTGCCTCTGTCGTTCTTCTATAATAGAGACTTCTACTACTATAGATATAATCGGGAACATTACTATCCTAACAGACATCCTGCTCAAGGGTCCTGCGGATTGGCCGATCTAGAAGCGTTATATCGAAAGCGCCGCTATCACCCTCTACGTTCATAATATCGTTCGTTTCGATCAGAACGATGTCACTAAGGAGGCGATGCTTGGTAGTTTTTAGCCGCCCTCTACTACGGAGGCTATTGCTACGCTGATAGCACGAGACCAAGCGGAATAGCTCGCCAAGGTGACCGCCTGGAACGAGAAGCTAGTTGCTACTTGCGGTCCAGAGCCTGTCCCTCCTTAACGCCCGAGTCTAAAGAGGATCCTTGTCTAGTACCAAGCTAACTAGACTAGGTACGCCGCTTAGCAACTTACTCTAGGTATAAGCGTTAATAAGAAGAACCTAGATACACTATGTAAAGTTATTATCGCTACTGTCGATCGCGAGCGTTACAACGCTACTAACGAGACTAACCTTGCGGCTTAGTAACTTGGCGTACGCGCGCTCCTCCGTACTCTAGAACGCTAAGTCGGAATCTCGGATAATATAATTGCTAATATAACCTACTAACGGTATCTCGCTTGTCTTAAAGAGGCTAAGCAATCTGATATAGACCCGCGGACCTAGATCGCTAACTACTGCCAGGCTTACTAACGCGCTAAGATAGCCAGTCTCGAGTATATTCGTAGCACTCTGCCCGTTCTGGACTTCCTTTGCGCAATCAAGGATCGTCTTATCCTGGAATAGGGCCGCTGTAAATACAACGTAACAATTATCGATAACTACGTCGGAAAACCCTTTAAGAGCCTTAAGGACCTGATCCAAGCCGCCGAGACTGTCGTCGGCTACGGCAAGCCGGACTTTAACGGCAGCTTCGCTACTACTAAATCCACTAGTTCTAGTAAACGCCGCGATCGGGGTAAGGGAGGTGAAAAATCTTCGTCTACTAAACCTAAGTACCCCTGCCTATATATAATCTCCAATTACGTTTAGAAGCCGATCGACTACAATACGCTTAAATCCGCGTTAACTAGGTTCAAACATCCGAAAGGCCTGGTTAGTCCTAAGTTCGTTTCGTAGATCTACGAACGGTTCGCCGAGAAAAAGTAGGATAACCTCCGCGCCTAGCTTAAAAAGGAAGGTTAGGTAATTAAACCCTAGCCTGTATCCCTATCTGGCTCTACTTCGTCTACTAAACCGGGCTTTCCTGGCGTAGTAATAGCTGCGATTATTGATCCTACGGAACTCTCGGCCCTTGGTAAAGAAACCGGCCTTGGCAATAGCTTCGGTATCTTCGTAACTGTCGATTCTAGCAAATATATCCTGTTGGATAGTATCCTGGTTAATAACTATAGAGCAACCTACCTTATTAACGACCCTACACTCTTAGAAGAAGGGTCCCTTGTTAAAGCGAGGAAGGATGACTATGTTAAGGCTGGTACTACCTGTTTCCCTATCTCTAGAAGGGGCAAATAGCGTATTAAGGGAGCACTTAACGGCGTTAACGGCCTACAATCTAAGGATCTAGTTCTTAATAACGTTGTAGTTATTAAGGGATTCTACTCTAATATTATCTCGGAGGTAGCCCTCTACAAGGCTAATATCTAGTACTATAGTTTAGACTATATACTGTGTTTCGGTTCGATAGAGAGTAATATTGTTATCGCGTCTCTCCTTTGTAGGTACAAGCTAGTGTTTTTAGAATATAAGCCTCTCTTTGCCTACTTACCGTATCCTTATGATTGTGACTCTTCCTTTGTTGTCTTTTACGATAAAGAACGAGCTCTCGCTAAGATCTACAAGGATCCTTCTACTGTACCTTCGGAGCAGTCCCTCGCTATAATCTATAATATCTAACCTAGCTGTCTGGACGACTTCGCTGTTAGTTCCGCTGCGCTTGTAATATTAGCTACGATAAGCGATACTATAAAACAAGTTCGTTAAGGACTAGGATCGAGGTACCCTCTCCTACCCTGCGAGGATTCCGAACACCTTTGGTACATCCGCGCCGGTCATCTTAGCCAGGATACGCTTAAGGCTCTCGTCTAGAGAGGCCAGAACGTTCGAATTAACGGAACCAAACGTATTAACTACGAGGCTTGCTCTATTGTACATTAGGGAAAAGTCGTTTCCCGTAGGCCTCCTATAACCAAATTAGTACGGCCGTTCTGGCGAGTATTTTGGGACCTTTTCTATTATACGTGTGGGTATAATAGATCCATTTACTCTCTGATTCTTAAAGACGAGTTCTCTAGCAAACCCTTTGTCTTCCGCCTTAAAGACAAGACCTAGGACCTCCTTCTCCCGATTCTTCAATGCTTCGAGGCCTAGGTACAATGCTAATTTAGCGTAGCGATCTGCAAGTTTAAGCACGATAACGAAGGCTCCCTTGTTAAAACTAGGGATCGTGGCTGTACCTGGTACTAGAAATAGTGCGTAGAACTAGGTATCGAGCTTGAACTCCCTCCGTCTGATATATACGAACCGACTAGCGCTATCGAACGCGCTGGTCAAGAAGTTATTACCCGCTCTATTAAGATAATAGCTGGAGCCGGTCTCCCGGGTAACCTCTGGCTAGAAGGAGAGGAGGTATCTGCGTAGCTTATTGGTATAAGCCCGAGTTAAACGTATCCTTTAATAAAGTTACTAAACGACGTCCTCCTTACTTAGTTCTAAACCTACTTCCGGTTCTTTTAGCTAGACGCGATCGTCTCCTTTATAGCGGATCTACGGCCTAACTAGAGCGGCATCTATATATACGGTTACTACGTATATCCTCTATACAAAGAGAGAGAGAGGGATAAGCAGAAACGCGTATATAAGTCGAAGCCTAGAGCGTATATCGGTTACCTTGTTAGTTACAAGGTATTAAATATCTACCGAATCTGGGTTCCGGTACTCTGCAAAGTCGTTACAACTTGTAACGTTACCTTTAACGAGAACTAGTTCTTCGAAAAGGGCGAAGGGAGGTTCGATCTATAGACTATCGCTGAGAAGCGGAATCTAGTAGACTCCCTGGAGCTTTAGCTGCACTTACCTGCTGTAGGCGCAGTGCTAAGCGGCGTTAAGGATAGTAAGATGGACAATCTAGAAGCGACGACTCCCGCGTCTATATCCCCTGAGCATTCTAAAGATAAGCTCGAGGGTATAGAAACTCCGAATCCTAGTTAGGACTTGGGGGTGACTATATCTAGAACGGTAGCCTAGCGTAACATAAGCAAGCCACCTTTAGTTTCTAGAGACCACGCGTATAGAGGACTCCTGACACCGGATCAGTCATTTCAAAGTTCAGTCTCTACCCCTACTGGGCCTACGAGCCTGGATAACGATAGGGATTATATATATACTTCTAGAGACAGCCTTAGAAGTATATAAAGTATTGCCTCTAATATAAGCACTGTTTTCGAGGACTCGGTCGATTACTATCCTAAGTACTCTATATACTCGGACAACCTACTTCCTAAGAATTACGGCCTAGAATCTTCAAACCTTAGCTACTACTCCTCTAGCTCGGATAACTCAGACGATACTAACAAACCTAAGTCCCCCGCCTACGAACGTGCAAAACGTAAGTATACTAAGCGGGTGTTCGCCCTAGTATCTTGTACGAGCTAGCGGCTTAGGGGAATAGACCTAGAAGACCCTACTAACGACGGTCCTTCTATATCTACCGCTAGGATTGTTAGATTTACTTCGGAAATATATACTCCGGACTATATCTACGTCCCTAAACTTAGAATGTAGCAAGCGTTTTACGAAACGTATATACCGTACTATAAGGAGGTACTCGATAAGGGAGATCGGGTATACCGTACTCTATATATAGTTATCGCCGCCGCGATCATACCCTAGCACGTAGCTAGACTTAACGCTACCCTAGCCCCTCCCTACGTTTACTAAGATACCTTTCTTAAAGCTCCGAAGTCTTAGAAGCAACTTGCCAAGTATCCGATAGGCAAAGAGTTCGTTAGAGCTACTAAATCGGAGATTCGGAATCTTGTAAATCGTAAAACCTGGAGATATATTACTCGGTCCTTTATATCTAAACTCTCCAAGGAGAAGCCCTTGCCCCTAAAGTAGGTATTCGCCTATAAATAGGACAAGGACGGATTCTTGGAGAAATATAAGGCGCGTATCTACGTAAGAGGTGATCTTTAGAGCGCTGATTCGTTGTAAAATATATACGCTGTAACACTCGTATCCCGTTCTTTCCGGGCTATAATGGCTATCGCCGCCGATACGGACATAGAAGTTAAGCAGTTTGACGTCGCCTAGGCATTCCTAAACGCCAAAATGGACAAAGGAATCGTCTATAAGCTCCCTCAGGGGTTTAGGGAGGATTATTACCTCCTGGCCGGCTTTAAGTAAGGCGATACCTTCGTCGAACTTGAACGAGCGTTATATAGCTTACGCGAATCC
>MU853403.1:1084258-1097200 GCA_033297235.1 Trichocladium antarcticum
TTAGTAACGCTTCCTAAACGTAAGCTTTAGGTCCGCCTAGTTAATTGTTAGGTTGTATCTTCTTAGCTATAGGAGGCCTAGAATAATCGGATTGTCTTTCGCTAGTATAGTAATAAAGAACCGAAGCTTCTCCCTATACTAGCCGATCCTTAGTTCTAGCACTATACTCTATTCGATCTATAACTTTAGTATACTATTGGCTAAGTAAAGTAGCTTCCTCGTTTCTAGTCTACTTAGCGGTATATTGTTACGTACTACGAAACTAAAGTCTATAAAGGCAAGACCTATATAGCCTAAATCCACAAGCGCTATATATACTATCTTACGCTTGCTTATTACAATATAGGAGGATAATAGGATTGAATTAGCTATTTAACTAATAGCGCTAATAACTAAATCGCTACTACCTCCTTTATAATAGCCTCCGTGCCCCTACATACGTCTTCGCGTAGAGGCTAGGCATTTCCCTAGTACTATTATTGCTATTCTAGGTCTTCTATACTTTATTCGGGTTCGTAGCGCTTAGTATCGTCGTAATCGACTTCTCCTAGAACGTAGCCTTAGTCTATAAATCGCACGCGGTACGCGCCGTAGCCTCCGCCGTTGTTACTGAAGTTCTGGTTGTTGCTGTTCTGTCGATATAGGTATCCGCCGCCGCTATAGCCTCCACTACCTCCGAATCCTCCGTTATTGCCAAATCTACCGTTATTATTGTTGAATCCGCCGTTATAGTTATTCTAGTTCAGGCCGCTATTGTTGTTCCAGTTCGGGCCGCTACTATTATTGCCAAATCTACTATTGTTGCTAAATCCGCCGTAGTTGCTGTAGCCGCCCTACTACCCTCTACCTCTAGCGCCTAGGTTATTCTAGGCTTACTTGCCTTTCTCTGTATATTTCGCCGCGATATAGCCCCTTATACTATAGAGGAAATAGAGACCTATAGCTATATACTACTCCCTCTCTAAGTTAGAGAGTTATAAGATAGTCGCCTTGTCCTTAGTAGTAGTTACCTAGTTAACATCTATAGCGTTTAGGTCCCTACCTTCCTTCTTAGTATTATAGCCGTTATAGTAGTTCGGCTCGTTAGCCTTCTTTAAGTGTTCCTCTATTTTAAGGTTATTAGCCTAGGCTTAGGCTATAGTAACCTATCCCTAGAAGTTATCCCGGGCTAGGAGGTTCGTCTATAGTAGGATCAGGTCCCGTATTAGCTTCGAAAGCTTCTCTCTTAGCGCGCGTATATAGGTAGCGTTATCCTAGTTGCTTAGGTCGTAGAGGTTCAAGAACTCTATAATAAAGTCTATAAACTTTATATACTTGTCCTTCTACGCTATCTTACGTAGCTTGTTCTCTACGTTAGCTACTAGATCTATCGTTACGTACTTCTTAGAAAGGAACTTAATAAACTCGTTAGTAGTTATCTATACCTAGGCTTACTTATTGCCTAGATTCGCGACAATAGTATCGATATAGTTACTAATTCCTATAGCTGCGATTCCCTCTAGTAGCGAAGCTATATAAAGGATCTTCGCTTTCTCGGTCGCGTATTCCAGCAGCCGTACGGCCTATCGCGCTGTAATCAGCGTCTTCTATATTCTAAATTATATAGTTCGCTTCGCTAAGTCCTACTTGGAGCCTAAGAACGTAAAGGCATATAGTATACTACCCTCCCTAGCGCCGCCGCCGCTACCTAGCTTCCTAGACTCAATTAGTCTTGTTAAAACGTTATTCTCTACTTATAGTACTACAGCCTTCTCGTTTACCTCGTTCGCCCTAACTATCTATCTCTAGATTTCCTTAGTCGCGCCCCTAAGGATATATTCGGTAAGGTTTACTATTATCCTCTCTGTTATATTATCCTTTCTAGCTCTCTTAAGCGCTTTAAGCAGGAGGTCGTTACCTATAAACGGCCCGTAGTATCCTTCGAAATAACCCTTTAGTTTCGGGTATACCTCTTCCTTTAGGGCTGTAGCGGCCTTGCTACGTATATCCTTAATAGGAATAGGCACTTAGGCTATAGAGCTTGCGTTAACGTCTATAGTACTTGTTATCTTTTATATTCAGGTTTCTTAGGTTTAGGTTCTTAGGTTTAGGGGTTTGGTTTCTTAGGTTCGGGGGTTCGGTTTCTTAGGTTTGGGGGTTCGGTTTCTTAGGTTCGGGATCTTAGGCTTGGGTATCAGACTATCTTGTCGTTTTAGGACTAACTATCTTGTTAGTTTCTTAGGTTCAAGGTAGTCGAATTGTAATTTCGGTTAGTTCGCGCAACGTAAATTCGTCGTAATCAATCAACAAAGGTCTGCGTATACGAACAGAAGGTACAACCAACTATTACAGGTAGTAAATGCCCAATGTTAGGGTACGTATATATTCGATATAGTTATACAAGGAACTCAAGATCGTAGGTGTAGCCCGCTAGGGATATGCCCTACAGCAGGCTCCACATACTGCAGGCTCTGCAGGCCCCACATCGCACAACCGCTCCACAATGGCCATACGGCCCGCAATGGCCATACGGCCATATGTCACGGCTAGACCCGTGACATAGGCTATAGTAACCTATCCCTAGAAGTTATCCCGGGCTAAGAGGTTCGTCTATAGTAGGATCAGGTCCTATATCGGCTTCGAAAGCTTCTCCCTTAGCGCGCGTACGTAGGTAGCGTCGTCCTAGTTACTTAGGTCGTAGAGGTTCGAGAACTCCGTAATAAAGTCTATAAACTTCGCGTACTTATCCTTCTACGCTATCTTACGTAGCTTATTCTCTACGTTAGCTACTAGATCTATCGTTATATACTTCTTAGAAAGGAACTTAATAAACTCGTTAGTAGTTGTCTATACCTAGGCTTACTTATTACCTAGATTTGCGATAATAGTATCGATATAGTTGCTAATTCCTATAGCTGCGATTCCCTCTAGTAGCGAAGCTACGTAGAGGATCTTCGCTTTCTTAGTTACATATTCTAGCGGCCTTATAGCCTATCGCGCCGTAATTAGCGTCTTCTATATTCTAAATTATATAGTTCGCTTCGCTAAGTCCCGCTTAGAGCCCGAAAACGCGGATATATACGGTATACTACCCTCTCTAGCACCGCTACTACCGCCGCCTAGCTTCCTGGACTCGATTAGCCTTGTTAAAACGTTATTCTCTACTTACAGTACTACAGCCTTCTCGTTCGCCTCGTTCGCCCTAACTATCTATCTCTAGATTTCCTCGGTCGCGCCCCTAAGGATATATTCAGCTAGGTTCGCTATTATCCTCTCCGTTGTATTATCCTTTCTAGCTCTCCTAAGCGCTTTAAGTAGGAGGTTGTTACCTATAAACAGCCTATAGTATCCTTCGAAATAACCCTTTAGCTTTAGGTATATCTCTTCCTTTAGGGCCGTAGCGGCCTCGCTACGTATATCCTTAATAGGAATAGGCACTTAGGCCGCGGAGCTTGTATCGACGTCTATAGTGCTTGTTCTTCTTTGTTTAGGGGTTCGGTTTCTTAGGTTCGGGGGTTCGGTTTCTTAGGTTCAGGTTCTTAGGACTGTCTTGTCGTTTCGGGACCAACTATCTTGTTAGTTTCTTAGGTTCGGGGCGGTCGAATTGTGATTTCGGTTAGTTCGCGCAACGTAAATTCGTCGTAATTAATCAACAAAGGTCTACGTACACGAACAGAAGGTACAACCAACTATCACAGGTGGTAAATACCTAATGTTAGGGTATATATATATTCGATGTGGTTGTACGAGGAACTCAAGATCGTGGGTGTGGCCCGCCGGGGATATGCCCTGCGGCGGGCTCCACATGCTACAGGCTCTACAGGCCCCACATCGCACAACCGCTCCACAATGGCCATACGGCCCGCAATGGCCATACGGCCATATGTCACGGCTAGACCCGTGACAGAGGCTAAAGAGCTCTAGTGTCTCGCCTAGTAGCTTAGCGTTATATTTACTACTAAAGGTCTTTAGGTTAAACTTGCTTAGGTCGATTAGGGGGCGCCGCCTGTTCTATAGCCTATTATCTTTAACGTCTTTTAGTATAAACTCTAGCTTCTTACTAAGCGTAATAGGGCGGCCGTTTGCTATACCTAGGCGGTAGATAATCTAGAAGTTAAAGCGCGATAAGAACTCTAACTAGTATATATAGTGTAGCGATAGCTACTTCGTTATACCAAAGGTCTATAGGTTCTTATAATCTATAATAATATCGAACCTCTTAGCTGTACCTTCGAGCTTAGGGCGCTATTCCTCAAGCGCTTTAACAATCGTAAGGAGCTCCTTGTTATAGATATTATAGTTATACTTAGCTATAGTATACTTCGCTAAGAAGTAAGTAACTAGATATAACTTGCTATTATCCCCCTCCTATAGTAGCGCTCTACCTACTGACTAGTCTAACGTATTAACTTCTACTACCGCTCGCTTCTCCTAGTTATATATCTATAATACTAGTACTATAATGAAGTATACCTTTAGGCGCTAGAAAGCCGCCTTATACTACTCGGACTACTTCTAGTCTACTATTTTCTTCGTAAGCTTATATAGCGGCTATATATAGCTCGAAAAACCTTATATAAATCGGCAGTAGAAGTTCGCGAACCCTAAGAACCGCTAGAGGTACCTCCTTGTCTCTAGAGCCTCCTAATTACATATCGCTTCGACCTTATCTAGGTCTATCTTAATACCCCTAGGCGTAATAATAAGCCCTAGGTACTTCGTCCGCTTCGTATAGAATTCGTACTTATTAATATCTACCTATAGGCCTACGTTAATTATACGCTTTAGTATCTCCCTAACTTACTTAATATACTCCTTAAGTATACTAGAGTAAACTAGGATATTATCTAGGTACGCTATTACGTAGTTATCTAGAGCGTTATAAAGGATATTGTTCACGTAATGCTAGAAGGTAGCGGGCGCGCCCTATAGGCCAAACGGCGTAACTAGCGTCTTATATAGGCCGAATCTTATAGTAAACGCTATAAGCTACTTATAGCCTGGTGCTACGCGCACTTAGTTAAACGCTACGATTACGTTAAGCTTCGTAAAGATCTTTACCTTATAGATAGAGTCTAGGGTCTCCCGGATTAGTAGGATAGGGTACTAGCTCTTTAGCGTCGCGTTATTAATACTATAGTAGTTAACGTAGATCCTAATACCTCCGCCTAGCTTCTAGGCTATAAGGATAGGCAACAAGGCGCTCGAGCGTAAGGGCCGGATAAACCCTTTCGTAAGGTTATTATTAAGCTAGCGCTTTAGTATATATAGCTCTATTAGCGATATCGGGCGATTCCTTAAGTACGGGACTACGCTCCTTAGGAGCAGCTTAATCCTATAGTTATACGTATAGTAGGGGGGTAAGATATTAGTGTCCTATAGGACGAAGGCGGCTACTAGGTCTTAGTATTCCTTCGGTAGGCGCGCCTTAATCTTGTCTAGAGTAGGCGCTAGTCTATCCGCCTTATTAAAGAACTTCTTAGAATCCTCCTCTATAATCTTATTAAGCTTCTTGTCCCTTTTAGCAAGCGCGTCGATAAAGCTATAGAACCTTGCTAGGAGCATCGACTTTGTATACTCTAGTATACTCTCTCGACTTAGTAGGTCCTTAAAAAACTACTTAGGTAGAACTAGTATATAGTCTCTCTTCTTAGCTTCTACCGCTCTCTCTAGCTTACCTATTATAGTCTGTATAACTACTATACCCTTCTATTAGTATACCGCTGAACTGGGGCAGACAGCTCTTGGCTAGAACAAGGGGGCATTCGTGGTGGATTTTTCGTTTTTTAACTACTTGCAGCGCCATGCGTTGTTTTATAGTCATATATATAGCTAGTTAGTCCGCCTACTTAGGCAGACGACAATAATCTTAGGATATAAAACTCCCCCCCTAAATTTGACACTTTTGGCTCTAAGCCTTCCCGCTGCCTCTAGGTATATGTTTTTATAGTGATCTTGTTCGCCTTCCTCTAAATAGGGGGAGATATATGTCTAGAGGGCGATATCTTAATCTAATCAGACGTAATTAAAGTCCGAAGATATGTCGGTAACCTTGGACGCTCGCCACTTGTCTATCACTATTGCGTCTTGCTCTCTATATAGCTAGTAGCTTGGTTTGTAGTTTGCTCTAGTTCAAATAGGGGCTTAATCAGGGAGAAGCTCTGCTTCGTGTCTAAACTAGACTTAAAGATCTAGGCACTGCTCTTACATCGGAACAGAATCTGCCGCTAAGACAATATAAAATTAGGGGCGTAGGAGATCTATATACGCGCTAAGCAACTAATATACCCTTACTGCCTATTTAGCTAGCGACGATCGCGGCAACGTAACCCGTTGTCGAATCGGAGGGTTCCTACGTCTATAGATCCTTAGCGACCTGCTTGGAAATACTAGGGGTATACAACATTATCGGAAATAAGACCTCGGCCAAGGGTACGAGGCTCCCCCTGTTTGTTACAAGCGCCTAGGCTTCGTAAGAACAGGGGGTTATATATATTGGATTTAACATAGTTAATTAGAAGCATTTGTTTTACCGCTATAGCTATTATTATTAGACGTATTTATACTAGCCCGGACGTAGATATAGGTAGCTAGCCTGCTCTAGTACGCTAACTATATTATTCGAAAAGTACGCTTAGAAGGATTCGAATCTTAGATATACACTAAGCCCTCTATTAGAACAGAGGGGGACGAAATATAGTTCGTTACCCTAGATATATTTGCTTACTCTATTAGGATCCTATATCGTTTAAGAAGTATACTTAGAAGGGGTTAAGTCTCTAGAAATATACTAGGGCTTTATTAGAACACGATACTAGGGATATACGACACTATTAGAAAATAAGATCTTAGCCCCTAGGGACGCTAGACTCCCCCTGTTTGCTACAAGTGCCTAGGCTTCGTAGGAACAGGGGGTTATATATATCGGATTTAACAAGGACATTCGCCTTTACTACCGTAGCTATTATTAGGGCAGGTACATTTGGAAAAAGGAATTAGATTAGAGTCTTAGAAATACGCTAGCTTTATTAGAACATTAGTATCTTAGATTCGGACCTCTAGAAATACGCTAGCCTTATTAGAAACATTAGTATCTTAGATATACGCTAAGCCCTCTATTAGAACAGGGTGACGATATCAGTTCGTTACCCTAAATATATCTACTTACCCCCCTATATAATTAGAGAATCGGGGGAGTGGTGTAATTGGAGTATGTTGCACCTAGAAGCCGCAAGGCTGTCGGTTCGAATCCGGCCTCCCTCACCCTCTTTTCGGTTTTTCAGGATTAGTCCCCTGCAAATTCCGACGAGAGTCACACTAACCAAAAGAAGGAAAACCCAAGGAATAGCCGTTGTCTTGGAGACTGGGATCTAGGCCCCTACGTTATACACCGATTGGCAAGAACCCTATATTGCTCGCCGTAGGATAAAAACAATCTAGCCGTAGTAGGTAGGGACCGGTAAACTACCTAGGGTAGAAGCTGAACTGCCTAACAAAATACTACTAGGGGCCCTCCCTAGAAGAAACTAGACTTGAACGAAGAGCAGAAGAAGGAGGAGATTGTTGGCTACCCTAGAACCAATTACATCTAACAAAGGGGGCAGGTGGGGTTGGAGAAGGCTAGGGCATCACGTAGTATGAAGGAAACAGAAGCGGGGAGATCAAATCGAAGAGTGGAGGTTTTCATCCGGCCTAGCGAAGGTACGGTTTCCTGTACTAAACAAACCAGTAGAAGGACCGGCGCGCCGTAAGGCATATCGGTGTACGAATAAATAAATAATTAGAGAATCGACAAAGCCTTAAAGAACCCCTAACGCTAAACTCGGCCCCTTCTATTACTAAACTCTTTTTTTTTCCCTACTCCCCCTACGCCCCGACTCTTCGGAGAAGTTGGCTAGTCTTACGCCGCCGTTAGAATACCTAGCCACTACTGCCGAACCGCCGCCTAGGGACGATTTATAGTCTCCCTGGTACCCCCTGGCCCCCTCTGTCGCCGGCTATCCTTAGCCGCTAGGACCCCCGCCCCCTAACGGGCACGGCGCCTCCGGCCCTAACCGGTATAGCCCCCCCTAACTGCTATAACACCCCCCCTACCCCTACGAACTGGCTTAGTAACTAGACAATTCGTAGGTAAGAAGATAGCCCGCCGTTAGAATAAAGGGACGACCGCTTAGCCGGGAGGCTAAGTTATAGTCGAAAGGGAAGAGAGACGATAGTAAGCTCGTTGTAGAATAGAGGTATAGGAAGCCACTAGAGTTTTAAGGGGTTAGCGTATTATTCCTTTCTATTAAAAGTTCTTGCATTTTTACCCTTATTTCCTTTCTACCCTTCCTTTCTTACATACCCCCCTTATATCCTTGTTTTTCTTGTAAATTCTTCGCTTCTCCCTATATTCTGACGGACCCCCCTCGAGTCGTTATTCTTTTTTTGTGCCCGACCCTTCCTTAGGACCGTTTCGTCCTTATCTATTACGTCGCTATAAGCTAAGCCCTATCTCGATACACCTGCTATTGCTAGCGGATTACAGCCTCGAGGTTAAGATGCAGGATCTCCCTAGACTAGTATAACGATAAAGGATAAGCTACTAGGCTTTCTATAACGCCGGCCTTAAGAGAGTAGGCCGGATACCCCTTGTTAACGGACTCCTAGCTATACTCCTTGCTAGACTATAGGCAGTTGCCGCATTTGCTATTAAGGACCTTAGGTACTAAGACGTAGCTATAAAATAGCTACATTGTCTAGAATTGGACCTGCTCGCTAGTCCCTAGGTACGGACTAGTAGTTACAGTACGCTAGTACGCTTCTTGATAGCAGCGACATAGAATCGAATTGCTATATCTAGGTCTAGGATCAGTACTAGCTTTACTAGAACAGAGGGAGAGTTACTTACTTATACCCGAAGAACTAGACGAAGAACCCCTCGCGACGATTCGGCTGACTATAAAAGTTATATAGCTACTGCCTAAAATGTAGACCGTTATACTACTTAATAAAGACAGGCCGGAGCCGCCTAAAGAACCCCCGCCGCTTAAAAAGAGCCTAGTAGCCGTCGTTAAGCTAGACCTAGCCCTAGAGCTTCGACAACGCCCGCTAGTTATACGGTAGCCGCTACCGAAGGAACGGTATCTCCCCTTAGTTCAAGTCTAGTACCTTCGAGATCTAGAGTAGCTAAGCTACTATAAACTAGAACACTAGAAGCACGAAGGGTTACTACGCGTCTAACGGCCGAGCCTTGTCGTTATAAGTCGGCCGGACTACCTAGATAAATTAACGAGGAACGACGAATTTCCGGTCCTAGGATAGCGTTAAATCTACTAGCCGGCTTATAATCCGTAAGAGCAGAGGGTACAGACTACTATCGACCCGGACATCTAACTAGGAGAGCTCGAGATCCTACTACGGAGGAGCTATAATATTATATAGTTCCGTGTTGCGAATTCTAAGCGTAGGAGCGTAGTCGAATTCGAAAGGGAAAAGAAACTATAAGTAAGCGAACAGGCTAAACCCCCTCTTCTTATACTACTCCTCTAGAACAGGTGGCCGAACTATCTTAAGTTATATAGCTAGTACAAAGGAAGGAGCTATAGAGAGATCTTTCGATTCCCCCCCCCTTTTTTTTCGGAGGACCTAGAACGGGCGGCTAGTTTATCCTAAGTCAAGAGTTATAGGGCCCCCTTAGAACGGGCCCCCCTGAGAACTCTAATTATACGGCCCCTTTTTCTCGGGTTATATAGAAGGAGCGGAAGGAGCTACGGAATTACGAATTCTAACGCGAGAGCGTAGTCGAATTCGAAAGGGAAGAGAAACTATAAGTATACAAGCACTAGTTTATCCTAAGTTAAGCTACTAACCCCCCCTTCCGATATAGCCGCCCTGGAATAGAGGGCTAAGCTATCCTAAGTTATCTAGCTAGTAATAGAAGGAGCTACAAAGAGATCTTTCGACTTCTCGGCTGCCCCTCTCGCCTATAAAGTCTTCCTTACCCGCCCTTATTTTTTCTTATTTTCTCTCTCCCCTAAATAACATCGATCTTCGCTCGCCGTTCCTCCCTCTGTTCTGCTTAAGCCGCACGTAACTATCGGTCTTTAGCCCTTGTTTAACACCCGATAATTTCTCCCCCTATTTTGTTTCTTTCCCCCTTTAATATAGTACTAACTACTAGAGCTGCGCAAAGAGAGGCTAACCTATACTAGCTTAAGTCCTAAAGGACAGGCGTTAGTAATGGCTAGAACGCGCCTAGAGCCTCGGGAAGCGAGCTCTAGCGCCTAGTTAATAGAAGGGCCAATTTCTTAGCCTAAGTTAAGAGCTAATAGCTATACTAGCTATAAGCTATAGGTAGTTATAAGGAGGACCGGATCCTAGCAAGTCCCTTCCCTAGCCTCGCGATCCCTAGAATAGACGGGGAGACCTTTTATAAAGTCGCCTAGCCGACTATAGTATGCTCGTTCTACAATATAGAGGGTATAATCGAGAATAGGGAGTAGCTCCAAGGCTATAACCTTATTGTTACGCTATGCTATTTCCTGAGCGGTTTCGAGGACTAGGTGTACATTTATAACACCTAGATTAGTAATAGCGAATCGGCCTACCCCCCCGAGACTAACTAGAATATACAGCGAATAATAGCCTCGAAGCGATTCTGGGTTATCTTAGGTATAAAGAACCTAAGTTATTAGGTTCTAACAATTTACGACTAAGCCCGCTATACTACAATATACTTCGACTCCCTGAGGCACCGCGCGTAGGACACCTACCTATATTAGCTAAAGATCCTTACTGTCACGGGTCTAGCCGTGACATATGGCCGTATGGCCATTGTGGAGCGGTTGTGCGATGTGGGGCCTGCAGAGCCTGCAGCGCGCATGTGGAGCCCGCCGCAGGGCATATCCCCGGCGGGCCACACCCACTATCTTAAGTTCCTCGTACAACCATATCGAATATATACGTACCCTAACATTAGGCATTTACTACCTGTGATAGTTGGTTGTACCTTCTGTTTGTGTACGTAGACCTTTATCGATTAATTACGACGAATTTACGTTGCGCGAGCTAACCGAAATCGCAATTCGACCGCCCCGAACCTAAGAAACTAACAAGATAGTCGGTCCCGAAACGACAAGACAGTCTAATACCTAAGCCTAAGAACCCGAACCTAAGAAACCAAACCCCCGAACCTAAGAAACCGAACCCCCGAACCTAAGAACCTAAACCTAAGAAACCTAAACAGAGAAGATAACAAGCACTATAGACATTGACGCAAGCTCTATAGCCTAAGTACCTATTCCTATTAAGGATATACGTAGCGAGGCCGCTATAGCCCTAAAGGAAGAGGTATACCCGAAACTAAAGGGTTATTTCGAAGGATACTATAGGCTGTTTATAGGTAACGACCTCCTACTTAAAGCGCTTAAGAGAGCTAGAAAGGACAATATAACGGAGAGGATAATAGTAAACCTTACCGAATATATCCTTAGGGGCGCGACCGAGGAAATCTAGAGATAGATAGTTAGGGCGAACGAGGTAAACGAGAAGGCTATAGTACTATAAGCAAAGAATAACGTTTTAACAAGGCTAATCGAGTCTAGGAAGCTAGGCGGCGGCGGTAGCGCTAGGGAGGGCAGTATACTATACGCCTTTACGTTCTTAGGCTCTAAGCAGGACTTAGCGAAGCGAACTATATAATTCAGAATGTAGAAAACGCTGATCACGGCGCGATAGGCCGTACAGCCGCTAGAATACGTAACCGAGAAAGCGAAGATCCTTTATGTAGCTTCGCTACTAGAGGGAATCGCGGCTATAGGAATTAGCAACTATATCGATACTATTGTTATAAATCTAGGTAATAAGCAAGCCTAGGTATAGACAACTACCGACAAATTTATTAAGTTCCTTTCTAAGAAGTACGTAACGATAGATCTAGTAGCTAACGCTAAGAACAAGCTACGTAAGATAGCGTAGAAGGACAAGTATATAAAGTTTATAGACTTTATTATAGAGTTCTCGAACCTCTATAACCTAAGTAACTAGGATAACGCTACCTACGTACGCGCGCTAAGAGAGAAGCTTTCGAAGCCGATGTAGGACCTAATCCTACTATAGACGAACCTCCTAGCCTGGGATAACTTCTAGGGATAGGTTACTATAGCCTAAGCCTAGGCTAATAACCTCGAAATAGAAGAATACTTAAAGAAGGCTAACGAGCCGAACTACTATAACGGCTATAATACTAAGAAGGAAGGCAAGGACCTAAACGCTATAGACGTTAACTAGGTAACTACTACTAAGGATAAGGCGACTATCTTACGACTCTCTAACTTAAAAAGGGAGTAGTATATAGCTACAGGTCTCTATTTCCTCTATAGTATAAGGGGCTATATCACGGCGAAATGTATAGAGAAAGGCAAGCAAGCCTAGAACAACCTAGGCGCTAGAGGTAAAGGGTAGCGGGGCGGCCGCAGTAACTACGGCGGATTCGGTAACAACGGCGGATTTAGCAATAACGGTAGATTCGGCAACAATAGCAGTCTAAACTAGAATAACAATAGCGGCCCGAACTAGAACAATAATAACGGCGGATTCGGAGGCGGCGGAGGCTACAGTAGCAGCGGATACCTATATCGACAGAACAATAATAACTAGAACTTTGGCAATAACAACTAGAACTTCGGCAACAACGGCAGAGGCAGCCGCGGCGCGCACCGCGTACGATTCATAGACTAAGGCCGCGTTCTAGGAGAAGTCGGTTACGACGATACTAAGTACTACGAACCTAAATAGAGCATAGAAGACCTAGAATAGTAACAACAGTACTAGGGAAATGCCTAGCCTCTACGCGAAGACGCGTATAGGGGTATAGAGGCTATTATAGGGGAGGTAGTAGCGATTTAGTTATTAGCGCTATTGGTCAGATAGCTAATTCAATCCTATTATCCTCCTACATTGTAATAAGCAAGCGTAAGATAG